>CM040916.1:52554730-52609730 GCA_023029165.1 Gobiocypris rarus
AAATAAAACATATATTTACCATGTTTGCTGACCTGTGGCGTATTATTATATTTAGTTTAAATAAAAATATTATAAATTCTTTTTTTAACTCTTGCCTCTTCTCCATACTCTCAGCTGATCAGTGTGAATTCACCGCGTGCTACCTCGAGTCAAAAGCGGCCGCATTAATATTCTGTGCCGTCCTTTCATCTGACTTCAAACGGATGCGTCTCTGCGCTGAGCTCCCCTCAGCCGAGTCCTTGAAGTTCCTGGAGTTTTAGGATTTAAAAAAATCTTCAGCGTGCTCCCTTTCTCTCAGCCTGAGCGCCGTGTCGCGTGCTCTTTGATTCAGAGCTTCTCAGAGTCGAGGTCTGAGAGTAAAGATACTGTGACCTACATCCACACAACGACTGATGAAGCCGGAGGATTTTACACAGAGACAATCCTGATCGCTGCAGCGCTAAAGCAAACTCCTCATTCAGAATTCCTCACCACAGCCGCTCCATCAATGAGGAAACTTTATAAATGTTTCCTTGGGAGACTGACTAAAACTAGAGGAGTAGAGTTTGAGGACAAACTCTGACACTAGCTTGACTGAAAGTTTGAAGTCACTTTGAAAAAGCTTGAAGATTTTACTCAAATTGTATTTTTACATTTTACTCAATATTGACTCAAAGTTAGTACAATGTTAACATATCCTAGCAAGTTTTAGCATTTTAACAAGTTGTTAACATGCTTTAGCACTGCAGGTTGCTAGCATGGCTTAAAGGAGCACTCCAGCGTTTTTAGAAATAGGGCTTATTCAACTTCTTTCCTACATTTAGATATGTGGGCAAATGCATTTTTGTCTCAGTGCATGCATTGTTTTAGTTTGGCAGGATCGCCGCTAGCTTAGCTTAGCATAATGAATGGAATCCTATGTTGCCAGCTAGCATGTCCCGAGTAAAAGTGATCCAAAAAAAACCACACGTAATTACTTCTTGTGGCCTGCGTATTCACAGCGAGTACAAATAGCGATGCAGATTAAGACTAGGTGATTTCCTAGACAGATATTAACTTGGGACTATATTATGGGGAAGCACAGGCGAAGCACTGCTACTTGCGCGCAGAGATATCATGCAACATATGAAATCCCCAAACATCCGTCAACATACCGGCGTATGTTGTGCATGTGTTGCGTGATATTTTATTTTATTTATTTTTTTGGATCCCTTTTACTCTGGACATGCTAGCTGGCAACATAGGATTCCATTCATTATGCTAAGCTAAGCTAGCGGCGACCCTGCCAAACTAAAACAATGCATGCACTGAGACAAAAATGCATTTGCCCACATATCTAAATGTAGGAAAGATGTTGAATAAGCCCTATTTCTAAAAACGCGTGTTCCTTTAACACGTTGCGAACATGTTTTAGTATTTGCTAGCATGATTGTGCAAATTTAAAAACGACTACCACGATTTAGAACATTGCTAGCATGTGAATAGCATGTTTAACATACATGTTGGCATTAATTAACAGAGCTAACGTTTTATCATGATGTATTATGGTATTAGCATTTTGCTAACATGATTTAACAGTTTGCTAGCATGGTTTTAACATGATTTTACATGTGCCAACATGATTTAACACATTTCTAACATGTTTCTGACATGTTTTAGTATGTTGCATGCATGTTTAAACACAATGCTTTCATGATCCTAATATGTTTTATCACATTGCAATCATGTTTTAACATGTTTCTAGCATGAGTTAACACATTTCTAACAAGGTTTAGCATTTTCTGGCATGATTTTGCATGTTAAAACATGATTTAGCACATTGCTAGTATGTAACTAGCATGATTTAGCATGCGAATAGCATTTTTAACATATTAACATGATTTAACATGTTTCTAGCATGAATTAACAGTGCTAATATGTTTTATCATGTAGCTAGCATGATTTATTATAGTGTTAGCATGTTGTTTAACACTTTGCTAGCATAGTTTTAACATTTTGCTAGCATAGTTTTAACATTAGCACTAGCATTTTGCCAGCATGATTTAACACATTGCTTACATGTTTTGGTACGCTGCATGCATGTTTTAACACAATGCTTTAATGATGCTAACCTTAACACTCTGCTAGCATTTCTCAAGCAAGCATAATTACTTAAACTAACACTGAAAATAAAATAAATTAAAGTTAAATAGAAATATTAAAAATACTAAAGCACATAAAACTTTTTATATTGTAATTGTAAGGCTAAAATATTAGCCAATTGTTTTGTTTTTATTTAATTTTAAACCACAATAAATTGTGTTGGATTGATGCGTAATAACTAGGGCCGGGACTCGATTAAAAAAAATAATCTAATTAATTAGAGGCTTTGTAATTAATTAATCGAAATTAATCGCATTTTAATTGCATATAAATATTTGACCTGAGAACAGTGAGAAGTAATTTTTTTTCACATGGATTTTTAGTATACCATTGAATAATGACTGAATACATAAGCTTAATCAACAAAATTTTGTTTATTTATTTATGTCCAGCGTTTTGCATTGAGGTGATATTTGAGGCTCGATGTGCTGCGGTGATACGCAAATTCCTTGTTGCATAGCTTCCACACAACCATGGTCTTGTCGACGCTTCCTTCCACGGGGCCAAGCAAAGCAGTCTCGTCAGCTTCTTCGTTCATGTTCACTGTGGTTTGTTGTGTTAAGAAGTCGAGAACACTAGTTGGTGTTCCAGTAAAATCGGTCCGTCGAAACTCATTCATTAAAAAACGTTCCGCGGTGCAAAAATAAGTTAAAATTGTTATCTATTTTTTGCGTAATTAATCTTAATTAACGCGTTAAAGTCACGCAATTAATTAATCTTAATTAATGCGTTAAAGTCCCGGCCCTAGTAATAACATCAGTGGGGTAAGAAAAATAAACAGATTTCAAGACATATCTTACGCAGTTATGCTTATAAAATAAATAACTTTATCTCTCCAGACACATTGAGCTGTGTTGCTCATATGGGAGATGCTGGTTCGAATCTGACCAGAACACAAATACATCCAAAAAAAAGAGTCCAAATCTATGAAAAAGTGCAGCTAGAACATTCTGCACAGCATCTGATGTTATCAAACCAAGCCATACTTTGTCTTCATTTCCAATAATTTTTGTTTAGCATATGGTCGACATCTGCCAGATTAAATGCATGGTTAATAATAGACATAAACCTGTGTGTGAATATACAGTCTGCACCCTTATTTAGCTCACATCTGTCTGCAGTGTGCGAACAAAGCCAGACACACCATCACACACCCACCAGATCATCAAGAAAGCAACGATATGATTAAACACTCCCACACTGCATGCTTTCCTGATGTTCACATGTGCATGTAATACAGAGAATAAGATTATAATATAGACTTGCATTATCATCTCCTCTGAACTGTGATTAACGCCTTTGCACTTAATGACTAGTGGGGTGGACTCAAAATGTAATGAGAAGCACGCTGGAGAGATAATGAAAAAGAGCTCCGGAGGACGAGGTCTACTGTATCCTTCACTCCAAAACCTACATAGGCTTCTATGTGACATCTAAGGGAATTATGCAAAATTATGTATTGTTACATATTATGTACACAACCATCCTATAATGGTAAAAATCATCCCAATCCTTTTTTTTTAATCCCCATAAATCATAAGCAGTGCCTCAGAATAAGTTTCAATGCAATGTGACGTCAGATATGCACAGGCCACGCCCACAACCACTGACAGACTCCGCCTTATTAGCATAGCTCCGCCCCTCAGTGATCCGTACACAGTCCGCCATGTTTATTATTTAACACGTTGCCAGTATATTGCTAGCATGATTTAACACGTTGCCAGTATGTTGCTAGCATGATTTAACACATTGCCAGTATGTTGCTAGCATGATTAAACATGTTGCCAGTATGTTGCTAGCATGATTTAACACATTGCCAGTATGTTGCTAGCATGATTAAACATGTTCCCAGTATGTTGCTAGCATGATTTAACACGTTGCCAGTATATTGCTAGCATGATTTAACACATTGCCAGTATGTTGCTAGCATGATTTAACACATTGCCAGTATGTTGCTAGCATGATTAAACATGTTGCCAGTATGTTGCTAGCATGATTTAACACATTGCCAGTATGTTGCTAGCATTATTTAACACATTGCCAGTATGTTGCTAGCATGATTTAACATGTTGCCAGTATGTTGCTAGCATGATTTAACACATTGCCAGTATGTTGCTAGCATGATTTAACATTTTGCCAGTATATTGCTAGCATGATTTAACACATTGCCAGTATGTTGCTAGCATGATTTAACATGTTGCCAGTATGTTGCTAGCATGATTTACCATGTTGCCAGTATGTTGCTAGCATGATTTAACATGTTGCCAGTATGTTGCTAGCATTATTTAACACGTTGCCAGTATGTTGCTAGCATGATTTAACATGTTGCCAGTATGTTGCTAGCATGATTTAACACGTTGCCAGTATGTTGCTAGCATGATTTAACACGTTGCCAGTATGTTGCTAGCATGATTTAACATGTTGCCAGTATGTTGCTAGCATGATTTAACACATTGCCAGTATGTTGCTAGCATGATTAAACATGTTGCCAGTATGTTGCTAGCATGATTTAACACATTGCCAGTATGTTGCTAGCATTATTTAACACGTTGCCAGTATGTTGCTAGCATGATTTAACATGTTGCCAGTATGTTGCTAGCATGATTTAACACGTTGCCAGTATGTTGCTAGCATGATTTAACACGCCAGTATGTTGCTAGCATGATTTAACATGTTGCCAGTATGTTGCTAGCATGATTTAACGTTGCCAGTATGTTGCTAGCATGATTTTACACATTGCCAGTATGTTACTAGCATGATTTACCATGTTGCCAGTCTGTTACTAGCATTATTTAACACGTTGCCAGTATGTTGCTAGCATGATTTAACATGTTGCCAGTATTTTGTTAGCATGATTTAACACATTGCCAGTATGTTGCTAGCATGATTTAACACGTTGCCAGTATATTGCTAGCATGATTTAACATGTTGCCAGTATGTTGCTAGCATGATTTAACATGTTGCCAGTATGTTGCTAGCATGATTTAACACATTGCCAGTATGTTTCTAGCATGATTTAACAAATTGCCAGTATGTTGCTAGCATGATTTAACATGTTGCCAGTATGTTGCTAGCATGATTTAACACATTGCCAGTATGTTGCTAGCATGATTTAACATGTTGCCAGTATATTGCTAGCA
Organism: Gobiocypris rarus; assembly: GCA_023029165.1. NCBI lineage: Eukaryota > Metazoa > Chordata > Actinopteri > Cypriniformes > Gobionidae > Gobiocypris > Gobiocypris rarus. Next base: position 52,559,992 of record CM040916.1, read on the forward strand.
TGATTTAACACATTGCCAGTATGTTGCTAGCATGATTTAACATGTTGCCAGTATGTTGCTAGCATGATTTACCATGTTGCCAGTATGTTGCTAGCATGATTTAACATGTTGCCAGTATGTTGCTAGCATTATTTAACACGTTGCCAGTATGTTGCTAGCATGATTTAACATGTTGCCAGTATGTTGCTAGCATGATTTAACACGTTGCCAGTATGTTGCTAGCATGATTTAACACGCCAGTATGTTGCTAGCATGATTTAACATGTTGCCAGTATGTTGCTAGCATGATTTAACACATTGCCAGTATGTTGCTAGCATGATTAAACATGTTGCCAGTATGTTGCTAGCATGATTTAACACATTGCCAGTATGTTGCTAGCATTATTTAACACGTTGCCAGTATGTTGCTAGCATGATTTAACATGTTGCCAGTATGTTGCTAGCATGATTTAACACGTTGCCAGTATGTTGCTAGCATGATTTAACACGTTGCCAGTATGTTGCTAGCATGATTTAACATGTTGCCAGTATGTTGCTAGCATGATTTAACACGCTTGCCAGTATGTTGCTAGCATGATTTTACACATTGCCAGTATGTTACTAGCATGATTTACCATGTTGCCAGTCTGTTACTAGCATTATTTAACACGTTGCCAGTATGTTGCTAGCATGATTTAACATGTTGCCAGTATTTTGTTAGCATGATTTAACACATTGCCAGTATGTTGCTAGCATGATTTAACACGTTGCCAGTATATTGCTAGCATGATTTAACATGTTGCCAGTATGTTGCTAGCATGATTTAACATGTTGCCAGTATGTTGCTAGCATGATTTAACACATTGCCAGTATGTTTCTAGCATGATTTAACAAATTGCCAGTATGTTGCTAGCATGATTTAACATGTTGCCAGTATGTTGCTAGCATGATTTAACACATTGCCAGTATGTTGCTAGCATTATTTAACATGTTGCCAGTATGTTGCTAGCATGATTTAACACGTTGCCAGTATGTTGCTAGCATGATTTTACACATTGCCAGTATGTTGCTAGCATGATTTACCATGTTGCCAGTCTGTTGCTAGCATTATTTAACACGTTGCCAGTATGTTGCTAGCATGATTTAACATGTTGCCAGTATTTTGTTAGCATGATTTAACACATTGCCAGTATGTTGCTAGCATGATTTAACACGTTGCCAGTATATTGCTAGCATGATTTAACACATTGCCAGTATGTTGCTAGCATGATTTAACACATTGCCAGTATGTTGCTAGCATGATTTAACACATTGCCAGTATGTTGCTAGCATGATTTAACATGTTGCCAGTATGTTGCTAGCATGATTTAACACATTGCCAGTATGTTGCTAGCATTATTTAACACGTTGCCAGTATGTTGCTAGCATGATTTAACACGTTGCCAGTATGTTGCTAGCATGATTTAACATGTTGCCAGTATGTTGCTAGCATGATTTAACATGTTGCAATTATGTTGCTAGCATGATTTAACATGTTGCCATTATGTTTGCTAGCATTATTTAACACATTGCCAGTGTGTTGCTAGCATGATTTAACATGTTGCCAGTGTGTTGCTAGCATGATTTAACACGTTGCCAGTATGTTGCTAGCATGATTTAACACGTTGCCAGTATGTTGCTAGCATGATTTAACATGTTGCCATTATGTTTGCTAGCATGATTTAACATGTTGCCATTATGTTTGCTAGCATGATTCAACACATTGCCAGTATGTTGCTAGCATGATTTAACATGTTGCTAGCAAGATTCTATCATGAATTAACAGTGCTAACATGTTTTATATATATTAACATTTATAATGGTGTTATTATTTTGCTGACATGATTTAACACTTTGCTAGCATGGTTTTAACACAAATTAATATTGCTAATATGATTTAGCATGTTGTTATTATGTTTTAACACAATGTTTTAATCACCCTAAAATGTTTTATCACGTTACTAGCATGTTTTCTAACAATAGTTAACACATTGCTAACCTGTTTTAGCATTCGCTAGCATGATTTTGCATGTTTTAAATACCTAACATGATTTAGCACATTGCCAGTATGTTGCTAACGTTATTTAACACTTTGCTAGCATGGTTTTAACATGAATTAAGATTGCTGATATGATTTAGCATTTTGTTATGTTTTAACACAATGTTTTATCATGTTGTTAACATGTTTCTAACAATAGTTAACACAGTGCTAACATGTTTTAACACTTACTAGCATGATTTTGCATGTTACAAATGCCTAACATGATTTAGCACATCGCCAGTGAAAGAGTAAATTATGGAATTCACTGCTGCTTCAATATACCTGTAAATATCCTAATTAAATTCATAATCAAAGCCTTAATTAATTCATTCCAGTTGATTTTACTCAATAGAACTACTGATTGTTTGTTCTTTTATGTTTTCTAAAGTGTGTGTTTGGTCTTTGAGTGGCGACCGAGGGTTTGGCCTAGAGATGTGTGATGTGTCACTAAACACTTGATAGCAACATGTTGTTGTGTGTGTGGATTTTGGAGGTATCACTGGGAGTGCAGTAACAGTGTTTGCTCACTTAGCCCGGCCCGGCTTCCAGAGATTAAATATGAATTTGTTTTTCATTTTTATTATATTTTATCCATTTTATATGTCCTTTTACTGAAACACTAAAGAATCCAGATGAATATTGCCTGTATTACTGTCTGTACCTCTCACTGAGAGAAAGCACATGCTATCAGTATGTTTTGGGAACATTTTGGATTGGAGCTTAATCAGCTCCAACCTTGAAGAGACTGTGTATCTGTGTATGTGTGCAATATTCGGTGTTACGGACAGTATTGGAGGTGGATTACAGGCCTCCTAGGAGACGGGTGGATTTGTTGTTCTAGACAAACTGGCGCCTGTCCGGGTGAAAGCGTCCACAGGTGACGTGTATGGACACGTGCATCTGATTAACTGACCATGTGTGGAAACTTTCCATGACTGTGCATTTTCTCTAAACCAATCAGAATCATATACCTTGAAGTAATGACGTGGTTAGACCTGGAAAACAGTATAACTGTTGGGACAATTGTATGTGCGGTACGACGAGACTGGTAGAGAGGGAGCGCGGCCTACGAATCCTCGTGAGACTTGAAGCTGCTTTTGCTGATTAAACTGCAAACTACTCTTCAGTAAAAATGTTCTTTAATTAATTGCACTCCTGACTCTTTGTCTTCATTCTTCACTACTGGTCTCTGGGTCTAAACTTTTAAACCCCTAACACCAGTATGTTGCTAACGTGATTTTACCCTTTGCTAGCATGGTTTTAAAATGAATTAAGATTGCTAATATAATTTAGCATTTTGTTAGCATGTTTTAATACAATGTTTCAATTATCCTAACATGTTATATCACATTGCTAACATGTTTCTAACAATAGTTAACATATTTAACATGTTTTAGCATTTGCTAACATGATTTTGCATGATGAGCAGCAGCTCATTTGCATTTAAAAAAACAAACACGGAAACAACATGTTTTTTCTTCCACTCAAAAATGTCCGTTTACAACATGATATAATAAATGATCTGTGGGGTATTTTGAGCTGAAACTTCTCACACACATTCTGGAGACACCTGAGACTTATATTACATCTTGTAAAAAGGCAAGACATCCCATGTGAAAATGTGCCTTATAGACAGGAATAAAACTGTGACATCAGGTGAATAGGGGATTTCTGGCTGCGCCGCTTTTAAAATCCGCAGATGCAAATATAAAACAAGCAATGAAATAAACACTTAAAATGTGTGCTTTGGATGCTTTCTTTCCACTAGTCTCAAAACAGGACATATTATGGAAGGAAAAATCTCAAAATTGGCTGGTGCATGAAAAAACAATGGTGTTGCCTGAAGTGTATTGTCATAACTAATATAATAAATGATTTGGAAAAGCATGCTTCTGAAGCACATGGGATATTTGAATCGCGTTTAAGCAGAGTTTAACATTAAAATGTTGTCGTGTTGACAGAGCAATATAAAGTACACAAAAACACAGAAGTGCATGCAAATACCGGGTAATAAATAGTGCATATTTTCCAACATTCAATGAAATAAATCCATTCATTTGCACATATGATGCCTTAAAATGCTGGCTGCATAGATTGTGGAAAAGCACTAAAAACAAAATGAAACCAGTGCAATATTGAGGCAGAGGTTACGGCAGCACTGAGGGCGATAATCTGAGCCTCAGCCCCCCTAAACTCATATATAAGTCATGAAGAGAGACCCTTAAGTGCCGTTTGCTTCCCTCACGTGATTTGTCGCGGATTCAGAGGCGTTGGATACCTGACGGTGATGGATTGGTGTGTGTGTGTGTGGGGAATTTCATGAAGAAGTATGCAGACATCAGCAACAATAAAAATCCCATCCCATCCTAGGTTTCACCATCCAATTTCATCCATTTTTTACACCACACACAAACACTTCCTTCTGTCCCCTACAGAAACTGCATGCCCTCTGACTGGTGTCCTCCCTCAGGCGGTTTGCATTGAAGAGGGTAAACTGGACAAGGCCCCAGGTGCATGCTATCTCCTTTGACACACTCAGAAAGATCTGTACTGCCAGTGTACAGCTGAAGATGCTGATAATAAGCCACAGAAATCCTCCGCTGTAGGTCAAACGCATCTCTGCCCTTGAGTCTAGCAGACAATGAGAGTTAGAGGCCATTCGGTCTGCGATGTGTAGTAAATATCTAGTCTATGCACACATGCATCAGACAGACTCCTATGTGACCGATTAGTTGACTTTATTAATGCAATTGTAAAAATATGTTGTTTGCTAGAGCTGCACAATTCTGGATAAATTGTGAATCATGTTTAAAATAAAGATCACGATTTTGCCACGATTCTGAATAAGCAACTAAACAAATTAACATGTCATTTACTAGAGATTTGGACAGAACTGCTGTAGCCTTTTTAAAAATGTTCTTGATTAGATTTTTTAAAAATCAGATTGAGTGAACTCACTTACTGGATGAATCAGCGTTTTTGAATTAATCTCTTGAATGAATGATTCAATGAATCTCTTGAGTGAATGATTCAATGACTCACTCATAAAGACTTCACTTGATTCATTACTGGATGAATCAGTGTTTTTGAACAAATCTCTTAAATGAATGATTCAATGACTCACTCATAAATACTTCACTTGTTTCATTACTGGATGAATCAGTGTTTTTGAACAAATCTCTTGAATGAATGATTCAATGACTCACTCATAAAGACTTCACTTGTTTCATTACTGGATGAATCAGTGTTTTTGAACAAATCTCTTGAATGAATGATTCAATGACTCACTCATAAATACTTCACTTGTTTCATTACTGGATGAATCAGTGTTTTTGAACAAATCTCTTGAGTGAATGATTCAATGACTCACTCATAAAGACTTCACTTGTTTCATTACTGGATGAATCAGTGTTTTTGAATGAATCTCTTGAATTAATTATTCAGCGGCTCACTAATAAACACTTCACTTGATTCATAACTGCATGAATCACTGTTTTTGAATGAATCTCTTGAATGAATGATTCAATGACTCACTCATAAAGACTTCACTTGTTTCATTACTGGATGAATCAGCGTTTTTGAATGAATCTCTTAAGTGAATGATTCAATGACTTACTCATAAAGACTTCACTTGTTTCATTACTGGATGAATCAGCGTTTTTGAATGAATCTCTTAAGTGAATGATTCAATGACTCACTCAAAGACTTCACTTGTTTCATTACTGGATGAATCAGCGTTTTTGAATGAATCTCTTAAGTGAATGATTCAATGACTCACTCATAAAGACTTCACTTGTTTCATTACTGGATGAATCAGCGTTTTTGAATGAATCTCTTAAGTGAATGATTCAATGACTCACTCATAAAGACTTCACTTGTTTCATTACTGGATGAATCTAAGTTTTTGAATGAATCTCTTAAGTGAATGATTCAATGACTCACTCATAAAGACTTCACTTGTTTCATTACTGGATGAATCAGCGTTTTGAATGAATCTCTTAAGTGAATGATTCAATGACTCACTCATAAAGACTTCACTTGTTTCATTACTGAATGAATCTAAGTTTGTGAATAAATCTAAATGAATGATTCAATAACAAGCCACCTACTGGCTACACATACTTTATTTGAAGCATCAGTTTCTTCTAAAAAGGGGATTCACTCTATTTTGATCGCTACTGTAGACATCAGTGTTTATATCCATTCCAAACTATAAACATTATTCCATCCAGTACATCTGTGATAATCTGAATTATTGTAAGAAAGAAATAATGATACTGAGAGATCTTTTAACGATTAATTGTGCAGCTCTACTGATTGCCTGTGCCTAAAATGAAGGAAACAGCAAAACAAAAGACAAAGAACATTTCTTCCCTCACATTTATTGAGCGAATTAGCCATCAAGCACTTCTGTCCTGAATCTCAGTGTCACAGCACATCAGCGATAAGCTGCCGTCTGGTGCTAAAGGTCTCTTGGGCGCTGACAAAGTGATTTGGTTATTGACTCGCAGCATCAAACTGAGAATTTATCTAACTGTAACCACTGTAATAAATCATTAGCAACCAAGAACTTAATAAAATGCTAAATCAATTCAGGTCTGACAGAAGAGTAGATGATGTAGAGACTGAAAACCCCTTTAAAAAAAAGTGTTGTTCACCAAAATGATTGCTTTTCTTTTAATTTATTCCATCACAAAATGCATCATACCAGGTTTGACATTAAACCACACACACAAACACACACACACACACACACACACACACACACACACACACACACACACACACACACACACACACACACACACACACATACAAACTACTGTTGTTGCTACTGAAATGCTCCAAACCAGCTCCAGGCTCCATTTTCACGAGTTTCCCCCTTGAGCCCTTTAAACCTTGTTGAAGTCCATGTTATGATAATGAGCCATGACCCCATCAGAGAGGAATAACTCTAAAGCACCGCGCACAGCAGATCTTTAATGCAGTTATCAGCGCTGTCCTCGTCTCATACCGCTCGTAATCACATACTAATATAAACCAAACACCAGGGTCACAGCTTAAATAATGACTAACCTACAGGCTGACTTCAGCACACTCTCTCATACACACACAGTGATTGTTTTCACACCCAATTCAACCCAACGGCAGCACCAGAATTCATATAAACCGTCCCCCAGACCCCGTTCTCAGGTGTGTTTGATGTCAGAGCTTGGTTCGTTTGGTTGATCTGCTGTTTTCTAATCTCAGTGTGGTTCCTTAGTGTATACTTGAGTTTGGAAAGCTTTCAGAATAACCAAACTCTGACATCTCTACAGTGAATAAAATCAATAAAAACATTTTTTTTTAAAGCAAGTGCTACTATAGTGTGTAAGATATTCTTATCCTGGTGCTCTTTGGATGTGAACCTAAGCCACCATCAGGTTACTTTTATGTTTTTGGCAGATGCTTTTATCCAAAATGCCTTGCATTGCATGCCAGGTATACAAGATAAACATTTTAAATTCGAACCACAACCAAAGTCTCTTCAAGACGAGTCATTTCACTCGGCGGCCATCTTTGAAACACCTCTTGGGCATGCAAGTGCAGCTCCTCTCTCTTTGAATGGAAAAACATCAAATTCTCCAAAACTTTTACATTTCATATTTGAAATCACCAATGAAACCTGACACCAACTGTCTCATACATTTTGTTGATAAATACTCATATCATGGCAAAAATCGGCATTTTTCATCCTGAACAAAGCTAATGCGCATGCCCGTCTCAGAACACGGCCTGTTTCTATAGGAACCGGAGCTTCTAACTGCAGCTGCAGTGATGTGATGACTTTACTAATCAACGATTGGCTCTTTCATTTAGAAGGCGGGGCTTATTCGCTATATAGGGCGTTGCACTTTCTCCATTCATAAGTAATCAGAGTGCACCGTCTTCCTATTTATATCAAGTCTTTGATACAATAAACACAATAGCTGGATTTCTATCAACAGTTTTATGCAAATTTTGGATATTGACATCACTAGATGCAGTTTTTTTGATTTTCACATTAAACATTTTTATTGAAACACACTACTGTTCAAAAGTTTGGGGTCAGCAAGATTATTTATTAAATAAAAGTATACTTTTATTCAGCAAGGGTGCAATACATTTTGAAGCGACAGTAAAGACATTTATAATGTTGCAAAAGATTTCTGTTTGTAATAATCATGAATGCTTCTTGATTATTTATCTCGTAATTATGACTTAATAATTGTGACAAAAAGTTGAAATTATGAGATATCAAGTACTTCTCAAAATTATGACTTATAATTTCAACTTGTGGCATAATTATGCATTTTATCTCAAAATTATGTTTTAGGATCTCATAAATTTTACTTACTGTTATATAATTATGACTGTGGCGGGGAGGGCATGGTTTAGGGAGGTCTGTGACGGGAGAGAGAGTCATAGGCCGAGCAGCACGTAAGTGAATCGGGTGCAAACGATGAACACCTGTCTCTTGTTTCAGTAATTGGCGTGGAGAGACAGGTTATAAGCCACGCAGGAGATGAGGACCGGAGAGAGAGAAGCTGGAGACACACTGCGCTGGGACGTGGCAGAGAGGAACTGCATAAAAGAAATCGGAGGAATATTTGAGAAACTGAGCTTTGTTTTGTTTGGTGCGAAGTGCACCGTGTCTTACTATCTGAGTTATTGAGAAATAAACCGCCTCGAGTTCCTGCCAGCCGACCCCTGTGTCTTCTTCCTCATCCACACACACAAACTTCATTACAATGACATTTTAGAGACTTATTTTGATGAGTTAAAGCAATGTTAAAACATATGTTATCATAACTTTTTACTTTAACTGACAGTTCTAATGGGGCATTTGATGTAATTTTACAGTAACTGTACAGTTTGAAGTGAAAAAGAGCTCGTTTTTCATTAACTTTTTAGTTTTTAATTTACATTTTTGACATCACTAGATACAGTTTTTGATTTTCACATAAAAATTTAGATGGACTACTCAAAAGTTCGGGGTCAGCAAGATTTTTAAAACGAGATTAATACTTTTATTCAGCAAGACTGCAATAAATTGCTCAAAAGTGACAGTAAAGACATGAATAATGTTGCAAAAGATTTCTGATTCGAATAAATGCTGTTCTTTTGAACTTTCTATTCATCAACAATTCCTGAAAATAAACAAATGAATCATAATTTCCACAAAAATCTGATTTTTTTTTTTTTGATTTTGACTTAATATCTCATAATTTCAGCTTTTTGTCAGAATTATGACGTCATAAATAATTGACGTATCTCAAGTATCTCATAAATTTAAGTTATTGTGATATAATTATTTTAAATACTCATTTTGATGAGTTAAAGCAATGTAAAAACGTTGTCATAACTTATAAATAATCATTTTTTATGGTGAAAAACTAATAGCTCTGATTGGGCATTTCATGTAATTTTACAGTAAATGTACAGTTTTTTTTTTTTAAATGTACCACAATTTCCACAAAAATCTGAACTGTTTCCAACATTAATAATCATGAATGATATATTTTTTTATCTCATAATTATGACTTCTCATAATTTCACCTTTTTGTAGCAATTATGACATCATAAATAATTGACTTCTCATAATTATGACATAGTATCTCATAAATTTAAGTTATTGTGATATCAAAATAAGTCTCTAAAAGGCCGTATTTATGAGTTAAAGCAATGTAAAAACATTTGTCGTCATAACTTATTGATCATATCATTTTTTATGGTGAAAAACTATAATGGGGCATTTTACAGTAAATGTACAGTTTTAAATATATCACAATTTCCACAAAAATCTGAAGCAGCACAACTGTTTCCAACATCATAAATGTTTGTTGAGCTCAAATCCTCATATGAGTGATTTCTGAAGGATCATGTGACTCTGAAGACTGGAGTAATGATGATAAATTCAGCTTTGATCACAGGAATAAATCACACTGCACTGTGTCTTTGATCAAATAAATGCAGCCTTGGTGAGCAGAAGAGACTTTAATTTGGATTAAAAATATAAAAAATCCCAAACTTTTGAACGGTATTGTAGTTAATGATACTCACAAGAGCATTTCTATGTTCTTCGACTGGACAACAAATACACAAATCACACTCACACAGATGCTCAACAAACATCATAATCATAAGGCTTCATCTTAATCAAGAGTTGCATAGAAATCATCACATAACTCTGAAAAACTGCTGCTTCATCAGCTCAATTACAGATCAGAGCTGCGTTAGAAACCAGCGGTCGTCAGTATCTCACAGCGGGTCAGTAATTGGGGCTAGTTTCTGGTTTAAGAATGGGGAGATGTATTTGTCTAATCCCATCGCCCCCAAACCGACCCAGACGCCGACCGCTTCAAACACACAAAAGCCCTTAATCTCGTCATGTGTTTCCTACAGCACTACAAACCCCACGCCTGACATCGCCACACATTGAGAGGCTAATATCACTCTAACAGCCGGATACAGAGGACAGCCTAAAGCTTCGGGAAGGACTGTGGAGAGACACACACTCGGGCTGCTCGATACATATCAATATAAATCTATATGGCTTAGTGCAATTCTCAAATCACTGATTTAATCAAATAAAGATATGCTTCATGAGCTGTCTTCATGCAAAGTGGATATTATTGGATGAGAGGCACTACAAATAACATTTGGCCGTAAACCTGGCAACCCTGGCTTGAACTACGTGTGCACTGATGCACTTTATTAAAACATTACAGTAAGCTAATTCCTGAAGTAGCTAGGAGGAGGAAGTGAAGGGACTCCCACAGACAGATGGGACCTCAATATGTGCAGACACATGAACCATACTATAATAAAACCACATAAATAGCTCCATTAGCACAGCAGGGTGTCATCAGCTGACCTGTAACACCCCAAGAGCCGTCAAAACACACGCCGAAAAACAGCTCCGTTCTTCAAACCCTAATGCATGCACTTTAAAGACCCCCAGTGGTGAAAAATCACAATTTCACAGCGTTTTTAATACGCTTTAAGACAAACCATGTGCACATTCATAAGTCAACACCATTGCGGAGTGATTTTTCTTTAAAACTGCAGTGAACTAAAAGACGCGGTTTGAAATCACTGGTGTTTCTGATGTCACAACCATGTAACCAATCACATCGGCGTGTGGGCGGGGCTTTAGCGTATGATTAACTATGATGCAAAGCAGGGAAGTCTCAAGAGAAGCGGGTTAGCCAACTATATTTTGCTGGTGATATGAAAAGTTGGCAATATTTAACACTTACAGCAGGTGAATTATACATGATGCAAATTACGATGTTATTATGAACGAAATGCCTTTCTCCACTGATGTTCAAGCATTTCTTAGGATTGTTAGAAGGCAGACTGAGATGGCCAACGGGAAAATGCTAACATTAGCAACACATCATTAGCTGTTTGATAACGTAGTCAAGCCAAAGGCTAATCATAGTAATTACCGTTATGTGTCCGAAGTTGTAGAGAGCGATACATTAAACGCATTACCATTCTGAGACATCGATGGGTAGACGAGTCTGTGTGAGTGAGTGAAGGCGGGGCTAATTTGCATATTCATGATTCCGCATATAAAATGAAGCAAGGGTGTCGAGTTACAATCACGCTATTTTATGGAATCAATCTTTTTTTTTTCACAGGAAAAAACTTTTAAATATGTCATTTTGGTGATCAAAAATTAGTTTCAAATGATACAACTATTGACTACGGGGATTTAACTCATTCCCCACCACTGACGTAACTTTCCGTAATTTTTGACACATTTTCATGCCATTGATGAAATAGTCTGGCAATCCGTGTTTTCACTGTTATACAGTAGGGGGCGCTATTACATCTCTTCTGAAAGAGTACAGAATCTCCAGATTAGTCTCAGTTGGCTGAACGTCTGATGCATAAGGCACACAAAATTGGAAACAGTTCAGGACCTTCGAAGTCCAGCGTGTGTCGCGTCTGCCTGGAAACAAAGCCGTTGGGAAGCCAAACCCCCTCATGGAAAAGGACAGCTGAGGTGTTTACAACTGTGACAACGAGCGCTTATCATGATCAACTAAACGCTGGGTTTCCAAAATTATGTGAAGTTCATGGCGCCATGGTTGCAATAATTTGCACAATGTTCTTGAATGAATGCTTTGTTAGATGCCTGTTATAGTGGAGACATCTGCATTTTCACGCCCCGAAACATGACGTGTAACAAAACAAACTGTGATTGGTTGCTTTGGTCCTTGGTCAATGGAAGTGATGGAATCCAGAAGGACCAGCTACGCGAGACTATCTCCAGATCATAAGACGGGTGAAGAAGAAGCAGAAACAAGCGATAGAAGCATTGCTTACATTCATGTAAGCTAACACTATCGTCAAACATTAAACAACATATTTTCATATGTTTATAGCATTGTTTTAGTGTCATGCATGTTCCCATGATGGCGTTTTATATGTGTGTTTACGACACCGTGCACCTTATATATATTAGTATTTACATCAGCTTGTAGAAACAAGCATAGCAATGATGCAAGACCTCACAAACAGACTAAATAAATGCCATAGAAAGTATAATATCTGAACCTTCTCTCACATTTAAATCTTTGCATTTAAATTTGGTTTTGACTCATTTCTCAACAAATCCTACTTAAATGTAAGAGAGGGTGTACGTGCACGACTAGAAAAGCACTTTGTAGATGCTTTCAAAATGAAAAGATAGCTCAAGAACAATAAGGACTCAGTATAAAGGGCCGTCCCTCATCACCAGAGACAGATAAAGGACTACAGGCATACACATTCCTCCGGCAGTTTTAATTACACACACACGGGCAAGTGATTTCCATTTCCCATCAGACAGGCATGTGAACATCAGAGAACAGCATATTAATTCATCCATTCAATTCAAATGAATTTCATGATCCAACACGCGACGGCTCTTTCATCTTGTCCGTAGTATTTCTGCGTTTCTAACTCAGGAACAGTGTTGTTACAAGAGTAATATTATAGTAGCTCAATACTAACACCAGTGAATTTATAACAATGGCAAGTATTTGATTAATATAGTAAATAAAATAGTAAGTTCTCTCAATGTGTATGGTAGAAAAAAAAAAAAAAAAAAAAAAAAAAATATATATATATATATATATATATATATATAAAATTGTTAAAATTGCTATTGTTAATATAATTATTAATATATTATAATTTGTTAATTTAAATTACCATTGTTAATCTAATGTTAATTTAATAAACATTAACATAACATTATATAATTAATATAATATAATTATATGTGTATTAAAACAATTAAATGAAAATAAAATAAAATATTACTTTTTTTGTATTTTGTATTTTTAAATAAATAAATAAATAAAGTTAATTAAAAAATCAGGTCTTTAACAAACCCATAAAACATTTTTTTTTTTTTAAATGTATCTTTATAGTAGTTATCATTCTCTAACTACTAGCGATTACCATCATTTTTGTGAGAAGAGCACAGCAATATTTTGCCACCAAAAGCATCGAATCCTCAGTCCAACCCAATCAGCGACCATCTGCATTCTGCCTGAGAAATTCCCATTGAGAAGCAGATTATAAGTGTTAACCTGCGTGTGTATGAGAGAGAAATGTCACCCAAATGCCACAGCAGGACGGGGGTGACCGTTGTGAATGCAGTCAGTACAGACGTGTGTCTGTCTGAGCGCCTCTGTGAGCAATGTTTACAGAATACTAATGCATTGTGGGAGTCCCAACAGCACAGTCTGGACTGATGAGGGGTTAATCGAGCCGTTAATGAGCCAAATGAGTGAGAGAGAGAGAGAGAGAGAGAGAGAGAGAGAGAGAGAGAGAGAGAGAGAGAGAGAGAGAGAGAGAGAGAGAGAGAGAGAGAGAGAGAGAGAGAGAGAGAGAGAGAGAGAGAGAGAGAGAGAGAGAGAGAGAGAGAGAGAGAGAAGGAGGGGGTAGTTCCTCTGTGTGCAAAGTTATTCATGTTTAGTTTATAAAAATCAGTAAAGATTTTACAGCAAAAAGACATGAACCACCAGCTGATGAGGGGTATTTTTACAATTATGCAAAAAGGCTTTTACTTGCTAAAAAAGTATGAATTATCAATCAGATGACAGAAGGCATGTAGTAGATTGTGTGCAACAGATTTTGATCATGTTGATTATTTAGAGGCCTTAGAAATCAGTTTGTCAATCATGATACAATATGATTTATAGGGTAAAAACTAGAACTGCACGATTAATCGTTAAAAGATCGCAATCTCGAGTCAAACACGTACGTGATCTCATCCCTAAATGATGCATTAAAAATAGAGTAAATTAACTTTTTGAAAGTAACTTGGCACTTCAAATAACAATTGTATCGATTACATCATTACAAATGGATTTTAAATTAATCATTCATTCAAGAGATTTGTTCCAAAAACACTGATTCATCCAGTAATGAAACAAGTGAGGTCTTTATGAGTGAGTCGTTGAATCATTCATTCAAGAGATTTGTTCCAAAAACACTGATTCATCCAGTAATGAAACAAGTGAGGTCTTTATGAGTGAGTCATTGAATCATTCACTCAAGAGATTTGTTCCAAAGAGCTGATTCATCCAGTAATGAAACAAGTGAAGACTTTATGAACGAGTCATTGAATCATTCATTCAAGAGATTAATTCAAAAACACTGATTCATCCAGTAATGAAACAAGTGAAGTCTTTATGAGTGAGTCATTGAATCATTCACTCAAGAGATTTGTTCAAAAACACTGATTCGTCCAGTAATGAAACAAGTGAGGTCTTTATGAGTGAGTCATTGAATCATTCACTCAAGAGATTTGTTCAAAAACACTGATTCATCCAGTAATGAAACAAGTGAAGTCTTTATGAGTGAGTCACTGAATCATTCACTCAAGAGATTTGTTCAAAAACACTGATTCGTCCAGTAATGAAACAAGTGAAGACTTTATGAGTGAGACATTGAATCATTGTTAGCAAGTAAATTTCATGTATTTTGTTTAGTTGTCTTTTCAGAATCGTGATCTCTGTTTGAAAAAAAAAATGTGATTCTAAATTTATCCAGAATCCTGCAGCTCTAGTTAAAACTAAACTGTCTCTGTCTGAATATCTCTACAAATAAGGACAATGTTCAGCCACTTAATCTTACCCAACAGGCACAAATGCACACCTCTGATTAATAATCACCGAGAGAGAACCGGCACTGGGCCAACCAATACAGACACACTATGAAACACATTCTGAGGGGTGAGAGGAAAACAGCACATTTGATCTGTTCTGGTAAGATCTAGAAGCATCACCTACACATGATCTCTCTGCGGCCAACAGATCAGATCAATGCCCATTATCCACCAATGAGCTTTAATTAGCCATGAGGGAGCTGACCAATCACGTCTGATGATGTTTAATTAAGAGCCTAGCACACTAGTCTACACACTTGTATATCTTGCTTATCCAAGTATGTCATGAACACACAGCAGAAATAGCAGTACGTTAGTGTTTAATTTCAAACACACCCAAAGACCCGGCAGCTGCCGCGAGACCTTGATGCTAAAATCGGCGAGAACGACCACGGATTAATATCCAAGGACAGGCAGAGACAGGCTGCATTTTTCAGAAGGCATTCGATATGAATGTGTGTGCGGTCAGAAGACTTCTGTAAAGGTCAGAGATGAGGAAGAAAGCAAATGAGAGTGACAAAAACAAGAGGTCAGCTGATCAATCATCGACACACCCCCTTCACAGCTCCACGTTAAGACACGCCCCCACACCATGAATATAATTAAAGGCACAGTTCAAAACAAAAACAAGTCGAGCTCTCAAGTCAGCAAGCGTGTATGGCAAGCTGTGTTGACGTTTAATCAATCGCAGGATATGAATTTGTGATATCAACAATTCTTCAATTCCTGATATCTGTAATTGTATTTCACATCAAAAATACAATTCTTACTAGTAAAAATCATAATTTTTGATATCATGAATGCGATTGTTACTAGTCAGAAAGTAATTTTAGATAGGACGGGGGGCTTTTCAAATTGCTAATTTTAAACCGAAAGTAAAATGCGCACGGCCGCGTGGGCATTCATAATGGAGCGGGGCGGATCAAAGCAAGTGTTTTTAAATAATTCCCATAAAAGTTAAGTTTCCATAGGCAAGAACTGAAAACAGTGCAGCTGTAAATGTGTGTGCACTGTGTGGCAGTGAATGAATGCCCTTGCGGCCGTGCTCATTTTAATTCCGGTTTAGAATTAGCAATAGGTTAAAATTAGCTAGGTTGCCTGAATTGTTGGTTCATTAGCCTATTATTCTTAATGAAAAACAGCAAAACAGTACAATGACAAACTCCCTTAACTCCCTTAAATAGGCGCGTTTACATTTCGCTTTGAAACCAAATCTTCCACGATCATCTTGTAAGCATCTCGGTTGAAAATCGATTCAAAAGTGTGACGATTCAATTCGGTTGAGATGTTAAACGAATCGTGATACGCAACGCAGAAACTGTATAGCCTACTGTGACCTTGCTTTACAGGCATGATAGCGATGAGCAAGTTGTAGCCAGCGTTATGCTGCGTTCACACCAAACGCAAAGAGAGCATCTGGATCGAGTGATTTTCATATTAAGTCAATGGAAAGATGCGTCTGGAGGTCCTGCGATAGATGCGTTAGCACGGTGCAGTGGACGCCATTTCGCCTCATTTATGCGTCCAGTTCGTGCAAATTTGACGCGAATTGAGCGTCTTGCATGATACGACTAATGCTTTTTGTGCATTCACGCGTTTGAAGCGAATTCGCGTCTAAAGTTGAAAAATATCAACTTTGGAGTCTGTTCGTGCCACGTTAACCAATCAGGAGCTGGCTTGCTGCGGTCACGTGACGGATGAGAAACCCAGAGTAATTTAAAAATACTAGTGTTATTGTGTCACAAAATGTAGTTTTAAAAGGTCCTGTTCTTCGTGATCCCATCTTTCAAACTTTAGTTAGTGTGTAATGTTGCTGTTAGAGCATAAATTATACCTGTAAAATTATAAAGTTCCCTTTCAAAGCCTACAGCGAACGGCCTGTTTGGACTACATCCCTGCACTTCCTGCTTTAATGACATCACTAGAACAGTTTGTTGACTAACCTCCACCCACAAGAATACGCAAAAAAGGGGGCGTGGTCTTGTTGTTCTCCCACGTGGAGAAGAGGAAGTGTTGCGTTTGTAGAGTGTGTTTGTCGGCATGTCTACCATAACATTGAGCGCATGCATCTCCCCGTTATGGTAAGAGGCGTGACCTTTCCGGGTAACGTGCACTAAGCTGCTGTCGAATCACAACACGGGAACCGCTGGCCCAATCAGAACTCGTTACGGATTTCTGAAGGAGGGACTTCATAGAACAAGGAAATCATCAGTAAAAACAGCGGTATACAGATTTTTTTTACACGCGAAACATGAACATGTTATATTGCACACTGTAAACACAATCAAAGCTTCAAAAACACAGGAACCTTTAAGACTTTTTCAGGCGAGAATGTAGTTGTTTAAAGCTCAAATCTGTGGTTTATTTATAAAGAGAGCGTCTTTTTGAACATGTGATCTGGCGTTTCTGGAGTTGTGAGATCCAGTCGATCAGCGGAGCTAGCGCTCGTTAACCCTGGCGAGAGCAGCCGAGGCTAGTCCTTCTGACGTCTGCCGCTGGCTCTGTAGTGGTAAAACACGAGATATCATTCGTCTTGTGTTGATCTAACAGCCGATCTTTGCTCTCATCAATCTATAATGTGTTCCCTGCCATATCATTTTGACTGAGAGCAAAAACTTTTTATTTTTTTAGGTTATTTAACTTTACCATTGTAGCCGACTAGCGCTGTCTTTATATGTTTGACTGAATTGTTTTATTACTTGTATAGCTTCTTGTACCTTTTACTTATACTTTTATAATTACTATTATTGATCACACATAAATTGACATTTAACAAAAAGAGACTGGGTTGTGTTTTCTGTTATATTTAGTACAGTGATAATCATATATATGCACACTTATTGTCTGAACCACATTATAATAGATGCGTGAATGGATTCAAAAGCGTCTAACCAGATGCGACAGACGCAAATTTGACGCTCTATTTGCGTTTGGTGTGAACGAAGCATTACAGACTGTGCGTGCACACTGGCAGGAGGAAGAGCGAAATTAGCGAATGTTTTCAGTTCAGTCATGCGTAAGTTGAGCATGTGTCAAACGAATGAGTATGTTGACTCATTCAAATCGGAGGTGTGGCGGCATTTTGACTTTCCGAAGACTATCAATCACCACAGTGAGAGTAACCTCCATCTGTACCCACTGACGGAAAATCATATCGTGAAATTAGTATTTTAAATCGTATCACATCGTGAGTTGAATGAATCGTTATATCCAAAATTTTATCAAAAATTGCCGTTGTTACTAGTAAAAATCTAAATTCTGATATCAAAAATAGCATTTTAGCTATAGAGAAAATGTAATTGTTAATATCACAAATTATTATCCTGCGAATTATTAAACGTCAAAGAAGCTTGCCATAGTGAATGTGGCCACACACACACACACACACACATGTTTGTTTTTGTGAAATGTGGGGACATTCCATAGGCGTAATGGTTTTTATACCGTACAAACCATATTTTCTATCCCCCTACACTGCCCCTGCCCCTAAACCTACCCATCTCACACACACACACACACACACACACACACACACACACACACACACACACACACACACACACACACACACACACACACACACACACACACACACACACACACACACACACACACACACACACACACACACACACACACACACACACACACACTACCCATCACAGGAGACTGTGCAGTTTACTTTCTGTGAAAAAAACCTCATCCTGTGTGATATATAAGCATTTTGAAAAGTGAGGACATGGGGAACGTCCTCATATTTCACCCTCTTTTTGTAATACCTGTGTCATAACCATGTCATTATACACATTTGTGTCCTGATATTTCACAAAAACATGCGCACACACACACACACACACACACACACTCAAATGGCGTTTCATTTCCTCATGCTGTTCAAAGCATTTCAACCCATCAAACATGATGTTTTCAGCTCAACAAAACATCAGATTGGGCTTTTCAGCCGCCCAGACGATATATATATAGAGAGAGATACTGTATTAGAGACAGCACAGCGACACGTCGTTAATATTCATACGGCTGCATTCTGATGTGCCACGTAAATAAATAAATAAATAATGCTGCGAGTCCTTTGATCCTTTCTGAAAAGTATTAAGCTGTGAATGAGATGAGCTGACGGTTTTTAATGAGTGTGTGTGGGTGCACTAGGGTCTCTCACAATATGATATAATACGCATAACAACACATACGTCTCAATACATTGGCGTGAGAAAGATCTAATATTTAAGCTTATTATTATTCTAAATTAATAACTAAATTTAAATAGTATCTCCTCCTAGGAATTACAACCGCCAAACTCGGGTCAGACTATTCCGACTCAGGTTGATTTATATTTTCTAAAAGATGGGACTTTCGTTAAAGGTGCAGTGTGTAATATTTATAGAGGATCTAATATAATATACATAACTATGTTTTCAGTGGTGTAACCGTTGTTTTTATTACCTTAGAATGAGCCGTTTCTATCTACACACACCGCGGGTCCCTTTACAGTGAAGTCCTCATTTTGCACCGCCATTTTCTACAGTGGCCCTAAAGGGACAAACTTCTCTACAGATCGCTAGCTACTCTCTGCTGTCTCAGACGACCACATATTTGTCCTGTGTCGGCCACCGTAGCTTCTCTATGTGCTCCAAAAGGGAGGGGTGAGCGGTGACCGGGTGACCATGATTTAGCACATTTTAGCTAGGTGCTAAATCATGTTAACAACACGCTAATTCATGTTAGCAAAACATGCTAATTCATTATAGCAACATGCTAATTCATGTTAGCAACATGCTAATTCATGTTAGCAACATGCTAATCCATGTAAACAAACATGCTAAATGATAACAAACATGGTAATTAATGTTAACAACATGTTAAAAATGTTAGCAAAATGTGTTAACATGTTAGCAATGTGTTGACAAAATGCTAATTCATGTTAACAACATGCTAATTCATGTTAGCAACGTGTGCTAATTCAGGTTAACAAAGTGATAAAGCATGCTAGCAAGATGTTTAATCATATTAACAAAGCTTTAAAAATGTTAACAATGTGTTAAAACTTGTAGTGGGATGGTATAACATGTTAGTAAAGTGCTCAAATTCATGCTAACTCTGTTAAAACTGTTAATTCATGCTAGCACCAGTTGAAACATGTTAGAAAAATGTTAATTCATGTTAGTATTGAACTAAAAATGCTAACTAAATGTTAATTCATGTTAGTAATGTGTTAAACATGCTCCTTTATATTAGCATTTAACTAAAACATGTGAATTCTTGTTAACAGCATGCTAAAAAATGTTAACATGCTAACTTTTGCGAGCAATGTGCTTAAACATGCTACCAATATGTTAAGTCTGGTTTTCAATGTGCTAAAACATGTTAACCATGTGCTAACAAACAAGCTAATTCATGCTATCAACTAATGCTAAATCATGTCAACAAAGTGCTAAAACAAGCTATCAAGATTCCAATTTCACACAATGTGTGAAAATATGCTAGCAACATGGTATAACATGCTACCAGTGTGCTAATTCATGTTAGCAGTGTGCTAAAACATGCTAATTCGTGCTAGGAATGTGTTAAAACATGCTAGCAACATGCTAATTCATGCTAGCAATGTGCTAAAATCTGTTACAAACATGTTAGCAAAATATAAAAATGCTAGACACATGCCAAGACATGTTAACAACAGGTTAAACCATCTTGTGAAACTTTCAGATGAGATTTGTCAAGCCAGTATAAAAGTTTATGCCAACGCGTGTGTAGTCATTTTTACAATACACATGGTATCAAAGCAGCTTTACCGAAAATCACATCAATATTTTAATACCTTCATGCCTTATAGACACATTTATCAGATTGAGCTATAGCTTAGCTTGCAGTTGAGATTATGACTGAATATGAGTGAGACTCAGAGTGACCACAATATTTTGCATTAAGAAAACGAAGCCTACTTTAGGATGGTTATGATTATTTTTTTACATTGTGAAATTATGTTAATGACTTCTCCTAAATCATTACCGTAATGCAAACAACAGCAACTCATTACCGATATATTAATAACAATTGTCCAGTGATATACATGCAATTGTACTTTACAATTTATGTGCACATTTTTTTCACATAAAAAAAGTAATGGAAATTCGATTTCTACATTATGCGGAAAAATGTGCTTAACTGCTATAAAAATCAATGTCACAATTGTGAGAGTCCTTACCATAGTCATTGGCTCTATTCTAAATATAATTTCTTACTTTATTAATTAGATTTTGAGATGAAATATGTTCCTGACCACCAGTGTCTTTGTTTAGCTCTGGATGCGTTTTAAATCATTCTCAGAGGAGAAGTTTGGCTTCCATTTCAATCCGATGGAAATGTTTCCTTTATTTGTCATCCAGTGCATTCCCGAATGGGTTAGCCGGGGATTGGTCTGCAGTCAGAATCAGCTGACGTGTGTTCTTTCAGAGCACATCAGAGAGTCGGGGGTGTTCGCTCGGGTCACGCTCACATCTGCTCTGACAGTTCAGCTCCCAGAAGCCGCTTTGAGGGGGATCAGAAACGGGGGGAACCGCAGTCCTTCGAGTTTCTGTGTGTGTGTGTGTGTGTGTATGTGTGTGAAGATTAACCGAGTGTGTGAGTGTAGGTGTGTGTAGATGTGTAGATGTGTAGGTATGTGTAGATGTGTAGGTATGTGTAGGTGTGTGTAGGTGTAGTGTGTGTGTGTGTAGGTGTGTGTGTGTGTGTGTAGGTGTGTGTGTAGGCGTAGGTGTGTGTGTGTTTATATGTGTAGGTGTGTGTCTGTGTGTGTAGGTGTGTGTGTAGGTGTGTAGGTGTGTGTGAGTGTAAGTGTAGATGTGTGTGTGTGTGTGTGTAGGTGTGTGTGTAGGTGTGTGTGTGAGTGTGTGTGTGTGTGTGTAGGTGTGTGTGTGTTTAAGTGTAAGTGTGTGTGTGTAGTGTGTGTGTGTGTGTGTTTAAGTGTAGGTGTGTGTGTAGGTGTGTAGGTGTGTAGGTGCGTGTAGGTGTAGGCGTGTGTGTGTAGTTGTGTGTGTGTGTGTGTGTGTGTGTGTGTAAGTGTAGGCTTGTGTGTGTGTGTGTAGGTGTGTGTGTGTGTGTGTCTGTGTGTGAGTGTGTGTTTGTGTGTGTAGGTGTGTGTGTGTTTAAGTGTAAGTGTGTGTGTGTGTGTTTAAGTGTAAGTGTGTGTGTGTAGGTGTGTGGATGTGTGTGTAGGTGTGTGGATGTGTGTGTAGGTGTGTGGTGCGTGTAGGTGTAGGCGTGTGTGTGTAGTTGTGTGTGTGTGTGTAAGTGTAGGCGTGTGTGTGTGTGTATGTGTAGGTGTGTGTGTGTAGGTGTAGGTGTAGGCGTGTGTGTGTGTGTGTGT
Organism: Gobiocypris rarus; assembly: GCA_023029165.1. Lineage (NCBI taxonomy): Eukaryota > Metazoa > Chordata > Actinopteri > Cypriniformes > Gobionidae > Gobiocypris > Gobiocypris rarus. Next base: position 52,582,627 of record CM040916.1, read on the forward strand.
AGTTGTGTGTGTAAGTGTAACTGTAGGCGTGTGTGTGTGTGTGTGTGTGTGTAGTGTGTGTGTGAGTGTGTGTTTGTGTGTGTGTAGTGTGTGTGTTTAAGTGTAAGTGTGTGTGTGTAGGTGTGTGTGTGTGTTTAAGTGTAGGTGTGTGTGTGTAGGTGTGTAGGTGCGTGTAGGTGTAGGCGTGTGTGTGTAGTTGTGTGTGTGTGTGAAAGTGTAGGCGCGTGTGTGTGTGTGTGTAGGTGTGTGTGTGTGTGTAGGTGTAGGCGTGTGTGTGTGTGAGTGTAGTTCTGTGTGTATGTGTGTAAGTGTAGGTGTGTGTGTGTGTGTGTGTGTGTGTGTGTGTGTGTGTGTGTGTGTGTGTGTGTGTGTGTGTGCCAACCGAGCTTTGATTGACAGGACTCACAGCAGCACAGAACTCTGATTGGCAGGTTAAGCGAGAGTGAAAATAACACACACACTGACACACATCTGGATGAAAGCAGGGAACTGTGAAGCGTCGCTCCACTTTTCTCTGTCATGCTAGAGAACTGGGTCAATGTGGATCCTCACTGCAGCGAAACAGCAGTGGAAGAGCTCGACAATCAAACACAACCACACAGACACAAATGCAATGATAAACCAGCAGCCATTCTGAAAAAAAACAACTTTTACTATCCAATCAATCTCCTTATTCCTTATGCATAAAATGAAGTCCAGATCAACAGATCATGTTTCACTTGGAAATTAGAAAGTAAATTCATTCTGATTAAATTGACTAAACCATAGTCTTCCAAAAGATAGAAAATAAATATATATATATATATATAAACAAGAACTCATTCATGATGTAAAACATTAAACAACCAATGTCATGGCAACGTTTTCCATTACTTTAAAGGGGTCCTATAATGCCCTTTTTTACATGATGTAAAATAAGTCTCTGATGTCCCCAGAGTGTGTGTGTAGTTTTAGCTCACAATACCCCACAGATAATTTTTTACAGCATGCACAGTTTTTGTGTTTGTCCCTTTAAATGCAAATGAGCTGCTGCTCCCGCCCCTTTCAAGAAGAGGGCGGAGCTTCAAGAGCTCATGTTAGCAGCTCTGATGACCTCACGCAGACACACACTGAAACTGTTCAGCCTTTTATGATCAAACTGGAGTCGGAGAATGATGGAGAGACTCCAGAAGAAGAGACAACATGTAGAATGAGACAGGGCGTTTCTGAATGGATAGATGATGAAGTTATGAGCTAACGATCTTCAAGTCATTGATTAGCATGTTCTCTCATGATAATCTATAAACCGCTGGTGTGGGATGAGCCAGAGAATATCTGCTGATGAAGAGAGAACAGGGATAGTTTAGTTTAATTACGGTTATAACTCATATTGTGTTATGACATGCTGTTGCGTTTGTGTTCGTACTGTATTAATAAATGCAGAAGACAGATGACAGATTGAGCGACTCCCAAATGTGCTCGATAGGCATGTGCCGGTATCAAATTTTCATGTTGCGGTTAATTGCTGAAGCTTTTCACGATATTGAAATTTGTTGCAAAAAAAAAAAAAAACTGTTGTCATACTATAACAGGTTTAATAATTTTCTTATAACAAACAGAACCAAACATTTAAATACAATAAAGCAATACACAAAAAAATGTATAAAGTAAACAAATATTTAAAACAGATTAAAGTGCTAAAGAATTATAAAGAACTATAGGTAACACCTTACAATAAGTCTCACTAGTTAATGCATTAAAATGAACAGAGAGCGAATAGCTACATTTTTACAGAAGTTATTCTTCTTTGGTAACACTAGTTAAAAAAAGCAACTGTTAATTAGTGTAAGCTCAAGTCCATTACATAATACAGTTACAACTTTTGATTTCAATAATGCTATTATTGTGCTGAAATTTACATTTAACTAAGATTAATAAGTGCTTTAGAAGTATTTTTCATTGTCAGTATGTTAATGAATGAACTAATGTTAAATAATAGAGCCTTATTGTAAAGTGTGACTGAACAACAAGCAGAACATATTCAAAAAAATATCTAGGGCATGTAATTTAGTCTAGATTAAAATATAAAATGTTTAAGTTTGACAATGAATAGCCTTAAGTCTTTAAGTATTAAGTATTAGGTTATGTGATGAGCACTGTATTGTTTTGTTTACGAGGGTTACCGGGGAAACGGCTGCATTTCTGCTGATCCGCCATGTGCTCCGCTAATGCACGGTTTGTTTACATCAGTTCGCGTTCCTCTTTGAGATGTTGTTCATTTTAAACGGTTGATGGGTAAAGTATTCTTAAAATGCATTCTAAAAATCAGAATAATTCATAATAAATAATAATTCACTGTATTTTGAAGAGCCCACGGTAACAATACTGTGCATGTTCATTATTGCGGTATATCGTATTACCGTATACCGGCACATGTCTAGTGCTCGACTACAACAACTCTTCCTCTTCTCTACATGGCCTTTGTTGTGTGTTCCTGGGGGCGGGGTTTATGTAAATTTCAGGGTTAGTGATGTCACTAATTCGGGAGGAAGCTTGTGTAGTCCCTACCAGCCGTTTGTTGTAGTCCTTAATAAAATCTGTAAAAGAAAATATCTCCCTTTGCTTTGAGCTTTGAGCATCGTAACTTTGCAGATGTTGTTAATGCTCAAACAGCGACACACACACTCACTAAAGTTAAACAAGTCAAATCATAAATCAACCACCCCTTTAACTATTTAAAATAATTTAAAGTCCCCTGTAGTCAATTTTATCCCTTAAAACTCATTTTTGTTCACCAAACTGACATATTTAAAAGTGTTTTCCTGCGAAAATTATTTCTTCATGCCTTAAAATAGCTTGAATGTAACTCTACACGCTTGCCTCATTTAGTATGCGCAGATTCATGAATATGCAAATTAGCCCCGCCTCCGCTCACTCACATCAGCTCATACTAACAGCCAAAACAGTCAATTTTGAGTTTATGGGGACTTGAACCAATTAGGGTTTAACTGTTACAAAAAACAAAATGCTTTTTCCAAATGTAATTCACATCTTACATGTAAACACAAGAAATCAGTTTTTTGCCTTTTTTGCAGTGTTAAAAGAGACGCAGGTTTGAAGACCGAACCCATTAAGGTTTAACAAAAGACGCAAGCCTGAAATATCTGTGACGGATCCTCTGTCATGTAAAGTCCCACGGCACAGGCCGAAAACAGAAAGAAGCTGCCTCTAATAATGTGAGCAGAAACTCAATATGAGTCAAAAGACACTGTCCTGAACTGAACTCAGCCGGTCCTGCGTGAAGACGACAGGGAGAAAGAGTGGTTATTTGCTGAAAACATCCACCTGCCAGGATCACTGAAGACTTCTCTGAAAGAAAACATCTTTCTTGTCATGTCAGACTGAAGTAGACATCTACAGCATTTTGGAAAAGCTAAAATCAATGTTCTCCGAGAGCTCCAGTAGGGAAGCACAGTATGGAGAGCGGAATGAGGAATCCGGATCAATACATAGAGGGGTCGACACACACACACACACACACACACACACACACACACACACACACACACACACACACACACACACACACACACACACACACACACACACACACACACACACACACACACACACACACACACACACACACACACACACACACACACACACACACACACACACACACACACACACACACACACACACACACACACACACACACACACACACACACACACACACACACACACACACACACACACACACACACACACATATTAATCAGATAACATGATTGCTCATGTTCTCAAAGAGCTTCATCCATTCTCGATGTATTGATCTTTTACAACAGCCGAAGAACATTTGAGAGAATAACGGCGTTTTTTCATGGAAAACAGGATTCTGTTCCTTAAAAATTATATTAATTCTTGTGGAACCGGATAAGAATATCTGCAGGTCATGTTTTACCTCTAAAACTAAAAAAAATTGACATAATATTTTTACATTAAAGCTTATTTTTAGGAAATCAAGATCTCAATGCAATATGTGTGTGTGTGTGGGGCGTAAAATAGCTGGTCAAAAATCACAACCAGCGCTAATTTAGTATTACTGATATCCTATCATAGTAAGTCATCTTATAGTTTGTGTTTTTATTATTTTTTGTTTTGTTTTAAATTCATCTATATAGTTTTGTATTATGTTTTAGTTTATTTTAGTACTTAAACTAAAAAAAAAAAGAAATGTTACTAGCTGAAATAAAATGTAATCACAACAACATGCTCATTAACATATTACCACCCATATTTACATATACATTATATGTAATGTATATGTAAATATGGACATAATATGTTAATTAGCATATGGTATATGTATGATGAACATTGGCATTTTACATATGCATGTGTATGTAACTGCTTATCAACAATGGCAACACTTTATTTTAGTGTCATTGTTACATGTTACATGTACTTACCATAGTAATAACAGTAAATTATGCATAATTACATGCAACTAACCCTCAACCAAACCCTAACCTTATAGTAAGTACTTGTAGTTAATTAATATTACTCAGTACTTAAATATATAATTACACTGTAACAATTACTTGCACATGTTATTGCTTGCATATGCAAACAAGTCTGTCAATGCTAATACATGCATATGTCTTAAAGGTACAGTAATAGCCTGGATGAGAAAGGAAAATTATCATGAAACATATGGACATGGCTGATTTTGATGCAAGAAACCTTGACTAATCATATAAGGGAACTCAAGAGGGAAAACAAGAGCAAAAAGAGCGTCTGTAGTGCGAGACAGAGCTGTCTGATGTACTCTCTCTCTCTCAGTCAGAGATTTACAGTGCTAAAGTGTCACCTTGGCCACCCGGTGCAGACGGCGGGTGTTTGGCGATCTGACAGGTGCTGAGTGTGTCGCCGTGTGAGAGTGTGTGTGTGCGCTTTATGTCTGGTCTGTTTAAGCATACGTCCAATGTAAGCAATGCCCTACAAATCCACACAGTCCTCTTTTAAAGCCGAATACTCAATGGAATATAACTGGTGGTGATGCATAATGCACACAGAAATTATGCACACAAAAAAATGATGCACAAGCACCACAAAAACAGCTCATGCAACGGTGCAATAACTAAAAGTCTTGCAAAAGTGTTGTGCAAGGGAAAGCGCCAAAATGCATGCATTTATTTGTTGAAAATGCCATTATCTGATGCATTTAAAATATGTGCAACAACGTATTATCTGCATGTATGTTCATAAACACAGCACAATAGACACTGTAGAAGAACCTGCACATTGGTTCTGGCGTTTATTATGAATGTGCTGAAACATGATGACTTAAAACAAATTAACCAGGAGAAATTAAAATAGTTTTTGCATATCGTATGAACATCCACAGCTCATTATTACACTGATCAATGCTTACATACAAGAGCAAACTCACCCTCATGTCATTTTAAACCGTATGATATTTAGTGCAAAGGAGACGTGATCAGTGGTCGCCAACCTCCAAAAATGACAAAAAATGATGCACAAGCACCTTAAAAAAAAGCTCATGCAACTGTGCAATAGCTAAAAGCCTTTCAAAAGTCATGCAACGCATGCTTTTATTTGCTTAAAACGCCATCTTCTGTTTAAATCTGATGCATTTAAATAATGTGCATAATAGATACCACAGAACACATTGGTTCTGACGTTTATCATGAATGTGCTGAAACATGACGACTTAAATCATGAACATAATGCAAATTAACCAAATCGTTTTTGCATCACAAAACCATAGAAGAACATGCACATAAAACTCAGTGACATGGCTTCAGAAGACTTTTTTGGGGCTTGGAATCACTTTGCAAAAGAGCGATGTGAAACACAAGCTGCTAAACAAGTCAAGATAAGGAAATAAAGACGACTATCATTTCAACTAAAACACACTGTATCAGAGCAGCATAAAAATAACCTTCGACAAACACACCCCCAAATGAGTGGGCTCACACGAGGACAACAAAGGATAACCGGTGTAGATCCAAATTGGACAGACAGGATGGTAATTTGGACGTCCTCCGATTCTCCGTAAGGCCTTTTAAATATCAGACAGTGTCTGAAGCGTGTCTGCCCCCCCACAGGGCCGGAGAGAGTCACCGATCGGTCAGGAGCAGCGGGACGGGCAATATAAGGGCACCACATCCCTGCCACCAATTCAATCATGCATGAGCCAAAATCCATCTTTCTATTCATCCATCCATCACTTTCTCCTCCCAGCATCCCACAGGAGCACTTCTAATAGAGCTCGCCCTCCTCCCGCTCAGCCTCCCAATCTCACTCTCAACCCTCATTTCTATATCTGGCCCCGGAGCTCCAGCCTTTAGAATTCACAGCCCTTTAAAAGGCAAAGTTCACCCAAAAATGCATTCACTCGCCCTCGTCATCAGAACCAACATGGAGAATTTATGACAACAACGACAGAGCAAATCAAACACATCTGTCAAGCTCCAAAAAAGGCCATTTATGCATGATCTTCAGTACAAAACACGCACGACAAAGCAGAATCGAGAGCAGGGTCCGACAAGCTCCCAAAATGTATGCAATGTATCTTAAAAGTGTGCTATATATTTAAAGTCTTTAAGTGTTGTGCAACAAAACAGGTTTAAATGCATGCTTTCATTTGCTGAAATATCACACAATCTTAAATATGCACAACAAAAAGGATGCAATCAGTGCATATATATGTTTAAAGGGTGAGTAAATAATAACCATTCCTTTAATTGGAAAGATATTTACACATCTGCACAGGAAAGCATCTCTTGAGAACTGTAGAGGACCAAACACACAGCGTAACGGAGCTCTATTCACTGACACAGAGCAGGTCAGTGTGTGTGGCTGTGCTAGTGCACTGATCTTTCACCTAACCGGTGACCTGTTTTAACTACAAAGCTGCCAAAAGCTCCAAATCAATCTGGATGTGAATGAGTCTGGACATTGCTGGACATGAAACAGTCAGACACTAGAGTAGAAATCTCACGCACGAGCTGCGCAGTCATGCATCCACACGTCCAGCTGAGAGACAACCTCAAGACACAAACTAAAGCAAAGCACTTGACCAAAGCAAACGCAAAACACAGAAATGCAAAGACTGTGCATGTTCACTATATATATATATATATATGATTATTTGTTGTGCATGTAGACTCCCAAGCTGTTTAATTTAAAGTAGTTCAAGAACTGTCAAGTTACTCTTTAGAAAAAGTAGACATAAAAATGGAGGGCAATGTCTTGAAAATATAATAAATATTACAATATTAAAATATATATTGCAAATATAATGATACAAAATTATTAAAACGTTATATAGGTCAATAATACAATTTATTTTATAATGATCATTTACAATATATTAATTTACACAAAATAAAAATAAACACATTTATTTATTTATTTAAGATATTTGCCACACATTTTACAATATTAATTATAATTATGGAGGGCAATATCTTAAAAATATTACATATTTACAATAAAAAATATTATTGGAAAAAAATATATTTTAAATATAATGATAATAAAATGTAAAAATATATAAGGAAATTATATGTGTATTATTGTTATATTTACAAAAGTTATTATATATATATATATATATATATATATATATATATATATATATATATATATATATATATATATTTAGATAGGAATTTGGGGTTTTCATGAGCTGTATGCCAAAATCATCAGTATTAAAACAATAAAAGACCTGAAATATTTCAGTTGGTGTGCAATGAATCTAAAATATATGAAAGTTACATTTTTATCATTACATTATGGAAAATAATGAACTTTTATCACAATATGCATTTTTTTTTAGAAGGACCATATATATACACATATAAAGACCGTAAAGTTACGCTGCTAATTGTGCCTCAGTCATAGTAAATCTAGAATATTCTGACAACAGCTACTTTCATGCGACTAAAAGGCTCAGTTAAGCAACACTAGTTTTTCTCCCTAACACTGAGAAGTGAGCACATGTGTCCAGGTCAGGGTCATCAGAGGTGAGGCCTGTTACTTAAGCCACGCCCTCACACCTTCAGAATGATCACTGAGGTCAGTAACAGGAACAAGACAATCTGCAGCACTGCTATTGATTTTCAATGAGGCCGCATTAAGTGAATCCTGCGCTGTCCCACTTCGAGTCTGCAGCAGGGAATATGGGTTGAGGTCACACAGTGCGTCTGAATATAGCTGCTGACAAACACATTATTAAGACATATGTGTAGTCTACCATGATATCATAACTGATGTTTTAACAATTTTGAAGCTGACATTATCAAGTATGTCACTTGCTTTTATAGTGGTGAAATCATCACTACAGAGGTTTAACCCTGGGTTAACCCTGAATAATGGAAAGCTTTAACCCTGGGTTAAGCAAGGTTTACATCTTGAAACAGCCCTTAGAGAAACAGTGTAACAAAGCAGCACTACATAGAGTCTCAGAAAAGTCAACCTATCATAGACTACATCAATGCATGCCTCATTAAATATTCATGAGCTTTGTACAGAAACTCACATTCAGCATCTGAGAAAAAAAACAGCAAAAAATGTTGCTAGAAACAAAGACACTATTTGATTTCCACATTTAGAGAGTAATTAAATAAGAATGCGTGATCAATGCACATTAACTTATCATTAACCATTAAATAAATATGTCAATACGAAACAGCAACTCAGGATTTCTCAAACCTGACTACTCCAGATTAATTAATTAATTACTAACCATGCATAAAAGTATAAACCGTGTGAAACAAGATACAACATTATGTTAATCCAGGGTTAAAAATAGGGATGCACCGATATAAACATTTTGCCCGAAACCGATAATTCTTTATATTTGAAAGCCGATAACCGATATATTGGCAGATAAATCTAAATTGTATATAATTATAACTAATGGGACCTATTGTGAAGTGAAGATTACAGTCTTAATAACCAATAAAAGGCAATAAAATCATAATGCATACAGACAAGGGTTAATATTGTTAACGAAAGCTATTAAAACATTGAAATACAATCAAATTAAATATAAGTATTAGATGAACTAAGTAACTGAAATAACGCAGTTGAAGTACTAACTGGAAATAAATATAAACTAAAACTGACAACAATAATAAATTAAACCTAAATATTAATATATTAAAAAAATGACAATATGCGAGTATAAATAGTATAAAACAAGAAACAAGATAAAATATTGTGTTCAGGCCAGGGTTAAAAATAGGGATATGAACATTTTGGCCGATACCGATAATTCTTTATATCTGAAAGCCGATAACCGATATATTTGTTGATAAACCTAAATCCAAATTTGTATATAATTTTTCAGAGCCTGATTACAAAAACAAAAGTCTCACCATTAAATCAATGTCCCAAGCACACAATTATGATGCTCTCTTTATGATTTGATGTAGCCTATATGACGTTGCTCTAAATTTTCCTTTTTAAAATGATTTCAATCATATTTCAAGCATTTCAAACCCATCATGATGAACAGTGCGCATCTGACTCAGCTGAAGGAAATCATACATTATTTATCAGCTTTAATATATCAGCCATATGTTCTTATCGGGCAGATAACATTAAAAACAAACATTTATCGGCCGATACCGATATGGTGGCCGATATATCATGCATCCCTAGTTGAAAATGTATGGTTGTATGACAAAAAGACAAATGCTGGTATACTTGGACTGTTGCACACGGCCACTGTATTTTTGACAAACAGAGAAACGCACCTTTCCAAAGCCCCCCGCCTCGCATCCGTTCAGCCCCTCATACAGAGAATGATGCCGTTTGCCCAAAACAGTGGGCGGCATCGTCACGCTGCTGTTTCCATTAGTCGTGGAGGATCCCAGGGTATCTGAACCCAGTGCTCTCTCCTCCGGCTTCTCTCTTTCAGGATGCCCGGGTGCAGCTGGAGGTTCGGGTTCACCACTACTCATCTCCGGCGTGGGTGAACCGTGTTGAGAAGGTTCGGACGGGTCTGGCCTAGTGCACAAGTCGTGCATTACTCCGTTCCCGACAGGTTTCAAGGATGCCTCCAGAAGGGTATATTCGCAAGGACATGGATAAAAAAATACCACTTTTCTCAAGCGGTGCGCATCTAACAGTCACACAGAGCTTGTAGATGTTTTGATAAGATTATCTCAAAAACAATTCATTAACGCAAGAGGAAATGCAAAGTCGCAATACGAAAAAGCTGTTGCGAATCCTTAAAGAGACACATACCTCAAATCAAGTGCATCGCTCTCAAAATAACTTATAAACGTCAGTGCATCTCCCTCCAGTGCAAGAGGAAATCCAAGATCGAGAGATGCATAAAGATGAAGCTCTGATGATATTTAGTCACCAGGACTGCAGCAAGCTCTCAGCGTGTCATCCGTATATTCCTCTGCTGTTAATACAAAAGAGTCAAAGAGAGAGAAAAAATGGACAACCGTAAAGAAAGACCAATACAGAAGATGTCTTATTTTCTAACAGGTCTCTTAATTTCCTCTCTCTCCACGGACTGGATCTGCACTCGGCTCATTGCGCCGTCCTCTCATCCTTATCTCCTCCGCTTGAATGTGCCAGTTCATGAAGGAGCGATCCCTGTTTTCAGTGATGCTTCAGCGCTTACACTGGATCTCGGTGCTCTGCTTAAATGTGTGTTTGGTAAGATAACAACATTAAGATGAAGAGGAGAGAGCGTGTGGCTGAGCGAGAGAGAGAGTGAGAGAGAGAGAGAAGAGAGAGAGAGAGAGAGAGAGAGAGAGAGAGAGCACGTGAAGGGGGCTCCAATCACATTCAAGCAGGCTCTGGGAGAGAGCCAATCACAGGCATGGAACAGGATGGTTTCCATGGAGATGACGCTGGAATGATGTCGCTCTATTGATCGTCAAAGAGGCAGAGCTGCTCAACGGAAAGGACCAAAGGAGGGCCACACGCACCTTCTCCAATATTAGCATTGAGAGACAATGGTAGCGATGACGTACGGTGTCTGGAATGTGGAATTAAATAGGAGAGTGTGGAAATACAGAAACACAACCGCAGTGCATTATCACAAGGGATTCTGTCACTGAAGTCAACATGAAATCAACATGTTCCCTATTTACTGTGTTGACCCTATTCAGGGTTAATGCATGTTCCTGGTCTAATAGCAAACTCTTCCTGTTGTATGGGTTCATTTTATTTAAAGGGGTACTTCAGCGCTGGGAAGATGAATCTGTTTTTAAACTGGGTCATTAATGTAGTAGAAATGTGAAATTATTTTTGAATTTGGTGCCTTCTAGACTGAGAAAACACAGAAAATGTATTTTTGTCTCATGGGGATGAAAGACAACAATTCCCAGAATGCACTGCTTCACTGCCCTACTCTAGGCATGGCTAGTCGGCTACTGGATTACTGGATCACTTGCCCACCGCGTTCATTTTCAGAAAATCAGTTCAGTTAGAGACACTACAATTAAAAACTGAACGTGTCTGTTCGATATAATGCGAGTGAGCCGATTGAGCGTCACGGCACAGACGCAGCAGGATCGGATTACATTCATCACATGAGCGGAGGTAATCCCGGGATTCACGGCTGCGGCCGCATTCACAGCGCGTGATCAGTCTGGCGCGTGTTCAGTTCATGTCTTTGGAAGCTTAACTTTCATAGGTAGTTCATTTGAAAAGTTGAAACACTCACTTTACTCTCCACCGCTCCGTTTACATGAATCTCCGCAGCTCCCGAGCCGAGTGCTGTGAGTGTGATGTTGAAAACATGTGGGAATAGCGCCTCCTGCTGGCTGTAGTCTTCAGCCTCTGGACAAAAACTCCTCCGATGACACAAAATGACGATATTTGCGTCATCGGAGGAATTTTTCCAGAAATAAAATACATAATTCTCTCGTCTCAGGGGGAGATGAGGGGAAAGTACGATAATTTGAATATACTCCCGGGTTTCTACTGATACAAAGCTTAATGCTAATCGCTGAAGTAACCCTTTAATGGAACTGAGCCGACATGAACTAACAATGAACAGTTGTGTTTTTATGAACTAATGTTATCAAAGATTAAAACACTATCTAATGTAATGCTCATTGTTAAAGTTAGTTAAGGCATTGTGAAGTGGTACTGCTAAAGCAAAAGGTTAATGTTACTGTAGTTGAGGTTATAGTTTTAATAACCAATAATAAGCAATAAATTGGGAAGGCATACAGACAAGGGTTAATTGAGGTCCCCATTAGGAAACAAGCTTATAAATCATACAAAATTAGTTTTTCTGAAAATGTAAAAATGCAGCATGTTTCCTGTGATGGGTAGGTTTAGGGGCAGGGGCAGTGTAGGGGGATAGAAAATATAAAAGTCTATGGAGAGTCCCCACAAAGATAGTAAACCAGACGTGTGTGTGTGTGTGTGTGTGTGTGTGTGTGTGTGTGTGTGTGTGTGTGTGTGTGTGTGTGTGCTTGTGCGTATATGTGTATGTGTGTGTGAGTGAGTGTGTGAATGAGTGTGAGTGTGTGAATGAGTGTGAGTGTGTGTGTGAGTGACGGTGTGTGTGTGTGTAGTGTGTGTGTGTGTGTGTGTGTAGGTGTGTGTGTGTGTGTGTGTGTGTGTGTGTGTGTGTGTGTGTGTGTGTGTGTGTGTGTGTGTGTGTGTGTGCTTGTGCGTATATGTGTATGTGTGTGTGAGTGAGTGTGTGAATGAGTGTGAGTGTGTGAATGAGTGTGAGTGTGTGTGTGTGAGTGTGTGTGTGTGTGTGTGTGTGTGTGTGTGTGTGTGTGTGTGTGTGTGTGTGTGTGTGTGTGTGTGTGTGTGTGTGTGTGTGTGTGTGTGTGTGTGTGTGTGTGTTTGTGTGTGTGTGTTAAAGAATATTAAAACAAATCTTAAAGTAAATAATTATTACTAAAATAACATGCACCAAAAGAGATTCATCAAACTACTGCAAGTAAAATATGAATCCACTGTTATGACAGACAGACAAACACGTACAGAAGGAGATAAAGCCCTGAAAACCCTAGTGGTTTTTAAATCTAATTATCCTGCAATGCTATCCACCTCCGTGGAGTTCAACTGGCTCGCTCTCATATGGAAAAAAGGCTCTGCTAATTGCCTCTCCACTGAGCAAACACACACAGAGATACAGTGTAACCCTCGCGGGGAGAAGAGCTGAACTCAGAGCCGATGAAAACCCCCTGTGTGTGTGTCGGAGGTAAAACACGCTCCATTAACATCTCATTAGACGTCAGGTCTTCACACAAAGAGACACAATTTCATGGGGTGGCAGCGAAGCTCATGTCTGCCTCATCAATTATTACGGGTTTATATTCAGACGGATTTTACTCCTCGGGTGGTAAAAATATCGAGTGGGACAACAGACAGCCTAATTTATTTGAAGTTTTTGATAAATGGTTTTCCCAATCAGAACACTGTCAAACTTCAGTCAAAAAGCCTTGCAAAACCAAGACAGAAAGAACAGGCAGCAGGAGGTTTTCCTTTCTCATATATAAATGAGATTTATCATCAGGCTTCAGAAGGGAGGAGAATGAGATCAGAAGTGACTCTGCCAAATAGTCTAAAACAAGCTGACTCATGTACCACGCATAGAGAAGAAAACTACCATATATAAAGTTGGATATAATGTATATCCGTTAGGGATGCATGATATATCGGCCACCATATCGGTATCGGCCGATATATGTGCAGTTTTTATGTTATCGGCCTGATAAGAAAATGTGTCCGATATATTAAAGCTGATAATTAATGTATGATTTCCTTCAGCTGAGACACTTCAGATGCGCATTGTTCATCATGATGGGTTTGAAATGCTTGAAATATGATTGGATTCACTTCAAGTCTGTCATATAGGCTGCATTAAATTATAATGAGAGCATCATAATGGTGTGATTGGGACATGGATTTAAAGGTTGTAACCAATTTTATTCTTTAAGGATAAACCCCTTGGGGTTAAGGTGAGACTTTTGATTTTGTAATCAGGCTCTCAGAAATGATATAAAATTTAGATTTATCGGCAAATATATCGGTTATCAGCTTTCATATATAAAGAATGATCAGTTCTCGCCAAAATGTTCATATCGGTGCATCCCTAACACAAAGAGAAGAAAATTATAATATTTTAAGTTGGATTTAACGTATATCCACATACACACAGTTAGGGATGCATGATATATCGGCCACCATATCGGTATCGGCCAATAAATGTTTGTTTTTAATGTTATCGACCCAAAAGGAAAATATGGCCGATATATTAAAGCTGATAAATCATGTATGATTTCCCTCAGCTGAGACACTTCAGATGTGCACTGTTCATCATGATGGGTATGAAATGCTTGAAATCACTTCAAAAAAGGAAAATACAGTTCAGTGTAACATGTACAGTTCAAGTCTGTCATATCTTCTATATAAAATCAGTAAGAACATCATAATTGTGTGTTTGGGATATGGATTTAATGGTGATACTTTTGTAATCAGGCTCTCAAAAATTACACACAAATTTTGATTTATCGGTCAATATATCGGTTATCGGCATTCAAATAAAAAGCATTATCGGCCAAAATGTTCATATCAGTGCACCCCAAACACAAAAGAGAAGAAAATGATAATATATAAAGTTGGATTTATTGTATATCCACTTACGCACAGTTAGGGATGCATGATATATCGGCCACCATATAGGTATCGGCCAATATATGCTCATTTATATGGCTGATATGTTAAATATGGCTGATATGTTAAAGCTGATAAATAATGTATGATTTCCTACAGCTGAGACACTTCAGAGCCATCTGAAGTCCACTGTTCATCATGGTGGGTTTGAATTGCGTGAAATATGATTGAAATCACTTTCAGAATTGCAACATGCACAGCTCAAGTCATATAGGTTACATAAAATTATAATGAGAACATAATCGTAATGAGAACATAATGGTGAGACTTTTGTTTTTGTAATCAGGCTTTCAAAAATTTGGATTTATTGGCCAATATATTGGTTATCCGCTTTCAGATATAAAGAAGTATCGGTTATCGGTATCGGCGCATCCCTACACACGGCACTCACATAATGTGATACCATCTCAACTGCTTGACTCTTTGTATTACACAATGTATTATAAAAAGGAGACCGTCTTGAGTTTTTCAGTGTTGCACTGGCTGCATATCTCAATCATGATTTCTAAGGGGATTACACACATTTAATTCACTTTATACAAACACCAACACACACCCATCACTAAACAGATCAGTGGCTTTCATTTTACTCACTGTGCCAGACCATAAACTTAATTAAGATCAATGAAAGGCAACAGCACCCAGTGTAACATGTTGCATCCAAATTAAATGAGTAACTCTTTAGATCGGAGCTGCTCCATGGGCTCTAACAGCCTGAAGCATCAAACCACTCGGTTAACCTACTCACACACAGAGGAACTGAATAGGGTCAAAATGTGCCAAATTTGCCTCAGATACTTAAAACATACATGCAAACAAAGTTGCTGCCCATTATTCTCTTTCCTCGTCAGTGTTTTTTGTTTTTTTTAAGTTGCCAGCCAGCGCCAGTACTTTAGATCATTTTTACAAAACACCATTCCTTCGTTTCACACAGTGCCTCCACCGGCTCCATTAACACACTCTAGTGGATTCATGAAACCAAATCTACACAAGACAAAACCATAAAAGCGCCAGGAAGTTCAGAAGCCAGAAACAGGTCTTCTAGACACACCACGAGACACATGAATGATCCATCGGGTCTTTGTCATGTAGAGAACGTGCGTCTGGTGCTGTCACACTGTTGTTTGGGTTGATCTCAAACTAATATCAATAATTCAGAGATGCTCTGTGTAACCTCGCACCAGTTTTGAGGAGGAAGGGGGGTGACCCAGTTATGCCAAAAACAGACCCCAGCGACTCTATTAGCTCAAAATAAAACATAAGCAACTCACAAAACAACAATCTCAGCGACAAACCAAATAGCTGGAATTAGTGGTGTCTTAAAATTTCAGAGTGATGATATATTGGCTCCAAATGTGTATAAACTTCTTTTGTGGAGCAGAAAACAAGACATTTTGATACTAAATGGGGTGCAAAAAAAACTAGAGCCTGTTGACTTTTGTGATATAAACAAAACACTGATGCATTCAGAAGATATTCTTCATATTGAAGAAAGTCATAGAGGTTTGGGACAACATGAGGATGAGTAAATGATGACAGAATGAACATTTCTAGAGGAGCTGTACCTTTAAGAGACGTATAAATCACTAAACCTGATTTATAATAAACATTCAGCCATAGATATATGCAAATTTAATAGGGATCGGTCGACATATGCATACATTTTTAATGTTAGCATTATAATGAGAACATTATAATTGTGTGCTTGGGAAATGGATTTTAATGGTGAGTTTTTTGTTTCTGTATTAAGGCTTTTAAAAAAATTATGTAAAAGTTTGGATTTAGATTTAATCGGCCAATATATCGGTTATCGGATTTCAAATATAATAAATTATCGGTTTTCGTATCGGCCAAAATGTTCATATCAGTGCATCCCGACTTTTAATGGTGAGATTTGTTTTTTCAATCAGGCTCTCAAAAGTTATATAAAAATTTGGATTTAGATTTCGCAGCCAATATATCGGTCATCATCAGCTTTCAAATATAAAGAATTATCGGTTATTGGAATCGGCGCATCCCTTCACACAGCACTATTAAAAAAATTAATATCGGTGCATCCCTAAAATTTACAGTAAACTATTAATTAAAAAATATTTAAAATACAATTATTTAATTGTGTCAAAGGGATCTGGGAAAGACAAAAAGGAAGATGAAAACAATAACATTTAGAAAACATCAGCATTTAGCACTTCTGGTTCTGGTTCATGCTTTACACACACATTTCTTGAGGCAATTTCAAATCTGAGGTGACCAGAGGTAAAACAGGGACACTTGAATGGCAGTGTATTACTCAAAATAAACACACACACCACATGTCAATGGGCTTTTTATATCCCAACAGCTGCACTGAATACCATAGTATTCTCAAGGCTATTTAACCCCTCAACCTTTTTAAGCATAGATGCGAAAATGCACTCCCCAAACTTAAATGGTTGTAATTCATGAATGCTTTGGAATACAGAGCAAAGGTTACATGCAGACTATTGCTGATGTGGAAGCATTTCAAAAAACAAAAAAATGTAATACAATTCAAATTTACTGTTAATCAAATGTACTGTACAAAACATTTTAATTATATTTAAAATATATATATATATATATATTTAAAAAAAAGTTTACTCTGAAATTTCAATAATATCAAAGCTATATGTCTAACCAAGCTGTGTTCCAAACTTGAAGTTGAGATCACAAAAATGTACGTTTTTGTTTAGGCGCTGTAGCAAAAGTAGCCACCGGATGAAACCCATATTCCACTGAAATTTTTTATGCTTTCTCCTGTAGCAAATTAATAATTTTCAGTCACAATATCCCTTCTATCACAAAAACAGTCACCTAATATGGAACCTTGAGTCTCAGACCTTTCCTACAATATGCTCTTTGTCAAGATTAGAAAATATTGATCACAAAATAGTTACATTTCGTAATATGAAACCTGACACCGCCCACTAGGGGAAGGAGCCAGCTAATGGGATTTAAAGTTTCCATGGTAACGCAATGTTTCAAAAGGGGATTCACAGTATGAATTTTAAGATTTTAAGCTTTCAAATGAGACCTAATTTATGATGATTAATGAAATGTGATAGGTAAAAAGGCAATAAAATGAGGTTACAATTTTTTTAAATAATTGAAATAAGAGGTTAACTTCCTTCTTTAATATATATATATATATATATATATATATATATATATATATATATATATATATATATATATATATATATATATATATATATATATATTAATCTAGATTAAATATATTATATATATATATATATTAAAGAAGGAAGTTAACCTCTTATTTCAATTATTTCTATATATTATTAATATATATATATATATATATATATATTCACAAGTTTATTTGATAGTTTTATTAAACCTGATTTGTTTTAAACTGATAGGCCGATAAATGTCTGATTCATGTGACTGTACAGTTGCAATCATATGGTGATATCAAGCCTCTCGACCTGAAACACTCACAAAATCATTATTATACATGCTGACAACAAATTCATTGAGCTAAATCTTTGTTCTGTAGTCTGTGGGTGAGGTAATCAAGCCAACTGAGTAAAACCTTCTGTTAAACAGGTTTACATCTGGGAAAAATAGAACTAAGACCCCATAATCCAGAGCTTAAACATCATAAGAGCCCTTGCAAAACTGTTCAGTAGCATACACAAACAACGGCAGTGTCCAGAAGTTCAGCTAACTGTTCCTGTCTATGTGCAGGGCGCTAAAAACCTCCATTTTAAATACAATCACAACATTGTGACACACGGTTCAGTCAGCCGTCTCACAGTGGCAGGAGATGGATATTTCTGAGTTTGTTCTGTACTTGTGAATTATTCATAGCACAGCATCAGCACAGGAGGGGGTCTGTGTCTCTCATTTGTTCTCTCTCTACTGGTGGTTTGCGTTACACAATAAAAATAGACAAAACCAGACCAGAAAGTTTGAAGTAGTTTTAAAGCTTAAAGATGGATGGATGGATGGAAAAGGATGGATGGATGGACAGACGGACGGACAGACAGACAGAATTGGATGAATGATGGATGGATGGACGAACAGACAGAAACGGATGAATGACGGATGGATGGACAGACAGAAATGGATGGATGGATGGATAGGCAGAAATGGATGGATGGATGGACAGACAGAAATGGATGGATGGATGGACAGACAGAAATGGATGGATGGATGGACAGGCAGATATGGATGGATGGATGGATGGACGGACAGACAGACAGAGATGGATGGATGGATGGATGGATTGATGGACAGGCAGAAATGGATGGATGGATGGACAGACAGAAATGGATGGATGGATGGACAGGCAGATATGGATGGATGGATGGATGGACGGACAGACAGACAGAGATGGATGGATGGATGGATGGATTGATGGACAGGCAGAAATGGATGGATGGATGGATGGACAGACAGACAGAAATGGATGGATGGATGGATGGATGGATGGACAGACAGAAATGGATGGATGGATGGATGGATGGATGGATGGACAGACAGAAATGGATGGATGGATGGATGGATGGATGGATGGATGGACAGACAGACAGACAGACAGACAGAATTGGATGAATGATGGATGGATGGACGGACAGACAGAAATGGATGAATGATGGATGAATGGACAGACAGAAATGGATGGATGGATGGATGGATGGATGGATAGGCAGAAATGGATGGATGGATGGATGGACAGGCAGAAATGGATGGATGGATGGATGGATGGATGGATGGATGGATGGATGGATGGATGGATGGATGGGGAGAAATGGATGGATGGATGGAAATGGATGAATGGATGGAAATGGCTGAATGATGGATGGATGGATGGACGGACGGACGGACAGAGATGGATGGATGGACAGACAGAAATTAATGGATGGATGGATGGATGGATGGATGGATGGATGGATGGATGGATGGACGGAAATAGATGGATGGATGGAAATGGATGAATGATGGATGGATGGATGGATGGATAGATAGAAATGGATGGATGGACAGACAGACAGAGATGGATGGATAGACAGAGATGGATGGATGGATGGATGGATGAACAGACAGAAATGGATGGATGGATGGACAGACAGAAATTGATGGATGGATGGATGGATGGATGGATGGATGGATGGATGGATGGATGGATGGATGGATGAATGATGGATAGATGGATGGACAAATAGATAGAAATGGATGGATGGATGGATGGACAGACAGAAATGGATGGATGGATGGACAGACGGACAGAGATGGATGGATGGATGGATGGACAGACAGAAATGGATGGATGAATAGATGGATGGACAGACAGAAATGGATGGATGGATGGATGGATGGATGGATGGATGGATGGATGGACGGACAGAAATGGATGGGTGGATGGATTAACTGATATAAATATAAAAGACATATAGAGGTATTTATGGTAAAAGAGGTAAAATACATATTACGCTATTATCATAGACCATATAAATTGCACACCCCTACAAACAGAGATATAAAATCAAGTTCTTACCAAATCATCCATGTTGTCCTCTGAACATCTGGATGTTGAGCCCTTCTCCGATCGCTCATCAGGCGAACACGCCTCAGGTAAATCTCCTTTAGACGCCTCTTCCTCCGTCGGAGATGAGCTGAGTGGAGGCGTTTCACTGTCCTGCTTCTTCTTCTTCTTCATAGGTTGAGGTGATTCACTTCGGGAAAGCGAGCGGGAGCGGAAGAGAGCGAGATTTCCGTCCTTGACGCCACTCAGAAGGTGCACGCAACTCTTTGACCTCGTCCGGGATGGTTTCGCAACGTTCCCTTTCTGGTCCACCTCCAGTGACGGTCGGCCGTGGGCTTCCAGCAGGTGACACAGGAAGTAGCTCTTCTCTAGAGCCACTTCCTGTTGAAGGCGCTGAAGTAACGCGACCTGCTGCCCGTCCGCCTGCGCTAGCAGTGTCTTT
Source organism: Gobiocypris rarus (assembly GCA_023029165.1). Taxonomy (NCBI): domain Eukaryota; kingdom Metazoa; phylum Chordata; class Actinopteri; order Cypriniformes; family Gobionidae; genus Gobiocypris; species Gobiocypris rarus. The sequence goes on from CM040916.1 coordinate 52,603,289, forward strand.
AGCAGTTCCTCGAGTTTGCGATACGCCGCACCGTTTCCTTTACATCCAGGTTTGAGTCCTTGTACTCCGGTTTTGCTGATTCCAGCAATCTCATCAGCTAGTTGACGCTTAACTTCTCGTGTTTGTCTGAGCGTCGAGCTCTCCGCGAGTTTCCCCTCCCGCCAGCGCAGCAAACGCCGGACCTCCGCCGCACGCTCTCGGCCCAGAGCTTCCCTCTGCCGTATCAGCTCCAGTGTCTTCTGCTGCTCGTGTCGGTACGTCAGCTCCCTCAGCGCGCGCTCCCGCTCCTCCCGCGCCTCCTCCCGCTGCCGCCGCAGCTCCAGAGAGAAGCGCCGGTGAGCCTGCTGGTTTCGACTGCGCTCCACTTCTAGCGTGGCGCGGAGACGCTCCACATCCCGCCACGAATCAGGGCCGGAGTCACGCCTGGACCTGCAGCAGCTGCGTATGTGACAGGTCGGGCCTTTCTTGGAGGAGAGAATCGAAGGGTTATTGTCATCAGAGTTTTCACCCATGATGCCGATAATGGAGACCACACAAAAGTCAACTCAGAAAGCATGCAGCTGGGATGAAAATGATGATGTTACACAGGCGACAGCATGCACACACAAGCCAGCATGCCCACTGAAAAGAGCAGAGATGAAAGAGGATTATCAGCATGCCAATGGAAAGATTCAGAACTGATATTAAAGGGATAGTTCACCCAAAAATCACTCATTAATTACTCATCCTCATGTCTTTCCAAACCCTTAAGACCTTTGTTCATCTTCAGAACGCAAATGAAGATATTCTTGATGACCCTTCAATAGATAGCAACACAACGACCACTTTCAAGGCCCAGAAAGGAAGTAAAGACATGGTTAAAATAGTCCATATGACTCCAGTGGTTCAACCTTAAAGGAGTCCTTGATTATAATTTGACTTGTTTAACTTTAGTGAGTGTGTGTGTCGCTGTTTGAGCATAAACAACATCTGCAAAGTTACGACGCTCAAAGTTCAAAGCAAAGGGACATATTTTCTTTTACAGAAATCTCTTTTTAAGGACTACAACAAACGGCTGGTAGAGACTACACAAGCTTCCTCCCGGGTTAGTGACATCACTAACCCTGAAATTTACATAAACCCCGCCCCCAGGAACACACAACAAAGGGGCTGATATTATCATGACAGAATATGCTAATCAAGGACTTGAAGATAGTTAACTCATAACTTCATCATCTATCCTTTCAGAAGCGTCCTGTCTCATTCTACATGTTGTCTCTTCTTCTGGAGTCTCTCCATCATTCTCCGACTCCAGTTTGATCATAAAAGGCTGAACAGTTTCAGTGTGTGTCTGCGTGAGGTCATCAGAGCTGCTAACATGAGCTCTTGAAGCTCCGCCCTGTGAGCAGCAGCTCATTTGAATTTAAAGGAACACACACAAAAGGCTCGTTTTTGTTCACCCTCAAAAAGTGACAATTTTATCATGCTATAAAAAATAGTCTGTGGGGTATTTTGAGCTAAATCTCCTCATACACACTGAGGACATCAGAGACTTATTTTACATCTTGTAAAAAAGGGCAATCAACCACCCCTTTAATGTTATGAAGCGATGGGAATACTTTTTGTGCACAAAAATACATAACTTCGTTGAATAATCTCTTCTCTACCTACGCAATTTACATAAGGCGTGCATGTGTTAATGGGATCGTGCTCGGCCAATAGTGAGCCAGCGTTCTGTGGTAAAACCCAGAAGCACTGTACTTTGTGAATAGCCCAACAAAGTGAATCGTGTTACACAAAAGAGAAGAAATTGTTGAATAAAGTCATTATTTTTGTTTGTTTCACATGGACCATTTTAACCATGTCTTTACTGCCTTTCTGGACCTTTCTCACTGTGTTGCTGTCTATGGAGGGGTCAGAAATCTCTCTGATTTCATATCTTCATTTGTGTTCTGAAGATGAATGGTCTTACGGGTTGGGAACGACATGAGGGTGAAGAATTAATGAGAGAAATTTCATTTTTGGGTGAACTAACCCTATAAAGTGCCCCTTTTATGCTATTTTAAAGGCTCTTAATTCCGTTACAATAGATTTACATGCATCCAAGGTCAAGAAACACTATTATTTTCTCATTATGAGGGCTTGACATTAACACCTGCCAATATGTATTGATAAAATAATATTTTCGATACTTAAATATCTGATCTATTACTCATTTCCCACATAATAGATACCAGCGCGTCTCTCTCCAGTCAGTCAGTCAGTCAGTCAGTCAGTCAGTCAGTCAGTCAGTCAGTCAGTCAGTCAGTCAGTCACTCAGTCACTCAGTCACTCAGTCACTCAGTCACTCAGTCACTCAGTCACTCAGTCACTCAGTCACTCAGTCACTCAGTCACTCACTCACTCACTCACTCACTCACTCACTCACTCAGTCACTCAGTCACTCAGTCACTCAGTCACTCAGTCACTCAGTCACTCAGTCACTCAGTCACTCACTCACTCACTCACTCACTCACTCACTCACTCACTCACTCACACTCACTCACTCACTCACTCACTCACTCACTCACTCCTCACCACTCACTCACTCCTCACTCACTCACTCACTCACTCACTCACTCACTCACTCACTCACTCACTCACTCACTCACTCAGTCACTCAGTCACTCAGTCACTCAGTCACTCAGTCACTCAGTCACTCAGTCACTCAGTCAGTCACTCAGTCACTCAGTCACTCAGTCACTCAGTCACTCAGTCACTCAGTCACTCACTCACTCACTCACTCACTCACTCACTCCTCACTCACTCAGTCACTCAGTCACTCAGTCACTCAGTCACTCACTCACTCACTCAGTCACTCAGTCACTCAGTCACTCACTCACTCACTCACACACACACTCACACTCACTCACTCACACACTCACCTCACACACTCACTCACACACTCACTCACTCTGTCAAAATTAACACTGATGTGTAATGGATCTGTGCATCAGGTCTTAAAGCGACAGTGGCCTAATATTCCTGATGCCAAATTATTAGATAATATAAAAAAATATCTATATGGAAGTTTTTCCCCATGGTATCGATATCATTGTGGCCAGTGAAAATGCAGAGTGGCTAGTAACTTTGGAAAACCACTAGCCACAGTGTCTGGTGAGCAAAAATGTTTGTGTGAAGCCGTACTCATAATACACACAGCAGCATCAGCTCTTTTCTCAATGCGTCTGAAACAGTTCAATCAAGGATTCGGTCTCACTAACTAAACCCCTCCTTCCGAGAGCCTGCTCTGCTCTGATTGGTCAGATAGCCCAGTCTGTTGTGTAGGGCTGAGCGATATATCGTTATCGTATCTATATCTAGATATGAACTTTCAAGATATTACTATCGAAAAAAGCAACGACATAGACGATATAGATTTCCCCTCTCCGTGCTCGCCCTGCATACAACTCTGGCAGTCACAACAAACATCAGTTTTACGAGTGCCCTTGAGCGCGCACACACTATCAGGGATGTGAGAAATATATTGTGAGAAGGGGGGGCGGCGTTTCCATGGCTTGTAACAGCGCTGAATGAATGATGATCTGCTTTTATGTCATTTTTCCTTTTTTATTCAGATTATTCACAAATGTGTTAGCTATGGCATGAAATATCTGATATTCCGATTGTCAAATACATGCAAGTGGAAGTATATTGTTGTTTAAACACCTTTATAACGATCGCGTTAGTTGAGCTGTATGTACGATGGGCGCCGCCATGTTACGTAGTTTGTGCCGCAGACACAGTTCAGAGAATCGGATCTATGTTTAAAACACGTGAATTCATCCACTTCTCCCGAAATACTTAAAAGTAAGTGGCTGGTGAACTGGGAATAGAGTAAATTACTTACACAATGTGTATCTGATATGAATAAAACATGTCGATGATGGAAAGGATTATTATTATCTCTTCCATAGACATCAGTGTGTAATTTATGTTAATGTTGATGACTTGTTCTTAAAAATAAAACTATACTTTCCACATTTTTTTCGTATTATGATCTTTTTATTTTTCTGAGAAATGCTTGGTTTTCACCGAACACGTAGTCATATCGTATTGTATCGATATCGAGATCTCTGGCATGAAAATCGAGATATTAAATTTTGTCCATATCGTTCGGCCCTACTGTTGTGATTGGTCAACCGCTTACACAATGTGTCGGAAAGGAAACGCTCACTGATACGATTGTGATACGAACGGTCAGTTTTACCATCTCAATCTCTTCTCCACATGAACAACACCAAACTCTTCCAGTCTCAGATACAACTGCTGTGTTTGTGGGCGGGGCAAAGGAGACGACGTTAGTGGCAGCCAATGAAAACCACAGGCTGCCATTATGCAAATTAGTTACAAACCTACTGAGGTTTGTGCAGGAAGTGAGACTTGAATTACTGACGACTCGTTTCAGGTGGTTCGGAATCAGTTCTTTCTTTTTGGGAGACAATAACTAAATTTATCATTTGATCTTTAAAACTTTGCAGAGCTTTTACATTCATAAACACACTACATTAAAAGGGAATATCTGAAAAAGCATAACAAGGGCACTTTAAGAAAGAAAACATGGTCACATGCACAAACAAACTGATGCACAATGCAACCAGTCACTGATACAGTGACCACAGTGGTCAGTTACATTATATACACACATATGAGTCGACAGAGAATGAAATATCGGGCGTTGTGAACCGGCAGAACCTGATCTAAACCAGGCTGGATTTGTTTGATTTAGTCAATGCTAAACTCAGAGTTTGTTCAATTAGCTTCATGTAACAGGACACAGTAAATACTGCCCTTGTGTAAACACACTAAACTAAACACGGCTAGAATTAACAATAAAAACTCACTATAATAGAAATAATATAAATGGGAATGATGTAGTCATGCACGTCGTTTTATGCACATAATAAATTGCATTTAAAATGATGAGAAACACAATTCAGTGAAGTGTGTCCAAACTTGACTGGTGGTGTGACAGTCAACAAATATAACTTAAATATCATTAGGCGTATATCCCAAGATAGCTGGCAACTTAGTTTCTTTTCCACACAGAATAATGCTTCATGGATCAGTTAAACTGTGACATGCACGCTGGTCATCAAAAACACCTCGACACTTAGAAATATGCAGAGAAAACACGTTAAAATGTTATGTTTAAAGACACAAACACAATGACACACAGATACAATGAAACACAGTGATACAAACACGGCGACACAATGTTACAAATATATAGAACGCGATGGAACGCACTGATACAAATATATAGAACGCGATGATACAATGTATCACTGTAACGTTCTTGAAACAATGTAGAAGTCTCGCGAGCGGTTTCTCTCCTCAGACGCGTGTCATGACTCATGATCCACAGAGAATGAGAGAATTACCGCGGGATAGAAACACACTGACCTTCCTCCGGAGGAAAACTTCTTCATATATTCCTCTAGCTCCACTGGAAACCTCGGAGAGACGCGTTTAACCGGGCGTTAATCCTCGCGCGCCCGCGTCAGCGCGATGTTTGTCGCCGTTCGCTCGCGTCTTAAGCACCAGTTGCTTCAGTGTCCGGCCGCTGCTCTGGACATCAGCGCTTCTCTGAGCACACAGCGCCCGCTGCTGGACGCTCGGCCACAGTGCAACGCCATTATTATTTACATGGGGATTATTTATTCTTATTAGGGGTACTTTTTATTGTTGGTAATGTAACTTTCCTCATATTTAAGTGTGTTAAAAGGTTATATTTGTCTTCCATTTTAATACAGCCTACTTTAAAGTGTGATTTACTCCTGTGATCAAAGCTGAGTTTATCATCATTACTCCAGTCTCCAGTGTCACATGATCCTTCAGAAATCACTCTCATATGAGGATCTGATGCTCACTTATTAATAATGGTTAATCATTTTGTGGAAACTGCAAGATTCTTTGATAAATGAAAAAATTAATGGACATAATTCTATTTTAAATATACATTTTTGTCTATACATAAATGTCTTTAGTCATTTTTGATCAATTTAATCTGTCCCTGTTGGATAAAAAAAGTAAACATTTTTTTAGTTTCCACACAAATCTGAAGAAGCATAACTGTTGATAATAATCATAAATGTTTCTTGAGCATCATATCCTCATATTAGAGTGATTAGTGAAGGATCATGTGACACTGGAGACTGGAGTAATGATGATAAACTCAGCTTTGATCACAGGAAACAATTACATTTTAAATTATAATCATATTTCACAATATTACAGTTATTTATGTGTTTTTTATTAAATAAATGCAGCATTCATGAGCAAAAGAGACTTCTTTTAAACACACACACACACACACACACACACACACACACACATAAACACAGACAGACACACACACACACACACACACACACACACAGACACAGACAGACACACACACACACACACACACACACAGACA
>CM040916.1:52612230-52619730 GCA_023029165.1 Gobiocypris rarus
AGCAATATGCACTCCTGGTGAAAATATTGGGGTCAGTGATTGTCACAGTAAAGTGACCGTAATGAGTAAAGATTTATGTTGTTAGAAAATATATTTCTGACTGGATAAATGCTGTTCTTTTTAACTTTTTATTCATCAATGAATCCTAAAAAAATATCACAGTTTCCAAAAAAATAAAAATGAACAGGTAACCAATGTAAAGAAGCAGGTGCAATATAATTAATACATAACTTCTAAGCAGAACTATTCTTCTTTGCACTTTTCCCTAATATTTTAAACACATTTTTTATTTATGTACACAATTTGTATTTTTAGAACCAGATGTTTTTTTATTATTATTATTATTGCATTTTAGGGTTTTTCAACAACAACAAAAAAAGAAGGTCTATGGGTTATGATGCCAGAGCATTAGATTTGATGCTTAGAAATGTCATTTTTTGAGTTGCGTGTTTCGTTGAATTGTTATCCATTTCACATTCATCGTTTTAGAAGAATAGAACAGAACCAGTGGACCCTTTTCACAATAACAAATTTGAGCTCCAGTAGCTCGTCTGTTTGATCGGACCACACGGGCCAGCCTTCGCTCCCCACGTGCATCAATGAGCCTGGGCCGCCCATGACCCTGTGGCCGGTTCTCCACTGTTCCTTCCTTGGAGCACTTTTGATAGATCCTGACCACTGCAGACCGGGAACACCCCACAAGAGCTGCAGTTTTGGAGATGCTCTGACCCAGTCGTCTAGCCATCACAATCTGGCCCTTGTCAAACTCACTCAAATCCTTACGCTTGCCCATTTTTCCTGCTTCTAACACATCAACTTTGAGGACAAAATGTTCACTTGCTGCCTAATATATCCCACCCACTAACAGGAGATGAAGAGATCATCAGTGTTATTCACTTCACCGGTCATAATGTTATGCCTACTGCTGCACCTGCATATCCCGTATCAGGATCTTTGGATCCATCCGTGAATAACCAGGAAACTGAGACTGTGTGGCTGTACTGTAACTGATGCATCGGCTATCCACCCAAAACTAAACAACACACCCTTCACTGGAGAAATGTGCCGGTCAGATTCCTAGTGCTTCCTCTTCCTGGAGCATTTTAAAGCTGTCAGGAGAGGATATGTTTGTGTATGTTTGATTATCCTGTCCTTGTATTGTTGTGTGGTTTTGATAATGATGAATCCCAGAAGCTACAACATGATCTTTGACAATCTAGAGCAGCTTCAATTATCGCTATTAATTCGGAGAAGCTGAAGCCTCCAGGCTGGGATCTCACATAGCACACTCGATTCCGTGCTTTTCATCATTTTCATGAAGCCGCCGCCCAGAGAGTCTGACATGACAGAAACACAAGCACCAGGTCATCCACACATCTGCTACATAATAGTATCAAAGCTGTATCTGACGCAGGGGACAAGAAATAATATCATATTTAACATAAAGGAGACAAATAAGAGATTGGCCTCTGTGAAACGGTACCGTCACATTGATATACATTACAGAAGTATGATACATTGTTGCACATAACTTCATTATGTTGCATGTCTCATTCAACATTTCTGATTATATTATGCAACGCATTTTCCAAATTTTAGTTGATCATCCAAGGATAAAACGCCCATAAAGCCATAATATACAGATGTGCATATGCTATTCTGATCATAATCACAGCTGCAAATGAGTAGAAACTGCCAAAAATGTTCAAAATATCATTGAAAGTTCATGTGGAATTCCTGCAACTGCACATTTATATCTATTCTGATTATTATTGGAAATACTTAATACAAATATGGATAAATATTATCTGAGTTAAGTATTTATTCTGATAATTATGGGAAATAATGAGGATAAATATTATTTGAGTAGCAGTATTTATTCTGATGAATTATGTATAATAATTAAAATAAAAATATTATTTGATTTAAGTATTTATTCTGATAATTATGGACAATAATGAGACAATAATATTTGAGTAGAAGTATTTACTCTGATGATTATGTATAATAATTAGAATAAACATTTTAAAATGTATTCTGATTATAAATATTTCTTCCAATAATTATGGACAATAATAAGAATAAATATTGTTAAAAATATTAAGAAGTATTTCTTCTGATATTTATGAATAATAATGAGAATAAAGAATTAATATGATCGGAATATTTTTTTTTAGAATAATTCTGATTACTACTATGAATAAAAAAATATTCTGATGATTATGGAAAATGATTAGTAAAATATTATTGAATAATATTTGAGTAGAAGTATTTATTCTGATGATTATGTATAATAATTAGAATAAACATTTATAAATATATTCTGATTAGAAGTATTTCTTCCAATAATTATGGGCAATATTGAGAATAGATATTGCTAATAAATATTGTCTATAAGAAGTATTTCTTCTGATATTTATGAATAATAATGAGAATACATAATTAATTATGATCTGATTAAAATAATTTTAAATATTTATAAATATTATCGGATTAAAGTATTTATTCTGATAATTATGGACAATAATGAGACTAAATAATATTTGAGTAGAAGTATTTACTCTTATGATTCTGTATAATAATTAGAATAAACATTTATAAATATATTCTGATTAGAATAATTCTGATTACTATATGCATAATAATATTTATAAATATTATCAGATTGAAGTATTTATTCTGATAATTATGGAAAATATTATTAAATATTATGTGAGTAAAAGTATTTATACTGATGATTATGTATGATAATTAGAATAAATATTTATAAATATATTCTGATTAGAAGTATGTCTTCTGATATTTATGAATAATAATGAGAATAAATAATGAATATGATCTGATAAGAATAATTCTAAATTACTACTATGAATACAATTACTTATAAATATTATCTGATTTAAGTATTTATTCTGATAATTATATATACTAATTAGAATAAGTGTTTATAAATATATATTCTGATTAAAGTATTTATTCTAATAATTATGGAAAATAATGAGAAAGATATCATTAAATATTCTTTGTTTAGAAATATTTATTCTGAAAGTTCTGATTTAAGTATCATATTGCTAATAAATTTTGTCTATAAGAAGTATTTCTTCTGATATTTATGAATAATAATGAGAATAAATAATTAATTATGATCTGATTAAAATAATTTTAAATATTTATAAATATTATCGGATTGACGTATTTATTCTGATAATTATGGAAAATGATTAGAAAATATGATTAAATATTATTTGAGTAAAAGTATTATAAATGATCATGATTATAAATATCTCTGTTCAATATTTCTATGATCAGATGTGGTAATCTTCAGTAGTCCTGCAGCTTCATAAACCACTTTACACAATAACAGCCCATCTGAGGCACACTAAACCTATACGGAAGTGTCAGTTTCATGATATGAATATCTGTACATGTGACACTGTCATATTAACGAGGTGAAGACATTGAGAAACCTGTGTGAGTTTACCGTGACCTGCACAAAGACTTCAGGGTCCACATGCATTTACACAGCAAACCAAAAGAAGTTCCAAAGAATGTTCTTATTAACTGATAATAAGTGTTTTCTTCTGAATGTTTGAAACGAACATTCCATTTGATCATTTGGCAAGCATTATGGGAACGTTTTAGAATGTCAGAGAACGTTCAAAAAGTAACAGATATAACATTAAAGGCACACAATGTAACTTTATGTACAAATGAAACTGCATTGATTTAGCAGAAGAACATTGTTATGGTTGTGCTTCGGCTGTGCGGATCTTTTAGATGAGGTGTGAGAGAGACATATACGGGAAAATAATGACGGAAAGTTATTCCCTCGCCCTAAAGCGTGTTCCCACAACCTCAATACTGACAAACAAGAGACCCAGAACCACCAGTCACAGATGAGCACTGAACTAAAGGCTTTTCAGAAAGCAAGCCTAAACAGCAAAGGACACAATAATACATGCTATACAATACAATCTCCTCAGAACTCATTTTCAAAAGGAGGGAAATGATATTAAACTGTAACTGACACAACACAGATGTGGAAATTCGAAGCGTGAGTGCCAAAAAAAGTCACAATAAGACCATGAATGTGAATTAGGGTCAATATTGATTTTATATTGACTTTTATAAAATAAAACCCTCCCAAATCCTTCACATAAAAAAATCAGGCTTTCATAGACAAACCAGGAAGTCGGGGTCTCGTTTTTTTAAGTTTCATTACAAGCTGTTCAATAGCAATAAAATATATTATATACATGAAAATTCTTACATATTCTCTGTAAATTATATACAATTATATTTAAAACAAGTATTTCTCTTATGGAAACTTGTTTCCGCTACTAAATAAAAAATAAAAAGTTGTGACGTTTTACCCCACAATTATGATTTTTTTTTTCTACGTCCTAAAAGTATGAACTCTTTCTGTGAAGACAAAGTACTTTTGAGTGTGTAGCAGAAGCGTTGGGACTTCATCATCTATAACGGACTCTGTTGCTTAGTTACGTGCATCCCATCACTGTTTAAACTGCCCTGTCAATCATCATCTCAGTTCAAATCCTCGTCGTTCAGTTTAATCTCCTGCGTATCGGAGAGGAACGGAGTCGCCCGTTGATCTGCCAGTCGTGTGTGTTTAATGCAGAGACTCTCCTCGTGTGTTAAAGTGGCCAAACGTATCATCACAGAAGTTCTCAATGCTGTGCAGATGAAATATAATGTGGATAACATTGAATAGATATCTTATTGTCAGGTTAAATACTGATAATTGATCACTCAAACCCTTTATCTAAACCTATCGACTTAACTCGCACATCCGCCATGTTTGTAGTTTTTAACACTTTTTATCCGTGCTTGTAGTTCTAATCAAATCCTCGTCCAACTCGCAATGGGTTGTGGGTAATATCAGTAAGAGTGTGCACGGATTCTGACCGGAAATATAGACTATAAAATACTCTTTTCAACATATTTGGGACGTACTAATTCTATTTTTGAATACTATTGATAGATAGTAACAATTGGGATGCACCGATAAACTTGCCATTGTGAGTTAAGCCCAATTCTGAGAAAAAAGTCAGAATTGCCAGATTTATTTAACAAGTTTCCATATACTTTTCCGTAACATCCTTAAAACATTTTCCCCCATTGAGCTTGGTGCATTGCATTATGGGATGGCCCTGTCCGCAAAGGATGCACGTGATGCCACCTTAGATTTTGGCATTAAAAGGCACATTGTAAAACATTTCAACCTATTTCAACTTAAAAACTTTAAGCAACTTAAAAGAACAAGTTGAACTCACTATTTACAATTTACATTAAAGGGTTACTTCAGCGATTAGCATTAAGCTTTGTATCAGTAGAAACCCGGGAGTATATTCAAATTATCGTACTTTCCCCCCTCATCTCCCCCTGAGACGAGAGAATTATGTATTTTATTTCTGGAAAAATTCCTCCGATGACGCAAATATCGTCATTTTGTGTCATCGGAGGAGTTTTTGTCCAGAGGCTGAAGACTACAGCCAGCAGGAGGCGCTATTCCCACATGTTTTCAACATCACACTCACAGCACTCGCTGCGGAGCCGCGGAGATTCATGTAAACGGAGCGGTGGAGAGCAAAGTGAGTGTTTTAACTGTTCAAATGAACTTCCTATGAAAGTTAAGCTTCCAAAGACATGAACTGAACACACGCCAGACTGATCACGCGCTGTGAATGCGGCCGCAGCCGTGAATCCCGCGATTACCTCCACTCATGTGATGAATGTAATCCGATCCTGCTGCGTTTGTGCCGTGACGCTCAATCGCTCACTCGCATTATATCGAACAGACACGTTCAGTTTTTAATTGTAGTGTCTCTAACTGAACTGATTTTCTGAAAATGAACGCGGTGGGCAAGTGATCCAGTAATCCTGTAGCCGACTAGCCGTGCCTAGAGTAGGGCAGTGAAGCAGTGCATTCTGGGAATTGTTGTCTTTCATCCCCATGAGACAAAAATACATTTTCTGTGTTTTCTCAGTCTAGAAGGCACCAAATTCAAAAATAATTTCACATTTCTCCTACATTAATGACCCAGTTTAAATACAGATTCATCTTCCCAGCGCTGAAGTACACCTTTAAACTGAAAATTTTGTGTTGAATCTTGTATAACTTGAAATAAAAAGGAAATTGCTTAACTTATTTTAATGCACTCAAAAAAATATTTTATGATGCTTTTCACTTTAAGCGATTCACCTTGATTTAACACAATTATATCAGGTTTATGGTTCAAATGTAATTGATTCATGTTAAACTGACCGTTACTCTTTGACATAACTTGATGTGTTCATTTTGAAATTAATCAAGTAACCCAATCAAACAAGACTTACAGTTCCCATCATGCTTTGCAAAGGGGCTGAATTCGGAGATTAAATGTTTAAATAAAGTGCTGTTTGATGCATTTCAACAAGATGAGAAAATGGAGAGACATTGTAATGCTTAATGTTTCGCTATGTTGGTTTTTAAAAGTTTGTGTTCTGTTAGTGTTTTTGGAGGTTAGCATTGTGGTGAAGTGTAGAGCATGTGCTTGGGCTGAGGACCTGCTAATAACATTCATAATAATTCTTTTAATACTATAAAACAACTACTATGGGCATGTCATGGATGTTACAAAATCATCTTCTGGCTAGCCAATAAGATCTTGTAAAAGGTTTTGTAAATATTGTAAAAATAGTATTTCACTAAATAAAAATAATCAATTAAACAGGATTACTTGTTTTGGTTTGTTTTTTATATTAATTTTATAATAATTAAATTGAATAGTTTTGGACAAAATTAAGAATAATAACCTGATTTAACTAAATGACATTGAAGTAACCTTACTTAGGTTTACTGAAATAAACTATTTTAATTAAATTCAACATAACCCAATTACGTGGAACCTATTGACATAAAAAAATTAAGTAAAACCCACGTATAATTTTTTTGAGTGTGAGTTAAATTATCTTAAAAACATATGTTGTCATAACTTATTGATCTTATAATTTTTTTTACAGTGCATCTACATTCGGACATTAGCGTCAGGAGCATCTTTAAATGTGTGGGAAAGCTGTAAAACAGAACCGGACAATTTCAGATAACATTAAATCAATATATCGTTAAGAGCAACTACAGATGAAAAATGCTGGGTTGTTTCAAAACCCAACCATTGGTATTTTTGTTGTCAAACCCTGACTTGGTACATTATAGTTTTGGGTGAAGTGAATGTATTGAAATCACAATGGGTCAAAGGCTGGCTCGGGTCAAGCGCTTCACATGTGCTGCGGTGATTATGGAAGCCGTCCAGACTTCAGCTGATCAGAGCGATTGAACGGATATTGTGGCTGCGGCCGAACGCTATTGATCCAGGACGAGTCTCTGCTTTATTCAGATGGCCTGATAATAAAGAGTTTTTAAAAATGACTTGTGGTTTTATGTGCAAAATGTGAATGGAGGATATAACACACACACACACACACACACACTCATGTTAC
>CM040916.1:52627230-52642230 GCA_023029165.1 Gobiocypris rarus
TTCACCTCATTAAAACAACCCAGCCGCTGGTTAAAACAACCCATTCACCTCGTTAAAACAACCCAACCGCTGGTTAAAGCAACCCATTCACTAAGTTAAAACAACCCAACCGCTGGTTAAAACAACCCAACCGCTGGTTAAAGCAACCCATTCACCTCGTTAAAACAACCCAACCGCTGGTTAAAACAACCCATTCACCTCGTTAAAACAACCCAACGCTGGTTAAAGCAACCCATTCACTGGGTTAAAACAACCCATTCCCCTCGTTAAAACAACCCAACCGCTGGTTAAAGCAACCCATACACTGGTTTAAAACAACCCACTCACCTCATTAAAACAACCCAACCGCTGGTTAAAGCAACCCATTCACCTCGTTAAAACAACCCAACCGCTGGTTAAAGCAACCCATTCACTAAGTTAAAAACAACCCAACGCTGGTTAAAACAACCCATTCACTGGGTTAAAACAACCCATTCCCCTCGTTAAAACAACCCAACCGCTGGTTAAAGCAACCCATACACTGGTTTAAAACAACCCACTCACCGCATTAAAACAACCCAACCGCTGGTTAAAGCAACCCATTCACCTCGTTAAAACAACCCAGCCGCTGGTTAAAACAACCCATTCACCTCGTTAAAACAACCCAACCGCTGGTTAAAGCAACCCATTCACTGGGTTAAAACAACCCATTCACCTCGTTAAAACAACCCAACCGCTGGTTAAAGCAACCCATTCACTAAGTTAAAACAACCCAACCGCTGGTTAAAGCAACCCATTCACTGGGTTAAAACAACCCATTCCCCTCGTTAAAACAACCCAACGCTGGTTAAAGCAACCCATTCACCTCGTTAAAACAACCCAACCGCTGGTTAAAGCAACCCATTCACCTCGTTAAAACAACCCAACCGCTGGTTAAAGCAACCCATTCACCTCGTTAAAACAACCCAACCGCTGGTTAAAGCAACCCAGTCACCTCGTTAAAACAACCCAACCGCTGGTTAAAGCAACCCATTCACCTCGTTAAAACAACCCAACCGCTGGTTAAAGCAACCCATTCACTGGGTTAAAACAACCCATTCACCTCGTTAAAACAACCCAACCGCTGGTTAAAGCAACCTATGGGTTAAAGCAACCCATTCACCTCGTTAAAACAACCCAACCGCTGGTTAAAGCAACCCATTCACTAAGTTAAAACAACCATAATTAACTTGGGTTGTTTTTAACCCAGCATTCAGAGTGTACAAGACCAAGTCCTATCTATCTGAATAGGGGAATCCTGAATCATGCTGTTAATTACTGGTATTAATAAGCAGTCATTATGAGTATAGTTAATAGTGACACCCTATAATCTTAAGTGTGAGCAAAGATATAATATATAAAATGTAAATATAAATCTTCTGATGTGAATTGCACATTCAAGTTGATACTGATGATAATGTCTGGTTTATGGTTAATATTGTGATCTTTTCTGTGTGCAGATGTCAAACCCAGTCTCAAACTCAAAGTCAAACGCAGATCAGTTTCCAGTAAGTATCATTATAATATATAGCAGCTCTACTGTAATGCTGTCACAGCAACACGCGTGTTCTAAGAACATTCTCAATAGAATCTTGCTACATTGTTGCCATGTTTTAAGTAGAAACATTCTAAACGAGTTAGAACCATGTG
The DNA here is from genome assembly GCA_023029165.1 of Gobiocypris rarus. Classification (NCBI taxonomy): domain Eukaryota; kingdom Metazoa; phylum Chordata; class Actinopteri; order Cypriniformes; family Gobionidae; genus Gobiocypris; species Gobiocypris rarus. The sequence goes on from CM040916.1 coordinate 52,628,899, forward strand.
ATCGCAAGCCATTTGAAAACGGACCGTTTAAAACTCTAGTTTGTCACTAATACAGCATGCTTTATATGAATGCTAAAGCGTCAGAAGTACAATGTGTGTGTGTGTGTGTGTGTGCCTGAAGCGTTATATATATGAGTGACTAGCGTTACAGTGACATATACGCATTAATAAGCGGAGAAGCCTGTGAATTGACCTAAATGATGCGATGGAAAAAGCTCTTTTCTGCTTGTCTTTGTGAGGTGCTGGAATCCTACACCATCGATTCACACTTTAATACAATAGTTTGTAAAGACGCGGCATTAACTGTCTCGATACGGCTGCAAAACACAGGACAAACAAACCCTCAGTGTGTGTGTGGAGCGAGGGCAAGGCCAACAAACACAACACTAGTCGAGGCTACATGTGTAAGAGTCATGAATGTTGAGTTATATCTCAACTGGGCCTGTATAATGACAGCAGCACAGGAGACAATATATCTGCACATATATCATGGCAAATATATGACTGCTTCAAATGTGTTTTATGTTCTTTAAAGAATTCTCTTACGTCCACCAAGGCTGCATTTATTTGATCAAAAATACAATAAAAAAAATACAATACAATATAATACTTTATAATATGATTACAATTTAATATAACAGCTTATTAAATGTTCTGTTCAATTTCCTTGCTTTTAATTTTTTAATTTTAATGAAAAAAAATTTATAAGCTTAACTTATATATATATTTTTTTATTTAATTAATACATTTGGATATATGTTTATTTTTATAAATAAAATTAAATAAATTAAAACAGTATTTTATTTTTTTTTCAATCTTTTAAATGTGTTTAAAATCATTTTTTATTTCTATATATATATAATAAATATAAAAATTAAATAGAATATTACATTAATAGAAATAATATAAAATGAATATAAAAACGAAACAAAAATATGAAAAACTATTATATAATTATAATATATATTATTACTATAATCTGTTTTATTTTATTTTATCATATATATATATATATATATATATGTATATATATATATATATATATATATAAATTGTAATCTTATATATATATATAAAATAAAAAATAAAAACAACTTTAATTATTTAAAGCATTAATAAAATAAAAATCTAAAAACAAAAAAGAATATAAAATATGAAAAAATGAAAACTATTATTATATTATATATTATATTATATTATATGAAAAACTATTATTATATTATTACTAAAATAAAACAGATTTTATTGTTATTTATATTTTTACTATATTTTATATATATATATATATATATATATATATATATATATATATATATATATATATATATATAATATATTATTTATATATATATATATAAAATATAAATCACAATAAAATCTGTTTTATTTTATTTTAAGTGGTAAATAAATATAGGATTTCAAAGAAAACTTCAAACATTTGGCACACAATGAATAACACATATTTTAGATTGCACTATTTCTATATATTCTATACGTAACTTTTCTGAAGCGTATCTGGAGTGTCTCATTAATGCGTCTCGCAGGTCCAGACTACAGCAGACAATCTGCAATAAAACATCAGAATAATTATTGATCGTTTGTATCAATCTGATCAGATTCACAGCGCGTATCTGAACATGTGATCTTGCATTATGAGAGGCGTGTTTTATTGTGCATGCCACATATTTCTGTCCGTCTGAATCGCAGCCTGAGCAGAATTCAGTCTTCCTGTTTCACCGGTCTAAGATTACAGGAAAATAGATGTAGTAGATATAGAGGGCTGGAGCTATGGAGGGCCAAGAACCTCCTTTCAACAAATAATTTGACCACAATCGTTGTTTTCTCTCTCGCTCTCTCTGACTTTCTCTCCTGTTTTTTTTTCCCCGCAGCCAATACTACAAATGCCCCAGTGACAGCACAGTCTGGTGGTGAGCGTCTTTACAATTCACTCTCTCTGAACAAGAACACACCCTTTTAAGAAAAGACCCATTGGGGTCAGCGAGAGAAAAGGTGGATGGAGAACAGATAATTGCCAAGGGACAAAAAAAAGAGAGAGACAGGACACTTCCCCTTGCTCAGTTTACACAATCCCCTTCTCCACCGCTATGCCACGTTCTCTCTCTCTCTCTTTGGAGTCATATGTCATATTTAGTCTTATTATTGTGCCTTAAGTTGAAGGGGATTAGGGACATTCTTACAGGGTTCATTATATCATTATATTTGAGCAGAGGAGATTTCATGACTATGACCTTCAACTGAACACTACGTGCGTTTTCCTTTGGTAACACCGTATTTTGGGACATTCTTAAAAATGAAGGTTCCAAAAAGAACCACATTGAAAAAAAAGAACATTTTGAAAATCTAAAGAACCTTTTGTGGAACGGAAAGATTCTAAAGATTCTTCACGGAACCATCAATGCCTATAAAGAACCTTTATATTTACAAGTGCATGTGTTTTTTTGGATTGGATACCAAGGAAATACCATTTTAAGGATGTGTAAATCTTTGGAATACCATTTAAATATAAACATATAAATGTAATATTAATATATTAAGATATTTCATTGATTTAAATGCACTGACACTATCTAATGAGAACAGAATTTGGGGTCAAACCAATCGCCTCCATTGACTTTCTATTGTGTGAAGCGTCCTCCTTGTCATTTCTGACTTATAACAAAAAACAAACAATGTCTGAAAGCTGATTCGTGACGAGGTTTGCAGAAAACAAGCTAAAGAACCCAGAACCAAAACCCAGAAGTGTTTATAAGCCGTTGACCCAAAAAAACGAGCCTTTATAGATGCAAAAGTGGATACAGGCGATTGAGTGCCACATGTTATATTACACTGAGAACTACACCCACTGGAGGGGAACGCAATCAGAGACAGGAAATATCATATATTAAACTGACATTTGGATACTTTGACTAAATGTTTACTGCACACGTAGGCATACTGAGTGTCAGGATCCCAGAATTCACCCATTCTTCCCGCTGAAGCTTCACGTCTTATCGCCTGTATCCACGTTTTTTGGGGTCGACAGCTTATAAACACTTAGTTCTGTGTTTTTTTAGTTTGTTTGCAGTACACCTTCTGTCACATATCAGCTTTTAGACAAGGCAAGTTTACTTATATAGCACATTTCATACATACAAAGTGCTTAACAAAAGAAATAAGAAAACCATGTGTAAGAATTAAAAATAAAAACAAGGATAGTTAAAAGTTGTAAAGAGAATTTAAAAAAAATTAAATAAGATGGTGATAAAGAGACTTTAGACATTGTTCTGTTTTTTTGTAATAAATCCGAAATAACAAGGAGGCAGCCTCACGCAATACAAAGTCAATGGAGAGGTGTGGGCGTGGCCTAAATATGCTCTGTCTCTATATGGCAAAATAGTCCCGCCTTCTAAAGTAAAAGAGCCAATTGCTGATTGGTAAAGTAATTGCATCACCGCAGCTGCAGTTAGAAGCTCCGGTTCCCATAGAAACCTGAGAATGCACCATGAGGTCTTAATGCTGGGTTAAAAGCAAGTTGGGTTAAACATTTTCAAACTCAATGGTTGGGTTGTTTTAACCCAGTGAATGGGTTGTTTTAACTCAACGGTTGGGTTGTTTTAACCCAGTGAATGGGTTGTTTTAACTCAATGGTTGGGTTGTTTTAACCCAGTGAATGGGTTGTTTTAACTCAACGGTTGGGTTGTTTTAACCCAGTGAATGGGTTGTTTTAACTCAATGGTTGGGTTGTTTTAACCCAGTGAATGGGTTGTTTTAACCCAACGGTTGGGTTGTTTTAACCCAGTGAATGGGTTGTTTTAACCCAATGGTTGGGTTGTTTTAACCCAGTGAATGAGTTGTTTTAAAGCGGTTGGGTTGTTTTAACCCAGTGAATGAGTTTTTAACCCAGTGATTGGGTTGTTTTAAGCCAGTGAATGGGTTTTTTTAACCCAACGGTTGGGTTGTTTTAACCCAGTGAATGGGTTGTTTTAACTCAACGGTTGGGTTGTTTTAATCCAGTGAATGGGTTGTTTTAACCCAGCATTTGAGTTAAATGTTTGCCCAGTTGGGCAGTTTTATTTAACTCAACTATTGTTTAAAAATGACTGTATTGCTTGCTTAAAATGAACCCAAAGTATGTTGGAAATTAGCATTTATTAATATGTTTAATAAACAGACATTATTAATAAGTTGAATAAATAATGAAACACCTGCTCTTCCTCCTCCAGTGCGGCTGATGAACGGCAGGAACCGGTGCGAGGGCCGCGTGGAGGTGCTCCATAACGGCACGTGGGGGACCGTGTGTGACGACGACTGGGACATGGTGGACTCTAACGTGGTGTGCCGGCAGCTGGACTGCGGAGTGGCTGTGGCCGTGGGGAGCAGCTCCAGGTTCGGCCAGGGCTCCGGTCCAATCCTGCTGGACAACGTGGACTGCAAAGGAGGAGAGATGGACTTGAGTCAGTGTGGGAATCAGGGATGGGGCGTCCATAACTGCTACCACTATGAAGACGTGGCCGTCACCTGTAGAGGTATGTGCAGAGAACATCAGGAAATTATTCAATTGTACCGTCATTAGCTATGGATTTCCATCCACCTTCCTCATTTACTGAATAAATCCCTCGATGCACAACACAACTCAGGTGGCTTTGCCTCAACAGAGACTGTGATTGGATAGCTTAGTGGACCAATCGCATCACAGCATCTCAAATGAGTTGTTGTTACAGATATTTTACACCAATGTTTTATGCAATATTCCAAATTTTGTGCATAAGTAAAATTTGAATGTAAACACAGCTACTGAACACTTGACGAGTTAAACATTCACTCTATGAAAGCTTGTTTCTGCCATGGAATAATAAAATACAAAAAGTAATTGTGACTTTTGTTTCTTGCAGTTGTGAGTTTATATTTCACAGTTCAGACTTCTGTCTTGCAAATCTGAGAAGAAACGGAGAATTGTGAGATGTAAACCTGCAATTCTTGAGTTTATAACTTTTTTTTTTTACTATTGGACTCAAATTTCTTGATACTTTAAGAGAAAAAAGACACAAGTTCTGAATCAAAACTAATGCGTCGTATTATACTCAGTGGTATTTTAATAACCAGATGGTTTTTTAAATTTCTTTAATAACTAAATAATTATATATTTTTTCCATTTTTATTTTAAAGTTTTATTAATTTTGTTGTCTGTTTTTGTCATGTTTCTTTTTAAATATATCTATACATTTAAAAGTATTTTTTTTACTTTTATTTTTTATTTTTTAAATTAATTTTATTTAAGTTTAGCTATTTTAGTCAATTAAGTTAAACTAAATACAGCCCAACTAATAATAAATTAACATAAAATTTATATAATATAATAAAATATAATATAATACAATGCATTAATATAATGTAATTTAATACAATACATTAATATAATATAATACATTTATATATTACTGTATATAATATACACTGTAACACCAACTAAGACTTACTAAGACTTTTTTAGTAAACTTTACTTAATGTCCAATAATTTGTTGAACTTACTTTAAAAAATGTAGTAATCTGAACTATCTGCATGCTATGCCTTTGTTACTTAGAAAACCTAAGTTAACACTACTTGACTGGTTTGAGTACCATTTTGCCAAACCCCAAAAAATAAGTGGGCGGGCAAAGTGTGTTTAAGGTAGGGCAGTTTTTAATAGACTTTTCACTAATTTCCTCACCATAATTGTGATTAGTGTTCCTTTGGTTGGGCACTTCATTCATATTATTGTAATTTTCTTCTTTTATTAATGCAGCATTGCAACAAGAAATCACAGTTATCTGATTTCAAAGGAAGGGAAGTAATACATAATTAAATGTTATATACTGTATTATATAATAATTAATTTATATTTCATGTCAGATAACGATATTTTTATAATGTCTTGCTATTATTAATGGAATAACCTTTTAATCGGGTTGATATAATCCCTCAATATTTGTGACATCAGCAGTTGACCATGCGTGAATCACACATTCAGCATACAAAACACAGCAATGGTAACAAGGATTTTTTTTATTACATTTTTTTATTTATTTATTATTAATAAGACCTTTACAAGTTTATTTGCTGTCATTATTGGAGTTATACTGACAAAAGACAAATGGTAAAATAAAGCCAAAAATAGTAAAAATGAAGCAATTAATTTATTCATGGCGCAATGCACTCTGGGAGTACGCTTCCTCAGACCACAGACAGAATTAAGTTGACAAAACTTAAACGGTTTAAAACAATTAACTTAAAAGTTTTGAGGTAATAAGTTTCCTCATTTTTTTTGAGTTATTTTAACTTATCCGGGTTTACAGTGTACATTTATATAATATAATATAATTAAATATAATACATCCTTTTGATAAAATATTTGAAAAAGTTTGCCTATTGTTTGTTGTTGAATATCATATTTGATACATCCAGACATATTTTTGAGTTTATAACTATTTTTTGTTTTACTCCAAGATGTAAAACAAGTATATAAACCTGCAATTGTGAGGAAAAAGTCAGAATTGTGAGATAATAAGTCACAATGACCTTTTTTTGTTATTCTGCAACATTAAAATCAAGCTTTCATATGTTCTGTCACTCGCTGCAGTGAAAGTCAAATTAGGAGAAGTTACAGATCTGCCTCAGATCCATGCGTTATTTAAACACCTGCACTCATTAACTTTCACCTACAGTTTGGCAGGTTTGGTACTAATATGTGCTGATTATTAATATGCATGAGTTCAACGGTGAGGTGATGTTTGTTTGTCTCTCACAGGCAATAATGTGGTGGAGTCCCGAGGCCTGGAGCCGACCACACCGCCCCCTCGGACCTCTGGTTTAAGTAAGTTCAGTTAACTCATGAGGATATCAGCTTTTATTAAACATCTTCGGCATTATAAACTCATCTGTGTGATTGGATTAAACAGGGTGGAATGCTTTAGACTGAGACAGAATTGATCTGATACTTGGGCTGTGTCTCAATCCCTCGTTCACTAGTTAGGGCACAGATCAGCAAAATCGGACGGTTGGACGCTTGGTGCTCTTTTTTTAAGGCCTTTTTTTCGTATCCTATATTTTAGTAATCATCATAAACTAGGTGTCATTCGAAAGCTTACGAACTCAAAATTTATCCTGTGAAAACCGTTTTGAAATCGGACGTTGCGTTACTATGGAAACGGTACTCACATTTCTTCTAGCAGGCTCCTCCCCAAGAGGGCGCTGTCATGTTTCATATAACAAAAATGATTTTAACTACTTTATAATCAAAATCTTTTCTAATCTTGACAAAACACATATCGTCGGAAAGGTCAGAGTCTCAAGGTTCCATATTTGGTGACTGTTTTGTGATGGAAGTGATATTTGGACAGATTTACAGGAAAATGCATTTAAAAGAAAACAATCAATGGAATGTGGATGACACCCGGTGGCTGTTTTTGGTACAGCACCTAAAAAAAATCTCATGGGAACTTTAGTTTTTGTGATATCAACTTCAAATTTGGAACACAACTTTGTGAACGACATATGGCTTTGATTTTATAGTAATTTTATAGTAAAAATTTTTTTTGTAAAATATATATTTTATATAAAATAAAAATATTTAGTACAGTATTTTTCTTTAACAGTTAATTTAAACTTCCATAACTTTTTCATACTTTCATGCTTTCACTTCAGCAATAATCTACCGAGTGTCTTCTTTAAAACAAGACCAAACTTATGTTTATATTCCAATGCATTCTTGAATTACAGCCATTTAAGTTTGGATAGTGCATTTTCATGTCCATTCTCAAAAAGGGGGGGGGGGGTGACAGTTAAAGGGTTAACGGACGTTCGGAAGCGCTAAACACATGAGATACATTTAAAAAATACAAACTATTATTTCATTATATTTCAGCATAAACATACTTTGCTATAGTGAACATAATCTAGCTAACATTGTAATTGAATTTACGGCATTGATTTATGAAATGTTGCACGTATATGTAACAAGCAAAGTATTTATCATAATGTAGGCCTACTTTAAAAACACTACAAAATAAATAATATGTAAAGAGATGAGTTCTGCTGTCAGCGTTCCCGATATGTAGTCCCTTCTGTCCTTATTAGTGTGCACGATACACTGGTTCACGACCTGGGAAGCCTAGATTGAGACGCACTCGTTCTATTCCCAACAGTTGGTTTCCTCCAAAATGATGTCACTTCCTGGAGGATGATGTCGTTCACAGGAACTTAAACAAGACGTTACAATTAAGAACGGAAATGGAATGGAAAGTGATATTAAGGACATTTTGAAATATCAGTAACTTATGACGTGAGTGAAATGACTTAAAATCCACCTTCATATTCACAATTTATAAAGTCAAAGTTACTGAATAAAAAAACAATCTGGATATTAAAGGGATAGTTCACCCAAAAATGAAAATGTGATGTGTACCTGCTGACCCTCAGTGCATCCCAGGTGTGTTTGTTTCCTCAGTCGAACACAAATGAAGATGTTTAACTCAACCGTTGCAGTGTGTCCGTCGATAATGCATATGAATGGGGTCAACTTCATATTAAACTCTGATGTCTTAAGACACGAAACCATCGGTTTGTATGAGAAACCCAACAGTATCCTGAATCTGGCCCTAATTGTCCAGAAAATTATACTAAAGCAAAACCTTGAGTAGATACTTTCTGATAAACATTAAAAACTGCCTGCGGAGGTTGAGTCGTCCAGCCCCCAGCCCCCGCCGGCTGCTGATTGGCTACAGCATTTGTTGCAAACTAAAGAAGACTAATGACAGACTGTTGATGTTTGAATAAAAATATGTTTGGTTCAGGATTGAAATTCATTATATTTTATTATAGGCTACACAGTCTAATATCATAGAAGCTCCTTCCCTTCACCCCAGACCGCAGAACCCCAACCCACCCCGTCCGTCCGTGTCCTGAATTTCAGCCAATGGGGTCAGCAGATAAACATCACATTTACATTTTTGGGTGAACTATCCCTTTAAATGATCACTGATTATAATGAGACGCTGTGCGGTAGTCTAGAAAAATTTTGGGTCATTCATTATAAATGCATTGCATCATGCATATATCCATTGTTAAAACAAATATAAATCATACACTCATACACTATTAAATATGTAAAGATGGAAATTGTGAATATGAAGTGAACATTTTAAACAATTTATTAAAGACATTTTGAAATATCAGTAACTTGTGACTTCATATTTCTAAACATATTTCCATCTTTACTTTTTTTAAAATATTTGAAATGTAATGTATGATGCATATTTGTTTTAATAATCACATTAAATTAATGTTTAATATTGTATTCAATATATTAAGACATGCGTGATGGATAAAATGACTCAGAATGCAGATTTCTGGGCCGTTTTCTCGATTCTTTAAAGGGATAGTTGACTTTGAAATTAAATGTTGATATGTTTTATCTTACTTCATGGGTATCCGAGATGTAGGAGTATTTGTTTTCCCAGTAGTTTCAATTTTGTTCATTTCAGGTCAAACCGTTCTTGTCTGTGCCTCACATAATGCAGGTCTATGGTCACCACCTCAAAGAGCATACACAGAGAAGTCCAAATTAAACAATCCCCCATCGTAAGTACACACTGATGGCCTAAGACACCAAACCAGCGGTTTGTGTGAGAAAACCAACAGTATTTATATCATTTTTACCTCTTGTACACCACTAACGTTACGTCCGACTGATCCGAGGGCGCGCGTGCGTGTTTCCTGTTGTGACATTCGCGCGTTCTGGCTTTAGTCTGCGCAAGCGCGGAAAGATCCGGAAGTGGATCTCTCGCGCGTGTACGTCTCTCATTGTTTACACAAAACAGAGATTATAGGTGAAACGGCTAATAGAAATGGTACTAATTTGCGCTTATCCTGGATGTTTAAACCGACGTAAATCTCTGTTTTGTGTAAACAATGAGAGACGACACGCGCGAGATCCACTTCCGGCGCTTTCGCGCTTGCGCAGACTAAAGCCAGAACGCGAATGTCACAACAGGAAACACGCCGCGCACTCGGATCAGTCGGACGTAACGTTAGTGGTGTACAAGAGGTAAAAACGATATAAATACTGTTGGTTTTCTCACACAAACCGCTGGTTTGGTGTCTTAGGCCATCAGTGTGTACTTACGATGGGGGATTGTTTAATTTGGACTTCTCTGTGGATGCTCTTTGAGGTGGTGACCATAGACCTGCATTATGTGAGGCACAGACAAGAACGGTTTGACCTGAAATGATCAAAATTGAAACTACTGGGGAAACAAATACTCCTACATCTCGGATGCCCATGAGGTAAGATAAAACATATCAACATTTAATTTCAAAGTGAACTATCCCTTTAAGAGAAAAACAGACACAAAAGTTAGAATCAAAACTAATGTGCAGCATCTCATTATAATCAGTGCTATTTTAATATCCAGATATTACATTTTTTCATTAATTGAAACAAATATTTTTTATAATTTAATATAATTTATTCAATATAATTTAATAATTATAATTAAATTATTAATTTTAATTTATTTTCCATTTTCATTTTAGTTAAAGTTTTTGTAATTTAGCTGTCTGTTTTTGTCATGTTTATTGTTATTGTTATATATATATATATAATTAAGAATGAACAATACTTCTACAGCATATTAATATTAGTTTTATTATTAAAATGAAATGCTGTATTGGTTGACGTTAGCCCTGTGAACTAACATGAACAGCTGGATTTTTATTACTACATTAGCAAAGATGAATAAATATGTTTTGCTCATTGTTAGTTAATTCACTGTAAAACAATATATGATCAATAAGTTATTACAGCATATGTTTTTACATTGCTTTGACTCATCAAAATAAGTTAAAAAATGTTCTACTTATACAAGATTCAACTCGTGCTTTGAGTCAGTTTAAAGTCATTTAAGTTGAAATGACTTAAATATCCAAGTTGATTGTGCTTGAAAATGAACTAAATGAAGCCCTAACTGTAAAGTGTTCCCGTTTGAGTTAATAACCCTGATTATGAGAAGTGAAGTCGAGGGGATCATGTTCATCCTGTCTCCTGTTTCAGTCGGGACACCCAGATCTAGTTCATAGGTTAAATGATGGCTAAAGAAAGCCTTCTGGGAATGTGTTTGGGAACTGAATCCTGCTGTGGAATCAGCGGTCGAGTCTTTGTTCCTCTGGCAATATGAGAAAGGCAGCATCGCTCAATAAAACAATATGAGAAATATCAGCGTGCGTTTGCTTGAAACCTTAGCCCTCCGTTTGCATCATATTCAATGAGATCGGCAGACTAAAATGACCCATAATCCGGCCCACGCCCTCGAACTTTATGAATTATGAGAGCAGACAGCTCTAGGGTTTCTGTTGGACACACTACGGATGATTGTTACTCAATGTTTCAGAGTAAACACTAACATCACATATCAGCAGATCACTCAATATATGCATCAAATCAAACATGATTGAATGTAAAGTAAATGAATAACTTTAATATTGTAATATATTACTGGACTGAAGCAGCTTACATTTACTTGATTATCCATACATCATAACTAAATATGATCATCAGGCTTTTGAGGAAGGTTCATTTGTTTATCTTTCAATCATCACTGCATTATGTTTTAAAACCACAGAGCTTTGATCATAAAACTTCAAAAAGCATCATCTTACTAAGACATTATTGACATGATGACTGATATTAATATGATATTTATGTACTTTCAAGATCTCATCGATTTATATAACAAACATCAGAATTTCATCTCACTTTTTGACCACATATATATATATATATATATACATATTTCATATTCTCACTATATCATACACACCATAAAAGTCTGATGTATCGAATATGATATTCAACAACAACAGCCAAATCAATAATTATGACTTATGTCATAATTTAGGTTTATGTTGTAATAATTATGGCTTTTTATCTTAAAATTATGATAATTATGTCATAATTTAGATTTATGTTATCATAATTATGTCTTTTTATCTTAAAATTATGATAATTATGTCATAATTTAGATTTATGTTATCATAATTATGGCTTTTATTTAAAAATTATGATTATTACATAATTTTGATTTATGTTATCATAATTATTGCTTTTATTTCAAAATTATGATTATTACATAATTTAGATTTATGATGTCATAATTATGGCTTTTTATCTCAAAATTATGACTTTGTATGTCATAATTTAAACTTTTCATCTCATAATTATGATTTATGTTGTTATAATTATGGCTTTTTATCTATAATTTATATTTATGACATCATAATTATGGCTTTTTATCTCAAAATTATGACAGAATGTCATAATTTAGATTTATGGTTTCATAATTGTCTTTTTATCTCAACATTATGACTTTGTATGTCATAATTTAAACTTTTTATGTCATCATTTATATTTATGATGTCATAATTATGGCTTTTTATCTCAAAATTATGACTGTCATAATTTTAAAATTGTGTGTTTGTATCCATTGTAGAAAAAAATCAGATTAATAATTCCTACATCAAATGGTTAATCCTGAAATATAATTAATATAATATAATATAATATAATGTATTTTAATGTATTATAATATAATATAATAATTAAATGGTTAATCCTAAAACTATAACATAATATAAAATATATTTTTAATGGAATCTTTTGACAAAATATTAAAAAACTTTGAGATAAATTTTTAGATAAAAAGACATTTATGAAATCATAAATCGAAATTATGACATATTGTCATCATTTTGAGATAAAAAGCCATAACTATGACATCATAATTTCAAATGATGAGATATAGGCCTTCACAGACAGGGCTTACATTAAGCCAGGATTAGGTCTCATTTAATTAGGGCATTTAAATATCTTTTATAAACGTGCCTTAGACACATTACTGGTGTGTATCTTGAGACAAAATAATGGCATCAACATGTTTTAAGATATGCTTTGAGTCTGAGACTAGCTTAAGCCTTGTCTGTGAAACTGGGCGGTGATGATTTGTTTTCCATATGGAGTATTTTGAGAGGTACACATCAAATCCAGAGGTTTGTCAGTCATGTGCATCGGTTAAAATGAGCTGTCATGCATCGGAGAGTTTGATAAAGCTCTGACCTTCCTCTGCCGTAGGAGATGGTGCCATCCGTTTGGCGGGGACTTCGGACCAGTGCCAGGGTCGGGTGGAGATCTTCTACCAGGGCAGCTGGGGAACGGTGTGCGACGATGATTGGAGCATGGCAGACGCGGCCGTCGTGTGTCAGCAAATCAATTGCGGACAAGCTGTGGCCGCGCCTACAAACTC
>CM040916.1:52647230-52704730 GCA_023029165.1 Gobiocypris rarus
CGCTGGGTTTAAACAACCCATTCACTGGGTTAAAACAACACATTCACTGGGTTAAAACAACGCAACCACTGGGTTAAAACAACACATTCACTGGGTTAAAACAACGCAACCACTGGGTTAAAACAACACATTCACTGGGTTAAAATAAAACATTCACTGGGTTAAAACAACGCAACCACTGGGTTAAAACAACGCAACCACTGGGTTAAAACAACCCAACCGCTGGTTTAAAACAACGCAACTGCTGGGTTAAAACCACGCAACTGCTGGGTTAAAACAACCCATTCACTGGGTTAAAACAACGCAACCGCTGGGTTAAAACAACCCATTCACTGGGTTAAAACAACCCTTTCACTGGGTTAAAACAACCCTTTCACTGGGTTAAAACAACCCTTTCACTGGGTTAAAACAACCCATTCACTGGGTTAAACAACCCAACCACTGGGTTAAAACAACCCTTTCACTGGGTTAAAACAGTACATTCACTGGGTTAAAACAACCCAACCACTGGGTTAAAACAACCCTTTCACTGGGTTAAAACAGCACATTCACTGGGTTAAAATAACCCATTCACTGGGTTAAAACAACCCTTTCACTGGTTTAAAACAACCCTTTCACTGGGTTAAAACAACCCAACCGCTGGGTTAAAACAACGCATTCACTGGGTTAAAACAACACATTCACTGGGTTAAAACAACCCAACCACTTGGTTAAAACAACCCTTTCACTGGGTTAAAACAGCACATTCACTGGGTTAAAACAACCCATTCACTGTGTTAAAACAACCCAACCGTTGAGTAAAAACAACCCTTTCACTGGGTTAAAACAACCCAACCGCTGGGTTAAAACAACGCATTCACTGGGTTTAAACAACCCTTTCACAGGGTTAAAACAACCCAACCACTGGGTTAAAACAACCCATTCACTGGGTTAAAACAGCACATTCACTGGGTTAAAACAACCCATTCACTGTGTTAAAACAACCCAACCGTTGAGTAAAAACAACCCTTTCACTGGGTTAAAACAACCCAACCGCTGGGTTAAAACAAGGCATTCACTGGGTTAAAACAACACATTCACTGGGTTAAAACAACCCTTTCACTGGGTTAAAACAACCCAACCGCTGGGTTAAAACAACGCATTCACTGGGTTAAAACAACACATTCACTGGGTTAAAACAACCCAACCACTTGGTTAAAACAATCCTTTCACTGGGTTAAAACAACCCAACCACTGGGTTAAAACAACCCTTTCACTGGGTTAAAACAGCACATTCACTGAGTTAAAACAACCCATTCACTGGGTTAAAACAACCCTTTCACTGGGTTAAAACAACACATCACTGGGTTAAAATAACACATTCACTGGGTTAAAACAACGCAACCGCTGGGTTAAAACAACCCATTCACTGGGTTAAAACAACGCAACCGGCTAAGTTAAAAATAAACCCATTCACTGGGTTAAAACAACCCTTTCACTGGGTTAAAACAACCCTTTCACTGGGTTAAAACAACCCATTCACTGGGTTAAAACAATCCATTCACGCAGTTAAAACAACCCATTCACTTTGTTAAAACAACCCTTTCACTGGGTTAAAACAACCCATTCACTGGGTTAAAACAACGCAACCACTGGGTTAAAACAACCCTTTCACTGGGTTAAAACAACCCATTCACTGGGTTAAAACAACCCAACCACTGGGTTAAAACAACCCTTTCACTGGGTTAAAACAACCCATTCACTGGGTTAAAACAACCCACCCGCTGGGTTAAAACAACCCACCCGCTGGGTTAAAACAACCCATTCGCTGGGTTAAAACAACCCTTTCATTGGGTTAAAACAACGCAACCGCTGAGTTAAAACAACCCAACCACTGGGTTAAAACAACCCAACCACTGGGTTAAAACAACCCTTTCACTGGGTTAAAACAACCCATTTACTGAGTTAAAACAACCCTTTCACTCGGTAAAAACAACCCATTCACTTTGTTAAAACAACCCTTTCACTGGGTTAAAACAACCCATTCACTGGGTTAAAACAACCCAACCACTGGGTTAAAACAACCCATTCACTGGGTTAAAACAACCCTTTCACTGGGTTAAAATAACCCATTCACTGGGTTAAAATAACCCTTTCACTGGGTTAAAACAACCCTTTCACTGGGTTAAAACAACCCTTTCACTGGGTTAAAACAACCCATTCACTGGGTTAAAACAACCCAACCACTGGGTTAAAACAACGCAACCGCTGGGTTAAAACAACCCACCCGCTAGGTTAAAACAACCCATTCACTGGGTTAAAACAACGCAACCGCTGGGTTAAAACAAACCATTCACTGGGTTAAAACAACGCAACCACTGGGTTTAAACAACCCATTCACTGGGTTAAAACAACGCAACCGCTGGGTTAAAACAACCCAACCACTGGGTTAAAACAACCCTTTCACTCGGTTAAAACAACCCATTCACTTTGTTAAAACAACCCTTTTACTGGGTTAAAGCAACCCATTCACTGGGTTAAAACAACCCAACCACTGGGTTAAAACAACCCTTTCACTGGGTTAAAACAACGCAACCGCTGGGTTAAAACAACCCTTTCACTCGGTTAAAACAACCCTTTCACTCGGTTAAAACAACCCATTCACTTTGTTAAAACAATCCTTTCACTGGGTTAAAACAACGCAACCGCTGGGTTAAAACAATCCATTCACTGGTTTGAAACAACCCAACCCCTGGGTTAAAACAACCCAACCCCTGGGTTAAAACAACCCTTTCACTGGGTTAAAACAATCCATTCACTGGGTTAAAACAACCCAACCACTGGGTTAAAACAACCCTTTCACTGAGTTAAAACAATCCATTCACTGGGTTAAAACAACCCAACCACTGGGTTAAAACAACCCATTCACTGGTTTAAAACAACCCAACCCCTGGGTTAAAACAACCCAACCCCTGGGTTAAAACAACCCTTTCACTGGGTTAAAACAATCCATTCACTGGGTTAAAACAATCCATTCACTGGGTTAAAACAACCCACCCGCTGGAAATTGCTAGTAAATTTCACAAATAACTACAGAGATGGCAAGTAACATGATAAATTAAATATACATTTTCACTTAGAAAAACTGAAATATACTCCAATTATCTTCCTTTTATTTACAACTTCAACACATATTTTTACAGCATAGATCCAGAATGAGTTTAAGTGGTTTAAGTTTTTTTATGTTCTATCTTTCAGCGCCTTTGGTTTTTGAGGTAATGGGAAGAGACTTTGCCGTAGGGATAACAGAAAGACTTACTACCACTACGACTGCAACTACAACACCAGCGGAAGGTAAGCACATCCTCGAAGACATTTCAGAAGCATTCAACATCAACATATGCAGTGCATGCAAACACACTGGGATATTATATTTTTCGTAGCACTTTGAGATTTTCTTTAAAAGACCATTTACAGCCAATATAGGCAATTTACTAAGAAAATAGATGTTTTTAAAGCATTTTAACAGTTAGAGAACCACCTATGCTATGATCTCCATAACAGTTTGCATGCTTCTTTAAAATAATATGATGCATGTGCTCACATGTGCTTTCGTTTAGCATTTATAGACTTTTGAGTATATTTTGCCACGCCCCTTTACTAAATGACCCGGTTATAGCTATCCAAAGTGTAAAGGGTTTTGATAATGTTTGACCAGAGAGTCTTAAGAACCGTACTGCAGTGGTTTTATTGAAGCTGAGCAAAACAAACTAGGACTAGCTTGCAAAAGTAGGTATTTTGAATATTCTCAAATATTTACAGAGCGATTTGATTGACAGCAGTGGTTCTTGAGGCAAAATTGTTCAGAATGAGGAGAGGTAAAGCAATGCAGAAAAATATATTGTCGAAACTTATTGTTCATATTATTTACAGTGTTTTATATTATAATTTTTCACAACCCCTACCATGCAAAAATTATTTTCAAATATCTAAACATTCTTAAATCAAATATTTACATGAGAAGCAAAATGTCTTGTTTCCGAAAAGTCTAAATTGAGTTAAAATCTGCCAGTGGGGTCAGAAATATGATTTCTTAATATGTTGTCAATGTCAATTTGCATCTCATGTTAATCTGTAAAAGATTTAAGGATGTTTAGATATTTGTACTGCAAAAAAGACAAAAATAATGAGAAAGAATTTTATATATATTACGCCTCAGTAATCGTGCTGAGTTCCACACAAACACACAATATTCATAAGTTAAGCAATTTTTAACTTTTTTTTTTTCAACCCAATCCTTCAAAATGACCCGAAGCCCTAAAATTATAAAAAAAAAATTTAGTCCAGAAAGCTTATTTTATTTATTGTTTTACATTTTTTAAATGATTTTTCTAGATTTCTATGTTTTTTTATTTTATTTATTTACCTCTAAAGTAAATTATAAAGCACTTTTCTTTTTTTTCTTTTTTTTTACAAATTACTAAGAGCTTAGGAAATTTGTTAAAAGTATTGAAAAAATTGTCATAGTGATTGTAAAAAACTGTAACATGAGTTCAATGAGATTCTGCTCTTCTGGAGCCGGTCCCTAGTGGCCAGTCGAGGAACTGCAGTTTAAGTCACTTCCGTATCGGCTTCAAGAGAGACCGTGGGAGGAGCCGCTTGAATATAAGATGATATTTCATTCCATATAGACTCTAGAGCTCTATATGGAGCAGATGTATGGAAGGCCGTTTCAGCATAAAAATGTTCCAGCGTTACTCGTCGTAATTATATTTTTACTAGTAACAATTCCAATTAGAGAGCTCTACAATTCATTTATTACTAGTCATATGTCTCCAATTACTTCCATTCATTTTTAATTATAGAGCTCTGTTATTCAATTGTTACTAGTAAAAATACACATTAAGGATATGTGTAATTACAGAGCTCTCTAAATTGAATTGTTACTACTAAGAACTGAATTAGAGAGCTCTTTAATTAGAATTCTTACTAGTAACAAACCAATTAGAGAGCTTTCTAATTCTATTCGTACTAGTAAAAATGTAATTGTAGAGCTCTCTATTCAGTTCTACCTCATTATGATAATTAGGCCATGCCTCCGCATATTCCCAAAATGGCAGCAACAGTTTTTCCAAATACTTTTGGGTAGTAAAATAAGGTATTTTGGCGAAAAATAATATATGTAATCATATAGTTTATGTAAATTTAAAATGAACATTTAGGCTGTATTTTATTGAACAAAAAATATTTTATGTATCAAAAATAGTACCAACTTTTGCTAAAGTGATTGTTTTGAACAAGTATAGACATTATTAAAAACATATTTTCTGCAATCATATAATATGGGAGTAAAGCACATTTTCAGTCCTGTTGTATATAGGCTACTGTATACTGTACGTTGTTTTTAAAGGTGAATTTAAACACGCGTTTAGATAAGAAAAATATACCTGAGATATGGATAGGCTATTTATTTATTGCTTGTAAAATACTTATATTGTTCAGCATTGCAAGGGTTTTATTTGCATTATACATTGACAAAATAATGTTGAGGCAATTTGGGCTAGGCGTGTGCAATATCTACAATACACATCTATATCTACAATAATTTAATGATAAACAAGTCAACATTATCGAGTATGTCACTGACTTGAGAGTCCAAAGGAATTCACTGCATGATGAAGCCAGACGTGTTTTAAGGAATCACTCATTAAAGGATTAGTTCACTTTTAAAAAAACTTTTGCTGATAATTTACTCACCCCATGTCATCCAAGATGTCTTTCTTTCTTCAGTCGAAAAGAAATTAAGGTTTTTGATGCAAACATTCCAGGGGTTTTCTCCATATAATGGACTTCAGTGGGCTCCAAACGGCTACAGGTCCGCATGACAGTTTCAGTGCAGCTTCAAAGGGCTTTAAACCACACCAGACGATGAATAAGGGTCTGATCTAGCCAAACGATCAGTTTCTGAGAGAAACCGAGCAGTATTTATGCTATTATTTGACCTCTTATCAGACGAGCGTGATCATGTCTGAGCTCCGTCATAACTTCCGCCAAGTGAGGTCAAATACGAGCGTGGTCATAGATGTATACATAGATGCCTCATTAGCGCCTGCACGGATCAGTAGAATGAGGCATCTACGATTGATATATCTATGATCACGCTCGTATTTGACCTCACTTGGCGGAAGTTATGGCGGAGCTCAGACATGATCACGCTCGTCTGATAAGAGGTAAAATAATAGCGAAACATTTGATTATATTTTATCTGGTTAACTTATCATTACCAGACATGTTGATAATAATATTTTTTTTAAATAAAGATGCGAATTAATGTAGTGATTAAATATAGCTGTGTAGCTATGCAAGTTGTCTAATGGAGCTTTTATTTTGAAGTGTAGCACCGCAGGCGGGATTTGCTGAGGGAAATGGGTGTAATCGCAAATCTGTTTTGCATCTAATGAATACAAGTTTTTACTAGTAAGAATTGAATTGCAGAGCTCTCTAATTGAATTGTTACTAGTAAAAATGCAATTACGACGAGTAACGCTGGAACGTTTTTATGCTGAAACGGCCTTCCATACAGATGAGCTGTTCCGCTGGGTCCTAAAGTCAGTTTCTCATCAGAATGCATTCAGATACACATGTAGACATTATAAAATAATTTTTTGGTAAAGTTTTAGCATTTTTAGTTTTCATTTTGAGCATTTTTCTCATTCCTAAGGGGGTCAAATTGACCCGCGAGGGAAGGATTTGTTACTTTTTAAAATTTCAACCACAAAACTCCTCAAATCCAGTCAATATTTTTTGTGTGTGAAATCATGGTTCAAATGCGATGGTTCAAATGCATGGTTCAAGTCCTGGGGTCTTGGACCACTCAGATGAACACTCAATTTGTTTTTCTTTTTTAATTACAAATATTTTCAGTTCAAAATGACCCTAAGGCTTCAGTTATACAAGATTCGACTCTTTTTTTTAAAAGTCAGTTTAATGTAATTTAAGTAGAAATTACTTAAACATCCAAGTTCATTGTACTTAAAAATGTAATGCACACTTCTAAAATCAACACATGTAGCTCATTTGAAATTATGTTATGATTTAGGACACTATTTGTATTTTCACTGTTTGAACGGACACACAGCTTATCCAGTCCTCTCTCTCTCTCTCTCTCCTCAAGCTACCAGCCGGCTCGTGGGAGGCCTGCATCGCTGCGAGGGCCGTGTGGAGATCTACCTGAGAGGAGAATGGGGTACCGTGTGTGATGACGCTTGGGATCTTACAGATGCTAAGGTGGTGTGCCGGCAGATGGGCTGCGGGCTGCCTAAAGCCGCCCAGGAACGGGCCTACTTCGGCCCCGGTCAAGGCCCAATCCAGCTGGACAACCTGAAATGCACAGGCACAGAATATACTCTCGTTCAGTGCTCTCACATAGCATGGCACGTCCACAACTGTGACCACTCAGAGGACGCCGGCGTCACATGTGCACTCTAATGACTCCGCCCACCTCAAGCCACACCCAGTAGATGCAGTGGGAGGGGACAGAAATGGCATTGACTCCGCCCACCTCAAGCCACACCCAGTAGATGCAGTGGGAGGGGACAGAAATGGCATTGACTCCGCCCACCTCAAGCCACACCCAGTAGATGCAGTGGAGGGGACAGAAATGGCATTGACTCCGCCCACCTCAAGCCACACCCAGTAGATGCAGTGGGAGGGGACAGAAATGGCATTGACTCCGCCCACCTCAAGCCACACCCAGTAGATGCAGTGGGAGGGGACAGAAATGGCATTGACTCCGCCCACCTCAAGCCACACCCAGTAGATGCAGTGGGAGGGGACAGAGATGGCATTGACTCCGCCCACCTCAAGCCACACCCAGTAGATGCAGTGGGAGGGGACAGAAATGGCATTGACCCCGCCCACCTCAAGCCACACCCAGTAGATGCAGTGGGAGGGGACATAAATGGCATTGACTCCGCCACCTCAAGCCACACCCAGTAGATGCAGTGGGAGGGGACAGAGATGGCATTGACTCCGCCCACCTCAAGCCACACCCAGTAGATGCAGTGGGAGGGGACAGAGATGGCATTGACTCCGCCCACCTCAAGCCACACCCAGTAGATGCAGTGGGAGGGGACAGAAATGGCATTGACCCCGCCCACCTCAAGCCACACCCAGTAGATGCAGTGGGAGGGGACAGAGATGGCATTGACTCCGCCCACCTCAAGCCACACCCAGTAGATGCAGTGGGAGGGGACAGAAATGGCATTGACTCCAGGACTTGTATACATTTTGTACATAACACCTCCCGCAAGCCCTGAAGAATTGATTTAAAAGATGAAATAGTTATTTGGGTGTGAAACCAGAAAAAATAAGTTATGCTAATACTGTTATATAAAAAAAATGTAATAAATATTATGAATGAATTTGAATTATGCACTTTATAAACTATATAGGTGAATAAATAAGCTGAGGCTATTGATATACAGTGGACACCAAAGTTTTCGACTCTCCTCTCTCTTTAGGCATTTTGATATAGACTGCAAGCACCAAACTTATTATGCCATACAAAAACTGATGTACTGATCACTCTAGAAGTGTACGGAAAATGTTGCATATTTTTACAGTAAAGTTCAAAGTGTATCTGAACATCTTTACCATTTCATCCGATGTCGAACCAGCATTCAAAAATATCTGTCACAATTGGTCTGTTCAGAAAAAAGAAAATGTTCTCAGGTGCATTTTAATTGGGAGAAATAATGGTTTCAATGCAAAAACTTTTTCATTTTCTTTCTGTCTTTTCTCGTCTCTGTTCCATCACTTGTGAGTAGATTTATAAAATTAAAATGTAATGGGATAAAAGGAATATTGCATTTGTATTGAGGAAACTAAACCATGTCATTGGTCTATTTGCATAATAGTGTATCAAGATAGAAAATAAATTTAGGCCAAAAATGATGTTGAGATTTGTATTAATAATATATAATTAAACATTTGGTATACATAAAGTGAAAAGAAAACAATGTTTGTGATGTCCCTTTTTTTACTGTACAGACTTGATAACAAAATATTGGGGTGAAATATATCAAATTTCTTTGCCAATATACACTTCTGGGCAAACCCCCCGTGTTTGGGTAGTTTCTGTGTTACTCAGATCCTGGGTCAGACGTGACAACCTCTCTTCAGGAGAGAGCAGTGCAGCTCTGTCAAATTGGTGCGTCTTCTGTAAAATACAGGTTTGTGTACATTTTATTGTATCTATAAATTTGTTATTGTGCTGTATATCGTTTAATTTTATTTAAAGCAACAAACAGGGGCACGATGTGAGTTGCCTTAAAGGGATAGTTCACCCAAAAGTGTAAATGTGATGCCAAAATAACCTTGCCAAAATAACATATTCTGCCAACCAAACGCCAAAGCTGTTGTTTTGGGCTATACTTTTGAGTAGCAATTGTGTGACATTGCTAAAAAACATGGCAACCCTATCTGCACGCGCGCTGGATTAAGTAACGTTAGAAGAAAAAGATGAGTGTAAACGATCTTTGCCAGTGTTGTAATAAAATAATTTAAGGATACACAGAGTACGTCACAACACGATTATCGTTTCTGAGAGAAATAGTGACGGTGAATGCATATACGAACAAGTTCTCCGTTTAGGATAAGAGCAAATTCAACGCAAGTGTCTTTGATGACGTGGATGATTACGATACTGTTGATCATCTGTCCATCATCGTCTAAAGCCCGCCCTGATGATTTCATTGGTCCGAACAGTTTCTGTTCAGGCATAATAACTCCTCTATGGAGCGATTCCAGACCGAATTTCCAGAGCGAGAAATGTTGTGGGCGGGGCTAAATTCGGCTGGCATCCAGGCTAGTTAAATCACTGTCTACATTAGAGTGCGGATCGGGACGCATTTTTCTGTCCGAGCCCGGCCCGCGTCCGACAGAGTAGTAACCAAACCCGACCCGAGCCCGACAGGCATAAAGATATTTAAGTCCGAGCCCGACCCGATCCCGAATCTATTTTTTTCTCATAATAATGAGACATGTACATCTGTTCGTGTGGAAAGCCCGGCATTCTGAAATGATTACAGATGAGCGCATCAGCGCGCAGACGGGGAAGCAAATACACACGTTAACACAGGGACAAATCAAATAGCCAACTGAAATTAAATGAACAAAGGTCTTCCAAAAATGGCCCAAGCTAACAGAACAAAACATTAACACGGAACATAACACAAATGCGTTTTATTGAAATGAAAATCACTCTTACCATTTTTTCTCGAAAACTGTATGGCTACTAAACTGCAACATAGGATCTATTTACACAATCCCTCCATCAAATTTTTGTCTAATCCAGGTTTTTATGCAGGAAAAAGGATTGCATTGGCTGTGGATGGCTTCAAGGCTGTCCTGTAGCCTGATGTGCAAAATGCACGCACATGTTGCGCGTTGTCACAGCTACAAATTTCTGCACACAGGAAGACGGATGTTAGGATAATATTTTTTATTTATTTTAATCACAAAAACATACCTTTGCATCAAGTTAAACAGGACCATTGGCTACCTACATAATAAGCTGTTTTAAATTTCAAATGTTCAATCCCTTATCGCGCTGACGTGACCGAGCCCGACCCGAACCCAAACATTATTTCTATCTGTCCGAACCCGGCCCGGCCCGTCAGTTACCGACGGGTCCCATCGGGCTCGGGTCGGGTGTCCATCCTCTAGTCTACGTACAGAAAAACGGTGGAGTGTTCCTTTAAACTGCAGTTT
This sequence comes from Gobiocypris rarus, assembly GCA_023029165.1. Classification (NCBI taxonomy): domain Eukaryota; kingdom Metazoa; phylum Chordata; class Actinopteri; order Cypriniformes; family Gobionidae; genus Gobiocypris; species Gobiocypris rarus. The sequence goes on from CM040916.1 coordinate 52,657,983, forward strand.
ATTGACTGGCCACTAGAGTCAAATCTGTATCTCCTCCAATGTTAAAATACAAAAAGTGGTTTTGGGTCTATACTGCTAATTTTACCCTTCTTGACAACTGTGAGGGGGTGAATGTTTTTATAACTCATCCATTTACATTAAAGGGGGGGGGGTGAAATGCTATTTCATGCATACTGATCGTTGTTACACTGTTGGAGACTTGGATTCCCATGCTAAACATGGACAAAGTTTCAAAAGCTAAGGTGGACGTTTGATGGGAGTATTTCTTTGCCAAAAATATTACTTCCTGTTAGTCATAAGTTTCGGAAAGTTTTTTTCGATCATGGGTCCGCTTGACGTCAACAGGGCGGAATTTCCTTGTATGGGCCGTACGGACAATTCTACCGGAAGAGCGTGAGAGAGAGAGAGAGAGAGAGAGACTACGCACATTAAAGCGCTGGCTCGTAGGCTACAGATTGCCAAATAACCCTGCGTTAAGGCAACAGTGGATGGAATTTGCTTTTCCGGGTCAGCAACTGAGTTGCGCAAATGTTTATGTCTGTTCCCTGCATTTCGGTGCGGATTGTTTAATAAACAAGGCCCAGTTCGATGCCCGATTTTCAGAATCGCCTAATACTGAAGGATGGAGCGGTCCCAACGATAAAGGTCCCAACGTTGGAACCGCAGGCGGCGAGTAAAACTGCTTCAAATGTCTTTGTTTTTGCCTTTAGTAGCCCAAACATAATCACGTATTGATCAATGGAGCATGCGATGTATAGTGTGTGTACATTTGTTTAGCTGGCCACTATATGTGTATGTTTGTGTATTGTAAAAGCACTCCAAACAACAATACACAAAGAGTGGGGAAATATGTTGAACTAACTAAGCGCGCTTTTTCATTCAAATGCGCTACTATTCCATGTCTTTCTATGTAAACACTAGCCTGACGCGTAAAGCCAGTCCGCTAACTACAAATCATGTCTACACAAACCACGCGTAAACACACATAAACACACACACATTGTAACACTCGCGCTTGACATGGTGTTCTAAAAACGCGGCGTTAAGGTTACAATCATGGAATAACGGTTTGATTGTAGTCTAGCAAGGTGATTATTCTGAAATGTATGTTGTCTGTGAAAAACTTCCCACTTTTAGGGATGACACAGCTTTCAGACGCACTCAGTAACAGCGGCGCACGCTCGACATTCTTTAGCTCCGCCCACACGATACGCCCCCAGCCGCTCGGCTTTTTCGGAAAGAATCGGAACACCGCATCTTTCTTTTATAATTATAATAAAAATAAAGACTTTTCGGAGATATGCAGGATGCAATGCTACTCTATAGGTACTCAAGATTGACATGAGACTGACTGAAACTGAGTGTTTTACCCCCCCTTTAAAGTTCTGCATAATTAAAGGTGCAGTGTGTAGTATTTCGAAAGGGAGGGGTGAGCGTGGAGTGATTGCAATTTACAACGTCACCACTAGATGCCATTAAAATTCACACACTGCTCCTTTAAGGGCGTGGCCACTTGAGTGACAGGTGGATTGCCACTATGGTCGAGCTAGGTGGGCGTGGTTTCAGCAAACAGGCACCTCAGCTTCACCCACGTCCCGCCTCTTTGCCCATTATTCTAGTTATTCGCGAGAGACGCGTGGTGACGTGCTGACAAGATGGATTAAAAAATGCTCTTCGGAAACCTACGAGTGACGTCACAGACTCTACATCCTTTTTTTGTCTATGGTTGAAACATCAAATAAATAAATTAAAACCGGGACTATAAAAGTCTATAATATACTATAATAGTTCGTAGTTATATTCAAGTCAGTAGCGCGCAAGACCCCTCGCTCTGACGTCACTGCAGCCCCGCACAACTGATGACGCAATCCAGTGAAAGCGTACAGGGGGAGGAGGGGCGTCTTGCATCGGCACGCGCAGCAGAGCAGCCAGACAGACAGCAGAGAGCAGCTGCAGCGGCAAGAGGAGCTCGCGCGCGTCCCACGGCACATATATCACAAACATACACCTATATCACCCGCATTACCCGCAATCCAAACATGGTCGACCGCGAGCAGCTGGTTCAGAAAGCCAGACTGGCCGAGCAGGCTGAGAGATATGACGATATGGCTGCTGCCATGAAGTCGGTAAGTGCAACTTTTGCATCATTCATGTATGAGTATTTTATAATTGGCTATAATCACGCGAAGTCTCACAATAACGTGATATTAAATAATGCCATTGTCGCATTGCCACTGGAAATGTAACTGATTTTCGCGATCGAATCTTTTCCACGCTCAGTCGGTTCTTATATTGATGACTGAATCGATTCAAATGAACGCGCGTTCTTTTGTGTCCGAATCTTTTCAACGGTCAGCCAGTTCTTATATTGATGACTGAATCGATTCAGCACGTTCTTTAGCCTAAAGGCCCATATAAGTGTGTCCGGATAGACTGACAGCTCACAGCCCTGCTGAAATGATGACTAAGCTCGTTTGGGAATAGTGTGTGTCACTGCCCGTCATTCATTAAACTGGAGTATAATGCAGCAGCGCGTGTGAATCCAGATTTCTGGGCGGTGCCTTTTAAAGATCCGAACGAACTGGACAACACAGACACACTTCATTAGTGCACATGCATGGCCATAATCATAGCAGTTTTGCTTGCAAATCGACTGACATTAATGATATAGCCTGTGCACCCAGTGCAGAATTCATGCTATGTTAAAGAGGTCTGCGATGCATAAGCATTATTATATTGTGCTGGTTTAGGATGCAGATACTCTTTTGTCTCAGAACCCGTTTTCTCCATCCATTCACATTTGGTTTTCGTGCATTCACATTCTCCAGGCTTTGCAGGTTCGGTCTCACTAGGCGTGTCGCAACGTGTGCCAAGGTGCAGTGCCCGTAATGCACCATTTCATCCGATCCATCAGCCTCCATCCAATAGGGTGCAATCACCAACCTCTCTCTCTCTCTCTCTCTCTCTCTCTCTCTCTCTCTTCATCAAGGGCGTAGGTTTGCACGGAAAGTTGATAGGACCATATTAAAGCAAGGAAGCACTAGAGATAGTGCTTTTATCACAATCTCAACGACTCCTGTAATGGAAGTTTTGGTTGTGTTAAGAGTCTCTACAGTATCAATGCAACATTTGTGAAGTACTTTAGACACCATGATAATGCAATCAAAGTCAAGCTTTTCAGAAACATCTTTACTGAAAATGCCAGGTTACTCTTTATTTTAAGGTGTCACTGTTACAGTGTAATTATATATTTAAGTACTGAGTAATATTAAGTAACTACATGTACTTACTATAGGGTTAGGGTTTGGTTGCATGTAATTATGCATATTAATGTACTGTTATTACTATGGTAAGTACATATGTAACAATGACAATGTAAAATAAAGTGTTACCAAATGCCAATATATGGAGGATTAGGAGTGACAAATAAAATTAAATCAGTTATTAATTTAATAATTAAAACTTAAAAATAGATCAGTTTTTAAATGGACATTTTTTCATGTTTTAAAAAGCAGATATAATTTTTTTATGATTTGTTTTATGTCACTCCTAGTCCTCCAAACACGTTTTTACTACAAAAATAACAATCTGTACTTTATTATGTCGTCCGAATGATGTTTCATAACATCTAAAAAGTAATGAAATAACCAACACTTTATTTTACAGTGTCATTGTTACATTGTATCTAATTACTATAGTAATAGCTATAAATAATGCATAATTACATACAGCCAACCATAAACCAAACCCTATAGTAAGTACATATAGTTACTTAATATTACACAGTATTTAAATATATAATTACACTGTAACAATGACACCTTAAAATAAAGTGTGACCCACTCTGATTACTTATGAATGGGAGAAAGGGCAACGCCCAATAGCGAATAAGCCCCGCCTTCTAAATAAAAGAGCCAATCGTTGATTAGTAAAGTCACTGCAGCTGCTGTTAGAAGCTCCGGTTGCCATAGAAACAGGCAGTGTTCTGATTAGCTTTGTCATGATTCAAGCGTTTAGAAACCAAATTTATAAGACAGTTGTTGACAGATTTGAATTGGCGATTTAAAATATGAAATTTAATCGTTTTGGAGATTGCATGCCCGAGAGGCGTTTAAAAGATGGCCGCCGAGTGAAATGACTCATCTTTAAGGGACTTTGGTAAAATTAAGTAACGACATGTACTTAGGGTTTGGCTTAAGCTAAGCCTTGTCTGTGAAACCAGGCCATAATTTCATAACAATTTTTTACTTGGTAGCACTGCTGCTCCCAACTTCAACAAGTTAGGAGCACCACAACTAAAATGTTTTATATATTATATCATATAATGTTTAAATGTGTGTGTGTGTGTCATGTTAAGTAAATCGGTCATTCAATTGTCAGAATAAAAAAGTTGTTTGTCTGGAAAAAATTAGATTTTTGTGTTGTAAATATAATTTATTCTTTAGCAATATTCTCACAAGTGTTGACATTTAAATCTGCATATTTGTGATATTGAATTGTGAATATACACATATTCCTTATGTGTATATTATATATACAGTACCAGTCAAAAGTCTGGACACACTTTCCCATTAATGTGTCACAATGTTTAACTGGTACTGTATATATTATAGAGTATAAGCATAATATACATACACAAATACAACAGAACAAACATATCAATGAAATAAACAGATCTTTTTAGGTTTTTCATAGGTCTAAACTAGATTTTCAGGCACAGAAATAGTAACCAATTATCAAATATCACTTCATAATCTTCAGTGTATAAATATAGATGAACCCTTATTAAAGTTATTCAGTCAAGAGCCGTGAGTGATTTTTTTTTGTCTTTTGTTATCTCGTCTTTTATGAGAAAACGCTTCCCTGCCATTGAGGAGATTTTCCGTGTTTTCACTGTTGTAAGATAGGGGGTGCTATTACACATCTCCTGAACGAGTGCAGAATCTCCTGATTAAAACACAGGCGAAGAAGAAGCAGGAACGAGCGATCGCTTATAAGCAGATGCATATTTAAAATAACGCGATCATCAACATTACACAACATATTATTGATCAAAACTGCCTGATGTTATTGAATAAAATGTAGACCCAGGACGAGCGATAGGACTGTGAAGCTTTGGTGGTGTTGATGGACTCACTCTGTGTTTCGATCACCAATCTGAATCCCATCTGTTTAATGCAAATTAGTTGCGATTTTCTCTCTGCTTTTTTCATGAAACTTAAAGGGCACCTATTATGCCCCTTTTTACAAGATGTAATATAAGTCTCAGGTGTCCCCAGAGTGTGCCCGTGAAGTTTCAGATCAAAATTCATTTAATAAACCATTTTGAAAATGGCATTTTTGGAGTTGAAGAAAAATGAGCTGTTCTGTGTGTGGCTCCTTTAATGCAAATGAGCTGCTGCTCCCCACCCGAGAGGGCGGAGCCTACAGCTCATTTACAGCCAATGAAAACTGAAACATGATATCTGTGTGTTTTAATGATCATCTCTATCGCAGACACGTTCATGTGACATTGCAGTTCTTCATCATCATGAAATATTATCATCTGCATGCGTTTTAAAGCCTTATCACTCTCAACTTACACACACACACGCTCCTGTCGCATGCGCACAGAGCTGAGGTCAGCACATCCGTGAGGAGTCATTAAACTAGACTAGTTCTCTATCAAACAACAGAAGATAAACAGAAGTTCACTCCCTGCTCTTGACTGACTGAACTTTAGCAGCTTTAATAAGAACACATCTCTTACTTGAATGCTGCTGTTAATGCTCTGGAGGAGATAAACATGGCGGACTGTGATCAGCTCAGCTCTCTGAGGGAGGGGTCTGTGCTAGTATGTCAGTGTCCATCAACATGTGTGGGCGGGGCCTCTGCAGTGTGATGTCACACTGCAGGAATCTGGAAACGGCTTGTGCTGAGACACTGCTTATGATTTATGGGGATTTAAATAAAGAGTGGGTGGATTTTTACCATTATAGGGTGGTTGTGTACACACACACTGCCAACACACATTTATGTTCAAACACCTTATGTACCTCACACCTTATAAAACTGAATTTTGCATAATAGGTGCCCTTTAATCAAATTCAATTGTTGATAAAAAAAGACAGTCCAGTTTTTCGCAATTCCACGTTCGCTAATAACAACACAAAATGTCACATTTTTGCGATTCTTCATAATTTGTAATTTCACTACACAATGCGTTTGCGTTGTGCCGCATGTGCAGTACGTGGTCTTTGTAGAAGTGAATCTTTATCTTCTACCGTCTCGCATAAGTGCCACGGACCGGGCGAATTGATTACTTAAGATGGATGAATGACCAAATAAAAGCATGATATGCCTGATAACACTCAAAAAGAGTTAATAAAAGCCAGAGATGGGACCAAGTCACACATGTGCAAGTCTCAAGTAAGTCTCAAGTCTGAACCTTCAAGTCTCAAGTAAGTCCCAAGTATTTTTTTCTTGGGAAAGTCAAGTCACAGGCTATGTCACGTCAAGTCACAGGCTATGTCACGTCAAGTCACAGGCTATGTCAACTCAAGTCAAGTCACAGGCTATGTCAACTCAAGTCAAGTCACAGGCTATGTCAACTCCAAGTCACAGGCTATGTCAACTCAAGTCAAGTCACAGGCTATGTCAACTCAAGTCAAGTCACAGGCTATGTCAACTCAAGTCAAGTCACAGGCTATGTCAACTCAAGTCTAGTCACAGGCTATGTCAACTCAAGTCAAGTCACAGGCTATGTCAACTTAAGTCAAGTCACAGGCTATGTCAACTCAAGTCTAGTCACAGGCTGTCAAGTCAAGTCACAGGCTATGTCAACTTAAGTCAAGTCACAGGCTATGTCAACTCAAGTCTAGTCACAGGCTATGTCAACTCAAGTCTAGTCACAGGCTGTCAAGTCAAGTCACAGGCTATGTCAAGTCAAGTCACAGGCTATGTCAACTCAAGTCAAGTCACAGGCTATGTCAACTCAAGTCAAGTCACAGGCTATGTCAACTCAAGTCAAGTCACAGGCTATGTCAACTCAAGTCAAGTCACAGGCTATGTCAACTCAAGTCAAGTCACAGGCTATGTCAACTCAAGTCAAGTCACAGGCTATGTCAACTTAAGTCAAGTCACAGGCTATGTCAAGTCAAGTCTAGTCACAGGCTATGTCAACTCAAGTCAAGGGCTATGTCAAGTCAAGTCACAGGCTATGTCAAGTCAAGTCACAGGCTATGTCAAGTCAAGTCAAGTCACAGGCTATGTCAACTCAAGTCAAGTCACAGGCTATGTCAACTCAAGTCAAGTCACAGGCTATGTCAAGTCAAGTCTAGTCACAGGCTATGTCAACTCAAGTCTAGTCACAGGCTATGTCAACTCAAGTCAAGTCACAGGCTATGTCAACTTAAGTCAAGTCACAGGCTATGTCAAGTCTAGTCACAGGCTATGTCAAGTCTAGTCACAGGCTGTCAAGTCAAGTCACAGGCTATGTCAAGTCAAGTCACAGGCTATGTCAACTCAAGTCAAGTCACAGGCTATGTCAACTCAAGTCAAGTCACAGGCTATGTCAACTCAAGTCAAGTCACAGGCTATGTCAACTCAAGTCAAGTCACAGGCTATGTCAACTCAAGTCTAGTCACAGGCTATGTCAACTCAAGTCAAGTCACAGGCTATGTCAACTTAAGTCAAGTCACAGGCTATGTCAAGTCTAGTCACAGGCTGTCAAGTCAAGTCTACTCACAGGCTATGTCAAGTCAAGTCACAGGCTATGTCAACTCAAGTCAAGTCACAGGCTATGTCAAGTCAAGTCACAGGCTATGTCAAGTCAAGTCAAGTCACAGGCTATGTCAAGTCACCTTATTATTGTAATTTTACCTGCAGAATCCACTAGATGGCTTTAGTACTCAATGGCTGCATATAGGTTGAACTTTATGAACCACTGTATAAAATGAATTTGACCTCATACATTTTTTGACTATCACAAATTATAATTTAAAAAAACATATATCTGTTAGGTGAGACTAAACAAAGATGCCAAAATATGCTTAGATAAATATGACCACGCTATAAGGAAAATACAAAGAAAGTAGTAGATCATTTATCGTTTATTTCAAACAAAAAAAACATCAAATTTCAATAACTAATTGGTACCAAATGGATAAGAATGTTGCATGCCTGGCAAACCCGCTGTTCGTCTTTTTGCCATCTTGTGAATAATTGTTGAAGCCGAAAGCAATGACCCTCTGTACCCTCCGGCTGACATGTTGATATCTGATGTAATATCGCGCTCGCGAGTATACCGAAATGTGCTGTATTTATAGGCTTATTGCCCTTGAACAATCAAAATCAAACACACTTATGCCTAAATGCCCGTCTTGGCGGTTATGTCTTGAGTGAATAAGTTTGGGACGTGTGAAGGTCCGTGCATTACTGTAGGCAGTAATCTTTAAAGTGAAAGCATCCTGATATAGCCTTTACCCATCATCAAACAACAACAACAACTGGAAAACAGTACTTAAAAGCACTGTTTCTTTATGTTGCATTTATTTGTCCTCCTATCATTTGTTTATTCTTATTTTATTACTGACTGTTTACTTGATTAATTAATTATTTGAGAACGTTTTACTTATATTAGGCAATTGCATATCACTGTGATTTACTTTTCCAAGATATTTCCCACCCTAAGTGATCATGTTATTAAAGCTACTGGACTAGCCTTTTTTAGTAAGATACCAAAATAAACAAGATTTGTGCATTTTGTTTGTTCTGTTGTTGTGTATGACTATTGTGCATCTAACATAATACGTAATATGGTAAATGTTCTAATTATTAAAAAAAAATTGCACTTTTTTTTCGTGCAAATTTCTGGAAATCACCACCACAAAATTTTGATCATTTTGTTTGCAAAAATCAAAAAAAAAAAAGTGCGAAATCCTGGAGTTATTCATGTTTACGTTCACTTAAGACATAACCGACTATGTTTATGATGATAAAACCGGCATTTTGACAAAATGTTGTGTGAATATTCGTGCGCTGTGAGACATGTGGGCATCTAAAACTCCACATTTGGCATTTTTACTGCAGTGTGTTAACTGAGTTTCTTTGTGTTTGCTGCGCTCATCTCTTTCGATTTCTGAGCCTTGCCACAGCATTTTTGTTTTAAAGCATGGCTATCGATTTGTAAATCACTGCATGTGTTAAGTTTTGGTTCGGGGTTGATGCACTTGCAACCATTTAATGAAAAGGAAACTTGCATCATTCCATTGATCTACTCGCTTAGACTGGATGCTGTCCATTATTGGAAAATGCCTCATTATAGTCTAATTGCACATCTGTAGTTTCTGAGGGGAAATGATAAGGAATATTGCACAGGGCTTCTGATACACCCGTCTGCCATTAGTGCGGTTCACGTAATGGCTCTACTAAACAGTTTTCATTCGGAGATGATGAATTTCACGTATTACACAATGATTAGTTTCCCCAACATCTTTCTAAACGCTTTGCTTTTATGTGGTCTAAACTTATAAATAATTCTGACTGGCCATTAATGGGATGTAGCCATCACTGTCTGGATCCATGTGGAGTCTTACAAATCTTAAATATTAATAAGTTAAGCTCCATACTTATTTTGTGTCATCCAGTGTGCATGCAGAGGGATTCATGCAACTTGGTCTCTTTTTGAGACACACTGGACTGGAGGATGGATCGATATGTCCGTGTATTGATTTAGCCGTCAGCTGACCGGAAAGCTCCGGTCCCTGTGAAGCTCAAGGGTTTGTGTTTATCTGTGTCTTCTTCTCTCTATGGGAGGAAGAAACCCTTATTACTGCAGTGATGCAGCCTACGCCCATAAACACCAAATAAACTCCAATAGAAAAAAACAGCTTTCTGATGATGAGCCTCAGAGGTGCGGTTAATAATCTAATGCAAAGTAAATGACAATGATCACACTGTTACTTCTCATGATGACTAGGGCTGGGTATTGTTCAAAATCTTTCGATCCGATGCCAATTTCGATACCTCAGTTTCGATACCGGTTCCTAAAGATACTTTATTCGATACCATATGTTTTAAAATCCATTTCAACATCAACAAAAATACATTAAACAAATGTAATTAAAACAAATTCTAGTAACAGTTCTCACTCAGGGTAACCATATTTCATAAAACTGGTTGTGCTTTTTGGATAGGAGTGCGCCAGCAGACACTTTTATTGCATTTTCTTTTCTACACACACACACACACACACACACCCACACTGAACTTGGAAACAGCGTCTATTGCGCGGCGTATTATAGTGCTTTTAATTTTGTCAAACATGTCCTGCATTTTAGTCAAAGTAGAGACTGCATTTCACAACAATCACACATTGTGCTGACTCTGACGTTAAAGCTACACTGTAACTTTTTTAGTTTATTCTTAGATAAAAACAATTAGTTCTTTCAAAAATATATGTGCTCATTAATGTATATTTACTTCTTTCAAGTAATAAAGTATTCCCGTAAGTGTATAATATGCCATTGAAAATACACACGGGTGAGGGGTTTGAATGCGCGTCGCCATGTTGCCCCTCCATCTTGAAAGTAAAGTAGCCAAAGAGGGACATACCCGTAAATTCAAGCTTATTTGGCGTTTAACACTCGATGGCACCGTGTCGAATGTGAAGAGGGGGATTGCTTGAGACTGATATAGCCTACAATGTAAACTTTGCTTTACGCTAGTGATGTCGTACAATATACAGAATAACGATAGCACCGATAAAAGTTACTTTACTAAGATTAGCTTGCATTCGTTTGGGAACCTGATCGCTGATGTTAGCAATGAAATGGTAAAAAATAACGAAAAAGTAAAACTATTATACATTTTACATAGATGTCATAACCTACATGTTAACTGACAAATTAAATAACTGAAAAATTATAACTGCAAATTATAATAGTTTTCTAAAGTAAACTCATCACCTGAAGGAACACTCATGGACGAGGTCGAACTGGAAGTTATGTAAATCAGCCACCGTAGGAGTTAAAACTAAATCGGAATTGAGAGGAACAGAAACTAATATTCACGGATGGTCATATACCTTTTCACCCCTAGATGGGGGAAAATTACACACAGTGTAGCTTTAAGTTTATGTTTAGGGAGAAATGACAGCGCGCGCTGAGAAAGGGAAGGAATTCGCGCTATACGGAACGCGGATTTAGTTTATAACAGTTTTACCTCATATCTTCTTTGTATAATCCTTGGAAGCAACAATAAAATAAGATTAATATCACAGCCCGCCGTTACTCATTAAACTGACTGTCGCGCTGTAGCTCCGCTCTCTCTCAGGCTAACGGAGGATTTCATCCACTTAACTTAGTCAATACTTTCAGAAAACAATTTCAAGATGACGTTGGCTGTTGTGCTTTTATAGTGTGTAAGTGAATGGCGTGATGTTACTGATCATGTGAAGATTTTGCTGCGTCGCTGTAAATACATTGTAGGGGAAACACTGCATGCAAGTATGCTACAGGCTCACACAGACACAGCCGCTTGGCTTTTGGAACCGAAATTTGGCACCGAAAGATAAAGCATTTTTCGATACTCATAGTATCAAAGTTTTTCGTTCGATACCATAAAAGTATCAACGTTCGGTGCCCAGCCCTAATGATGACGCTACTAATTTTTACCACATCCTCCCAGACTACACTCTAAAAAATGCTGTGTTAAAAACAAACCAAGTTGGGTTGAAAATGAACAAACCCAATAATTGGGTTGTTTTAACCCAGCAGTTGGGTTAAATGTTTGCTTAAAACAACCCAACTGCAGGGTTAAAACAACCCATTTTTGAGGTCAAAACAACCCAATCTCTGGGTTTAAAACAACCTACCCGCTGGGTTACAACAACCCAATCGCTGGGTTACAACAACCAGACCGCTGGGCTAGAACAACCTGACCGCTGGGTTAAAACAACCCAATCGCTGGGTTAAAACAACCCAATCGCTGGGTTAAAACAACCCGACCGCTGGGTTAAAACAACCAGACCGCTGGGCTAGAACAACCTGACCGCTGGGTTAAAACAACCCAATCGCTGGGTTATAACAACCAGACCGCTGGGCTAGAACAACCCGACCGCTGGGTTAAAACAACCCAATCGCTGGGTTAAAACAACCCGACCGCTGGGCTAGAACAACCCGACCGTTGGGTTAAAACAAGCCGATCTCTGGGTCTAAAACAACCCAATCGCTGGTTTAAAACAACCCGACCGCTGGGTTAAAACAACCAGACCGCTGGGTTAAAACAACCCGACCGCTGGGTTAAAACAACCAGACCGCTGGGTTAAAACAACCAGACCGCTGGGCTAGAACAACCCGACCGTTGGGTTAAAACAAGCCGATCTCTGGGTCTAAAACAACCCAATTGCTGGGTTAAAACAACCCGACCGCTGGGTTAAAACAACCCGACGGCTGGGTTAAAACAAGCCAATCTCTGTCTTAAAACAACCCAATAGCTGGGTTAAAACAACCCAATCGCTGGGTTAAAACAACTCAGCCACTGGGTTACAACAACCCGACCGCCGGGCTAAAACAACCCAACCGCTGGGTTAAAACAACCCGAGGGCTGGGTTAAAACAAGCCAATCTCTGGGCTAAAACAACCCGACGGCTGTCTTAAAACAAGACAATTTCTGGGTCAAAACAACCAAATCACTGGGTTAAAAACAACCCAATCTCTGGGTTTAAAACAACCCAACCAACCGTTGGGTTAAAACAACTAAATTTCTGGATTTTAAACAAGCCAATTGCTGGGTTAAAACAACCCGACCGCCGGGCTAAAACACCTCCATGTATGGGCTAAAACAACCCAATTGCTGGGTTAAAACAAGCCGACGGCTGGGTTAAAAACAACCCAATCTCTGGGTTTAAAACAACCCTACCAACCGTTGGGTTAAAACAACTAAATTTCTGGATTTTAAACCTCTACAAACTCCTGGGAAGTTTTCAACCCAAGGATCCGGTAAGCAAATGCATTTAAACAGTCAGTCAAAAACATGCGGAGAAATCCCGGCGCTATTATACAAACACGTGTGTGCGGCGCTCTATTGAAAACGATTGAAAATTATGTGCGTGAGTATTTAAATACTTACAAGTGGACCGTTTCTGTTCTACAGTGTCTGCCCTTACCAGAATGAAGTCCGGTTGAAAACGAGGGATTTGCGAAAAGGAAAGTAATTTCCGAGGTGGAGCCTTTTGTAAAGGATTGTGAAAGTGCTTGTGCTCATGCATGTGCCGTGATCCACCTCCATCCGCTGTCTTCCGTCGGGCTTTAACATAGACGTGGCTTTAAGACTGTAACTCATGTTTTTTTCATAACAGTACGGTCATAAAGCTTTTATGCGGTTTATTTTTAGAAGCCTGCTGCAGCTGCAAAAACATAAAAAAAAACATCTGCAATCACTCTATGCTTATATAACAACAATGAGCTACTTACAGCAAGAATCCCCCTCTTCCGCCCTTACAACATCTATATCATCCCATCCTCTCTCCTTCCAGCATCCATGCATTCTTCTTTTGCTTCCTGCTCCGCTTTAGGACAGAAATACTAAATTTCTCTGCCGATACCAATAGCCGATTATTCAGCATGATATCTGCCGATACTAATACTTAGATTTTTAAACTATACTAGAAACATTTGGTATATTACTATAATATTAAAGGTTAAAATAAACAAAACAGCCCAAACTATTATATGCATCTGCTATATACACTCACCTAAAGTATTATTAGGAACACCTGTTCAATTTCTCATTAATGCAATTATCTAATCAACCAATCACATGGCAGTTGCTTCTGTGCATTTAGGGCTGTGGTCCTGATCAAGACAATCTCCTGAACTCCAAACTGAATGTCAGAATGGGAAAGAAAGGGGATTTAAGCAATTTTGAGAGTGGCATGGTTGTTGGTGTCAGACGGGCCGGTCTGAGTCTTTCACAATCTGCTCAGTTACTGGGATTTTCACACACAACCATTTCTAGGGTTTACAAAGAATGGTGTGAAAAGGGAAAAACATCCAGTATCGTCAGTCCTGTGGGCGAAAATGCCTTGTTGATGCTAGAGGTCAGAGGAGAATGGGCCGACTGACTCAAGCTGATAGAAGAGCAACTTTGACTGAAATAACCACTCGTTACAACCGAGGTATGCAGCAAAACATTTGTGAAGCCACAACACGCACAACCTTGAGGCGGATGGGCTACAACAGCAGAAGACCCCACCGGCTACCACTCATCTCCACTACAAATAGGAAAAGAGGCTACAATTTGCGAGCTCAAAAATTGGACAGTTGAAAACTGGAAAAATGTTGCCTGGTCTGATGAGTCTCGATTTCTGTTGAGACATTCAGATGGTAGAGTCAGAATTTGGCGTAAACAGAATGAGAACATGGATCCATCATGCCTTGTTACCACTGTGCAGGCTGGTGGTGGTGGTGTAATGGTGTGGGGGATGTTTTCTTGGCACACTTTAGGCCTACCTGAGCATTGTTTCTGACCATGTCCATCCCTTTATGACCACCATGTACCCATCCTCTGATGGCTACTTCCAGCAGGATAATGCACCATGTCACAAAGCTCCAATCATTTCAAATTGGTTTCTTGAACATGACAATGAGTTCACTGTACTAAAATGGCCCCCACAGTCACCAGATCTCAACCCAATAGAGCATCTTTGGGATGTGATGGAGCAGAACCGTGCCCGGGATGTGCATCCCACAAATCTCCATCAACTGCAGATGCTATCCTATCAATATGGGCCAACATTTCTAAAGAATGCTTTCAGCACCTTGTTGAATCAATGCCACGTAGAATTAAGGCAGTGCTGAAGGCGAAAGGGGGTCAAACACAGTATTAGTATGTGTTCCTAATAATCCTTTAGGTGAGTGTATTTACAGATGCAGTAATTATAAGGTTGTTTTTATAAACGCTTTCCTTCATGACAAATGTATTCAAATATATATAATTAACAGTAAATAAGCTCTTCCCTAGTGAACTGTGAACATTGGGTGACATTCCTGAGGTAAATGCAATGTTACGTGTCATTGTCCTTACTTACTTACGCCTATTACCCCTACTGGGGCATAGACAAGGGTTCTCCAGGCATGGGTCAGTCTCTCCAGCTGTCCCCAAGTGCGGCCTGTACTCTTGACATCGGCGTCCAGGTCTCGACACCAGCTGTTTCAAGCTCGGCCTCTCCTTTTTTTTTCTTGGGGTTTCCATGTAAAGGCTTGCCTAGTCATATTTTTTAAGATGAGTGTGTCCTAACCATCTCCAGCGACGTTGGATGATCTCTTCGTCTGCTGGTTTTTGGCTTGTGCACTGCCAGAGTTCCTGGTTGCAGAAGGGTGTTGATAAATTTCTTTATCAACAAGATATTTTTATATCCTCCATGTTTCCGCACCATAGAGCAGAACTGACTTAACGCTTGTGTTAAACACCCTGATTGTTTTGGGGTTTTTTTGATGATAGGACTTGTGCTCCTCCCACGTCTCTCGCTCATCTAGCTCCCCACAAGGTTATTATACTAATAAATAATTTTATACTAAAAAAAATATTTTTTTACATGGAAACTAAAAGATCAGACTATTAAGAATAAATGAATAAGTTGGTGACTAAATAGACGTAATATGCTAATACAGCAACTGATTTGGGGAATGCTTTCGTACTTTCACATATTATTCTTTCTTCGTCCATCTTATTAATAAATAAAGCACCAATAGCTGACCAAATACATACAGCAATAAGATAATTTCTATTGTCACACTGTACACATACTGTCCTTCTGATATACCCAGATTGCTCCACATTGAATGTCAGATAGTTTTTATAATAATCATAAACGAGCGAGGCTGCCATGGCTTAGTGATTGCGGGTCATTAAAGGAGGTTGCTCTGTTATTAAGCAATGAAGTGGAAGAGAGTGCTAGAATAATGCTGAAGTCACATCGACATTGACATCGATGGCTCCATGAAGAACCTTTACTTTTAAGGGCGTAGCTGTTTGTGAGCCAACCTGTCTTTCTTTTTGCCATCTCAAGTCTTTCTCTCTTTCCTCACCCTTTCTGTTGGGTTAAAAGTCGCTGAACATTTGCTGCTGCAATAGCTGGCAGCTTCATCCGAGTCTTATGATGCATCCCAAACTGTGGATTACAGTGACTACAAAGGGCTCACAGACAGAATGAGCACACTATACGAGCGCTGTATCACTGCACTGTTGTGCAGTACTGCTCAATGCATCGCTATCTAAATAGGCCAAATAATCAAGTGCTTTACCATGCTTGCACTAGATTGTGTATGATTTATATAGACAAGACCTTATGTATGTAAAACAAGGCATTGCAATAAAGAAAGTAGTTTGATGTTTGCCTTCCAATTAAAACCAGTTCACCCATCATGAATCTGACAGCATTGTGTTTTGAAGACTCATGTTTGGTGCCAGATTTGACTTGGACATAATTGACTGATTACATGTCCAAGTTCACAGTAAAAATGCTGTATTATTCATGCCAGGCCAGTAGATGGCAATTTCACTGTAAAGAAACACTACACGCCTATAGACTGAACACGTAACACTCATGTGCATGACGTCACCATTTTCACCAATTCACGTTTTTGTAGTTTACATGGAGACATTAACAGTATCATTTTCAAACACTTGTGCTTCGAAACCCGTTTTGCATTACTGGATGAATCAGTGTTTTTGAACGAATCTCTTAAATTAATGATTCAATGACTCACTCATAAAGACTTCACTTGTTTCATTACCGGATGAATCAGTGTTTTTGAACGAATATCTTAAATTAATGATTCAATGACTCACTCATAAAGACTTCACTTGTTTCACTACTGGATGAATCAGCATTTTAGAACGATTCTCTTGAATGAATGATTCAATGACTCACTCATAAAGACTTCACTTGTTTCATTACTGGATGAATCAGCATTTTAGAATGATTCTCTTGAATGAATGATTCAATGACTCACTCATAAAGACTTCACTTGTTTCATTACTGGATGAATCAGTGTTTTAGAATGATTCTCTTGAATGAATGATTCAATGACTCACTCATAAAGACTTCACTTGTTTCACTACTGGATGAATCAGCATTTTAGAATGATTCTCTACAATGAATGATTCAATGACTCACTCATAAACACTTCAATGGCAGATTTGAATGTTCCATTGTGATTTTGTAAAATTTTAATAGACACACACAAATCATTGTGGTTTGCTAGAAAAGTTTGAGGAATGATTGAAATCCCAGTATACTCCACAAACACACTTGATTAACACAGATCTGCATGTTTTCCTGACAGGTTATGATTATGTATGTGTGATAACCTGGACACATACAACAGCATGTCGCATCCACCCACACGCTCGGTAACATACATTACAGACTCTCACACATGCAATCTCACACACATACATGCGCGCAAAAAGCGTGGACATCATTGCTGTTGCCACGGCAGCAGCAGAGATAGTCGACTGCGTCCAAACAAAGACGATTACCCTGTTTCTATGGAGACGGCTCTTTACCCCCGCTGTCTGGATGGGAGGTTGTGTGAGGAAGAGGTTGTAAACGGTACTGTACGCAACCATAACTATGACTGCAATATCAGTTAATGCGGTACACAATGATTCAGCATCTGCCTCAGGTTGTTTAATGGCTGTTGTGCTTGAAATTGAAGAAAATGATACTGATCAATTGTGATGCAGAATACCAATTGAGTGTTTTTCTGTTTATGAGCAAGTGCATTTTACTAACCCAACTAATGAATCTATGACTCGTGCTTTCCAATAGGAAGTTATAAGTGAAACGTAAATCCTGAGTTTCGGTCTGAGCGTTGTTCCCTGTTTGTTTTCTTGTCCTTGATTTGTTGTTCTTCTGTGTTTTAATAAATGTGTGTTTTCAGAATCACCTTCATTCTTTCATTATGGCCAAGGCATATTGTCTCTAAAAAGGGACCCACTTTATATTAGGTGTCCTTAACTACTATGTACTAACATTTTAATTAATCATTTGATACATTGCACTTATTGTGTACATACATGTTTTTACATTGTACTTACATTTAAAAAAATACCTGCATGTAATTACATCTGTAATTAATTTCTGTAGTTACATTTGTAATTACACAGTTGACACTTCCCTTACACCTAACCCTACCCTTAAACTGACCCATCCCACCACACCTGTCCCTAACCCTACCCTTAAACTGACCCATCCCACCACACCTGTCCCTAACCCTACCCTTAAACTGACCCATCCCACCACACCTGTCCCTAACCCTACCCTTAAACTTACCCATCCCACCACACCTGTCCCTAACCCTTAAACTTACCCATCCCACCACACCTGTCCCTAACCCTACCCTTAAACTGACCCATCCCCACACCTGTCCCTAACCCTACCCTTAAACTGACCCATCCCACCACACCTGTCCCTAACCCTACCCTTAAACTAACCCATACCACCACACCTGTCCCTAAACCTACCCTTAAACTAACCCATACCACCACACCTGTCCCTAACCCTACCCTTAAACTGACCCATCCCACCACACCTGTCCCTAACTTTGCCCTTAAACTGACCCATCCCACCACACCTGTCCCTAACCCTACCCTTAAACTGACCCATACCACCACACCTGTCCCTAACCCTACCCCTTAAACTGACCCATCCCACCACACCTGTCCCTAACCCTACCCTTACACTGACCCATCCCACCACACCTGTCCCTAACCCTACCCTTAAACTGACCCATCCCACCACACCTGTCCCTAACCCTACCCTTACACTGACCCATCCCACCACACCTGTCCCTAACCCTACCCTTAAACTGACCCCTACCACCACACCTGTCCCTAACCCTACCCTTAAACTGACCCACACCACCACACCTGTCCCTAACCCTACCCTTAAACTGACCCATCCCACCACACCTGTCCCTAACCCTACCCTTAAACTGACCCATCCCACCACACCTGTCCCTAACCCTACCCTTAAACTGACCCATCCCACCACACCTGTCCCTAACCCTACCCTTAAACTTACCCATCCCACCACACCTGTCCCTAACCCTACCCTTAAACTGACCCATCCCACCACACCTGTCCCTAACCCTACCCTTAAACTGACCCATACCACCACACCTGTCCCTAACCCTACCCTTAAACTGACCCATCCCACCACACCTGTCCCTAACCCTACCCTTAAACTTACCCATCCCACCACACCTGTCCCTAACCCTACCCTTAAACTTACCCATCCCACCACACCTGTCCCTAACTTTACCCTTAAACTTACCCATCCCACCACACCTGTCCCTAACCCTACCCTTAAACTGACCCATCCCAACACACCTGTCCCTAACCCTACCCTTAAACATACCCATCCCACCACACCTGTCCCTAACCCTACCCTTAAACTTACCCATCCCACCACACCTGTCCCTAACTTTACCCTTAAACTTACCCATCCCACCACACCTGTCCCTAACCCTACCCTTAAACTGACCCATCCCACCACACCTGTCCCTAACCCTACCCTTAAACTGACCCATACCACCACACCTGTCCCTAACCCTACCCTTAAACTGACCCATCCCACCACACCTGTTCCTAACCCTACCCTTAAACTGACCCATACCACCACACCTGTCCCTAACCCTACCCTTAAACTGACCCACACCACTACACCTGTCCTAACCCTACCCGTAAACTGACCCATCCCACCACACCTGTCCCTAACTTTAACCTTAAACTTACCCATCCCACCACACCTGTCCCTAACCCTACCCTTAAACTTACCCATCCCACCACACCTGTCCCTAACCCTACCCTTAAACTGACCCATCCCACCACACCTGTCCCTAACCCTACCCTTAAACTGACCCATACCACCACACCTGTCCCTAACCCTACCCGTATCCCACCTCAATATCAGCAAAGGTGTTTTGCAACACAATATGAACACAGTAAGTACATTGTACTTATTTTTTTATGTAAGTACATAGTAGTTAAGGCCACCTAATATAAAGTGGGGCCCTAAAAAGTATTAACCAGACAAAAGTTATTTGATGTTGGCTGAAGTCTGGGTTTATCTTAAACTGCCGCTTCAGTGCAGAAGCGCTATGAGGAAGACTTCCTGAGACACTACAATAGGCTGCTAAAAAATCATTAATAAGGGCTGTTTTCTTGTGCAAAATTCAATATTTTAAGTTAAATGCAGGGCTCCAGACTAACTTTTTGCCTTGGTTGCACTGGTGCGCCTTACTTTTTTATTTAGGTGCACCCAAAAGGTCACCTTTTTATCACACTTCATATACATTCATATATAGTATGTAAATGACAACATAATATATGCAGTTACACAGGAATTGAAATCAAGGAAAACAATGCTTTGACAATATTAGCCTATTATTTTAAACTACAGTTTTAACCAAGTGTTATAAATTAATTTTAAAAAGAAAATGAAATGAAATGCAAATCAAATAAATACATTTTTATATATATATATATCCTCTGCCTGATATTCCTCTTTGACGATTGTCATAATTATGTGGTAATGTTACTGAGGGATATTGTAGGCTACGGTAGACTATAGTTTTTTTTATATTTCTTAATAAAATTGCGCCAGCTGGAACAAATGCTATAATGAAATTATCAATTATTACGGGTAGATCACCGCAGGATTAAAAGTGGTCGAAAGTTTTTTCAAGGAGAGCCAGAAGGTAACATTGCAGCAGCACAACAAATGAACAATGATACTAAACGTTAGCGTTTAAAGTAGGACAGTAGATATCTCACTCCAACACACAGCAAACTCTCACACACATTGCGGGCGCTCTCTCACACACACACTCAGTAAAATTGACTCACAAACGTTGCGTTTAGTTTGCTGATGCTATTTGACTCTCTAATGTGGCTCAGGTCGCAATTTCAAATCACACAGCACAGAGCAGGAATATCTGGAGTCTGGACCACAGCCAATCAGAGGCAAAGTCCCGCCCCATCTCTGTCTCTGATTGGTTTAGACCACGACATTATCCAACCATGAGTGTGTGAGTTCCGTCAAAGGAGAAAAAACGCTTTGTTCGTGGAGGCAGATGAGCGGATACAATGACGTTAGGTGCACCGTTGCGACCTTGGAAATATTTTAGGTGCACCCTTACAAATTTTGGGCGCATGTGCGACCAAATTAGTCGCACTCTAGAGCCCTGTAAAGGTACAGTGTAAGACATGTAAAAAAGACAAAAGGCTAACTGTGCGTTCACACCAGACGCGACTTGTACATTTTGTGTTTACTCAACATGACATGTATTTTGAGTTAAATGGTGTTAACTCAACATGACTTTGCGTTAAATGGCGTGTTATCTGTATGCATTTTGAGCTATCCGCGTGTAGGTCTATGCCGTGTGATTCTGCGTCTATGTCTATTCCGTGTGATTCTGCGTGTAGTCTATGCGAAGCGAACCATTATGTGTGTGTGTGTGCGTCCCACAATGTAAATGGATTCATAAACATACTAAATTATATATTTTTAAATGTAAAAATATATAGGAATGTTTCTTGTGATGGCTAGGTTTATGGGCAATGTGTGAGATGGGTAGGTTAAGGGGCAGTGTGTGTGTGTGTGTGTGTGTGTGTGTGTGTGTGTGGGCATGGGCACACACACGGTTTGGAGGCAGTCGTTCCGTCACACTAGCTTGTAGTCTCATTATGTATATTGTGCAGATTTTTCATCTCACGCGGATCACACGTCAAACGCCCGAAACACTCAATTCGCGCTGTAGAATGTCTACTCGCATCTTTGCATTGACTAAACATGTAAATCACTCGCGCTTGACGCTTCATTCGTGTATGGTGTGAACCATAAACTGTATAAAAATAAAGAAATTTCGTAACGTCACCCATTGGATTCTGAAGCGGTTCTGAAGCGTAAAGTCGAGCTGGCTGTTGCTATCTTAGCAGCGCGTCATCACCCGTCACTCGCAGATAACAGAAAATGGGCAAGGAGGCGGGACGTGGGCGGAGCTAAGGTGAAGTGATGACTATCAGACAGCAGATAACTGGCTATCCACCTGTCACTCAAAGTGGCCACGCCCTTAATTATGCAGGACTTTAAGGCTTTATATAATGTAAACGAATGAGTTATAAAAAGTGACAGTTGTCATGAAGGGTAAAATTAGCCGTTTAGACCAAAACTAGAATGTGTCCCAGGCTGTTAACATGTTTTATTCTGCTGTAAAGTTGGGCATTTTAACATGAGCTTAATGATATTCTGCTCCTTCTGGAGCCGATCCCTAGTGGCCAGTCGATGAACTGCAGTTTAAGTCACTTCCGTATCGGCTTCAAGAGAGACCTCGGGAGGTGCCGTTTGGTGTAAACGCACCATAACAATGTCAAGATCAATATTTGAGTAGCCTACTTGACATGGTGTTTTCACAGACTAACACGTCACGGCTCTGGCATAGACTACAGTATTTAAAATAGCATATATGCATTAGTTATGCTCTCAATTTAATTTACAGAGCAATCCCTGCAAAGCTTTTAGGTTAACTATAGAAGAGACTAGGATTAGTGTGTCGCACTTGCAAGACTCGCAACGAAAACACAGTAACGCATTGTTTATGGTTAGTTCATGTTAACTAATACAACTTTATTGTAAAGTGTTACCGCAATATCAAACCTGCTTTGTTGACGTGCGCTCAGATTATCAACAGCTATTCTCTGTCTCAGATTTCAGATGCATGCAATGTGTTTGTGTGTTTTTGGATGAGGATGAGGAGCACGAATGATGCAGCAAAACAGTGCAGTAAATCACGGAGCCTCTCCAAAGGATGCAGGAAATTGCATCTGAAAGGTAGAGGAAGAGACGAGAGAGAGATCTTTAGTCACCAGCTCATCCGCCCACAATCAGGCTGTTCAATCAAAGCATCCCTGCCATGCTTTCATTCGGCCAATTTTAAAGAATGTGTAGGCTCACTTTACACTATGTCGCTCTGCAAACGACAAACAGCAATTCAGGTTGCGATGTGTTTTCATACAGCCGTTCGTTTGAAACGCTGCCAGTCTTCTCTGAATAGATTTACTACACCGCTTCCAGCCTACACATGGAGAAAACGAACAATGAAGATGCCATGTCCATAAATAGACATCTGGCAAATCACCACATTGGAGCTTAACTGTTCACTCGAACAGCTCACAAAAGGACATTGCGAACTAGCATTTACAACACAACCCTCTCTGCCGTACTTGCATGACATTTCCTTCAAAATTAATGGACTTGAGTAGTGTATAAAGACAATCGTCACCCTTTTGGCTTTCATTACTGACCCATGCAAATGAAGGAGGATTGTGAGTGACCCGAATGCCCTAGTGCTGCATGTCACTAATGAAGGCGTAAACATTTGGCTAGTGGGCTTTTAGTTTTGCCAGCAATGTTTAAAGGAAGCAGTCGTCATCAAAATGCATTCTGCAGCCCCGCAGGTTTTCCTTCCTTCCTTTTTCCTGGAGTACAAGACGATAGGGACATTAGATTGGGGTTCACGAGATGAGATTTTTGCACGGTATTTGTATTTTTAAGAAATCCTCAAAGACAAAATTCACAACTGGAAAAATAAGTCAGCAGGTGCATTTTTAAATGTTGTCATCTTAAAGGATTAGTTCACTTTAAAATGAACATTTCCTGATAATTTACAATGCATTTAGCTCATGTAAGCTAATTAAATAAGATAATACATCCTTGTTAATAAATGTTACCTATGACATTTTAATGTTTACATTTTCTGTAGATTTTTTTATTTTAACGTATATTTACATTTGCTATTTAGCACATTTTCATGGTTCAGTACAGTTTGTTTTTATTTCTTTTAATAAAGTTCAGCACTGTTTTACTTATATTTTATCCAGTATCCATTTTAAAAACTATTGGTAGATTAATCGGTTATCGGCAAGTACAGTCCAACATTGATATCGGTAAAATCCCTCTATTCTGCACGATCCCAGCCAAGGAATAGGGTATTTATCTAGCCAAACCATTGGTCATTTACTAAACAAAAATAAACATTTATATACTTTTTAACCTCAAATGCACAACTTAGATTTTAACCCCCCAAAATCTAAAAAGCCAAGTCTGGAAGTACTTTGGATTTTGGTTGGTAGGAGGTAAAATTGTTGAGCCGCGAGATAAAGTTGAAATGTTTTTATTTGTGTTATTTGTTGTCACATTTGTTGTGTGCCTCGTTTTATTTAACGTTAAACAGAAACATAACTAAAGTGTAGGCTACTGTACTGACTTAATAGGTATTGCATGAATAAAGGATAAATG
Organism: Gobiocypris rarus; assembly: GCA_023029165.1. Classification (NCBI taxonomy): domain Eukaryota; kingdom Metazoa; phylum Chordata; class Actinopteri; order Cypriniformes; family Gobionidae; genus Gobiocypris; species Gobiocypris rarus. Next base: position 52,682,332 of record CM040916.1, read on the forward strand.
CACTGCTTCCAATATATTTGGGACAAGAGTCACGACCTTGCACAAAACTCTTGATCAGTACTCAAAATTTGTTTGTTCATTTAAACCGTTATGCACAGAGAGAGTGAGGTCTGCGGTCTTGGCCGTTAGTTGATTTACTTGTTTTTGTGTAGGTAATATGTTGTCAAATATGTTTAAACTTAAATAGACTACTTATGCAATTAGTTATGTCGATTTGAATTAATTTGTCCTGTCATTGAGGGAATATTCAAACTTAATTTGAGCAATTTTGACAGCCCTACTTTAGTGTTGTTCTTCTTCGCTGCGTATGATGCCATTACGTCGGAGGGTTCACGTCCGTTACGTACGTTAATGTACAGTGCCGAAATCTCCATCTCATGTTCTCTTTTCAACTTTTTTTTACCTTTTTATTTAATTTTATTTACCTTCACTTTGTTTTAACACTGGGTCAGCACTTCCACGTACGTCACATTTCCAATGCGATGGCGTCATACGTCGTGAAGAAGCACAACACAGAAGTCGCGTATTAAGGTTGTTTGTTTGGGGTTTTTTTTTTAAATGGCCTATGGTTTGTCTAGATAAGACCCTATTGCAAGTGGCTGCCGTGGTAACGAACAACAATAAAATAACGGGCTGGCGTATATAGTCTAACTTTTATTTGAGGAAATCTGTTTAAAATAGACTATTATGTTTGAACTTATTGGTCCTATTGATTCAGTTAATTTAAATAAAAATACATTGCATGTATCTGATCTATTTTAGTGGCATTTTAGTATTAGGATTCATTGATTAGGTCAATGGTCCCATTCTCTCTTGCGCTGCTGCTTCGCTAGCATCGTTGGCATCGGAAGTATTCGCATCGGGAGACCGCAGTTTTAGCCAGCGGCTGGAATTGATAAGGTTCTGGCCCTGTGTCCACAGACAATTCATCCTCCTCCACTTCAGGTGAAGTTGGGGGAGAAAAGTCCTCTTCTTCGAATGACCGCTCTGTTGCAGATATACTGGCGTCACTCCACTATCCATCTTTGCGAGTCTGACAGCTGTCAATCAATTCGTCACTGCAGGTCTCAAGTGCACGCCCCCCGCTCAGCCACACCCTCGCGCACTCAACGCGCATTACCACCCACTCCACGTTGACGTCATTTTCGCCATGCGCACCTTCACGCTCGTGCGGATGCGGCAAGTTTAAACCGAGATCAAGTCAATAAGTGCGCCTCTGCCGCCATCTACGGGTTATAGTGGTCATTTCATTTTTTTTTTTTTATAAAATCGCTTGTTTGCCACAAAGTGTTAATTTTCGTACACCTTTAAAGTTTCAGTTTTACAAATCATCACATTATAAATAAAAAAACATTAAAATTGGATAATATTTAGATCTTTGAAGTGCTGGAAAAGTGCTTGAATTTCACTCTCAAAAGGTCGTACGAACCCTAAGATGAATAATGTAAAAAAATATATATATTTCTGCCACAATACCATGGTTACAGTTAGTCCAGTAAATAATGGTAGATACTGGTGATTTGTGACTGAAACCCCTGATCTTCGTTCATGTCTATCTGTGGTTTATAACTGAGAATTCAGCGCCGAACGCTTCCACTAGATCTCGATGTTATTAATTCTGTGGGGAATTCAAACTCTTTCTCACTGGATCTCCAGTGCTGTGTAGTAACGGTGTCTTGTGATCGAGATTCGTCACCTCTCTCTCTAGGCTTTGCCCACTTTTCCAGCATTTTTCAAATAATGCCAGTGGGTGGAGTTAGGCTCTGACCAGGGGTTGAGTTACACTTTAAGAGAACGTATCATTGGGCCTGTTGTTTGCTTTGACTGTGAAACCTGTTTTAAAGAATAATTAAGTAACCTCTCTCCATCTCCTCCCCTTCTTCAAGGTAACAGAGCTGAACGAGGCCCTGTCCAACGAGGAGAGGAACCTGCTCTCGGTGGCCTACAAAAACGTGGTTGGCGCACGGCGTTCATCCTGGCGCGTAATCTCCAGCATCGAGCAGAAGACCTCCGCGGATGGCAATGAGAAAAAAATCGAGATGGTTCGTGCCTACCGCGAGAAGATAGAGAAGGAGCTGGAGGCCGTGTGCCAAGACGTGCTCAACCTCCTCGACAACTTCCTGATCAAGAACTGCGGTGACACCCAGCACGAGAGCAAAGTCTTTTACCTGAAGATGAAGGGCGACTACTACCGTTACCTGGCGGAGGTGGCCACGGGTGAGAAGAGAGCCGCGGTGGTGGAGTCGTCTGAGAAATCCTACAGCGAGGCCCACGAGATCAGCAAAGAGCACATGCAGCCAACACACCCCATCCGCTTGGGTCTGGCGCTCAATTACTCGGTCTTCTACTACGAGATCCAGAACGCACCCGAGCAGGCCTGCCATCTGGCCAAGACGGCTTTCGACGATGCCATCGCCGAACTGGACACCCTCAACGAGGACTCCTACAAAGACTCGACCCTCATCATGCAGCTCCTGCGAGACAACTTGACGCTCTGGACGAGCGATCAACAGGATGACGAAGCAGGCGAAGCCAACAATTAAGGATCGGATGAAAAGAGAAGATCTTTTGAGACCCTTTTCCTCTCGGCCGTAACATAAAAACATGCGTGCTCACACAACAAAGATAAAACATAAAAAGTACATGAAAAATTCACAAAAGGGGGCATGATGCACCTGTGTCAGCCACGTTTGCTGATAGTAAAGCAGCGCAAGTTCTTTATTTCCCACCAAATTACGATTTAGAGAAATACGCTAGTTAAAACGACAAAAAAGTAGCTTAAAAAGGCAAAAAATTGTGACGTTTACCCGAACAACACACTGAGGAAAAAGCTTGTGGGTACGTCAGTCTGAAGGGTTTCGATAAACCCAAACACTGGCATAGTGGCTGTTCTTATAGTGAAATACGAAGCGGAGCTGCTTATATTAATTTACATTGTGAGTAAGAAGTACTTAAGGAACTAAAGTTCAAACTTGAATGTTATCGCCTTGCAAAAGTAGGAATTTGCAAACAGGCTGCACTGGGCGTCGTTTATTGGGATTCTGAATTGCATCCACTAATGTTTGAAAGTCGTTTATGTTGAACTGGTTATCTGTGCCATTTACGATACACATCGTTAGTATGCATCTCACCTCTGAACTACTGTATTACATTAACTGTACATTAACGTTACATGCATTGCCTTCTCAATCCCAAAGCTAAAAACTGATTCTTTCCTCTCAACAAAATTGCCATGATTGCAATCGTTATTATTATCATTATCATTTTAAGGAATTAAAAAAATTCCCAGGCCTGACCCACACTGTACGAGAATAAAGACGTTTTATTTTAATGCGTTATCAATTCAAATAATTAACATTTACAAAAATAAATAAATCCCAATGCTTTGCAGACCACTTGAATGTAGAGATGCACCAATGCCAAATTTCTCCACCGATTATTCAGAGAAGCCTCTCATTTGGTACACAAAAACATTGGTTGCAATTAACAACAATGGTATTATATTAAACTGATATTTATTTTCTCAGATATAAGGCTAATTACACCCAAATACAAAACTGACGTTTGTATACTCAACTCAATTGCACATGTAAGGTATTTTTTCTTGACAAATGTATTCATTATTTATTATATATTTATTTATACTTACCGTTGTGCTATTGTTTGAAACGACAGAGGGCTACTCGGAGTAATTGTCAATAAACCATCAGGAAACAGCGATGAGAAGACGTAAAGTACACAGGTGACGATATTTATTTTAGTACACGTCACCAAAAACCACACTACAGAAAGAATCGTGTAAACCTTGATATTATTACTATAAATGTGTGTACACATGCATACAACTAAATTAACAATCTCTTAAATATTTCAGAATTTCACGAAACATTTTTATTTATTTGCGTGAACATTTTTAAAATTAAACATGGATCTTTATTTTTAATAAAAGGGCTTATTTCTGGTCATTTTGTAAATATAAGCAACTAATTTGTGCAAACTGATACATCATGCTCGGCAAGATTCGCCTCGAACTCGTGCATCTTTGGACGCGGAGCCGCGCGGAAAGTTACAAAAAATGCGCTGCACACCGGCACCCAAAATGGGGTCTCGCGCACTCCTCGTTGACGTCATTTTTACTGTGCGCACCTTCACGCTCGGGCGGACATGGCGAGAATAAGCTTCAGTCAATAAGTGCTCCTCTGCCGCCATCTACTGTTATAGTGGTCATTTCATGATTTTTTTTTCAAATAAAAGTGCCACAAAGTGTTAATTTTCCTACACCTTTAAAGTTTTAGTTTTACAAATTATCACATTAAAACTGGATAATATTTAGAGTGCTGGAAGTAAAAGTGATCCAAAAAAATAATCAGGTGTTTTTTTACTCGGGACATGCTAGCTGGCAACATAGGATCCCATTCATTATGCTAAGCTAAGCTAGCGGCGACCCTGCCAAACTAAAACAATGCATGCACTGAGACAAAAATGTATTTGCCCACATATCTAAATGTAGGAAAGATGTTGAATAAGCCCTATTTTCTACAAAAGGTAGAGTGTTCCTTTAATTCGCTATTGTCGCCTTAAATTCAACGAGATATTTTCTTCACTCACACACACAGATGGACAAGTTTTTTTCCAGACCCTTTTGATTGACAGGATACCATCAGCCCTGACGTGAAAATAATAGCTTTTATCGGCCGATACATCGGTGCATCTCTACTCGAAAGCAATGCCTAATCTCTTGGTTTGATACGCCGGTACCATAGACAGTTTTTTTGTCATTCTGTTAATTTATTTTGGCTAGAGTTTTTAATTCTCATGAAATGCCTATTATACCGTTTCTCAATGTAGGACGATTACAGCTCCAATATTCTACATAACACAATATTGTGCATGCTGGTGATGTATTTATAAACCATAGCTCAACTTTATTAACTTTAAAAACTGTAGATGTTATGTATTCATATGAAAAAGAATTGAATCTGATTTTTTTCTATTTATTACTTTATATTGGATTGTTTTGATTTCTTATATTTGTTTTTCTTGCTCAAGTGCGCTATACCAAAACAGTGCGTTTACCATAAATTAATCTGTTATGGATGTTGCTATAGTGACATGCAATTCTTGTATTTGGTTTTTAATAAAGGAACAAAAAAAGGGAGCGAAAAGACAAAAAAAAATGTAACCACCATATCTGGCATTTTGTCATGGTATTAGTGAATCGATTAATGTTGTTCTTAAGAAACGAGTTTTCCTTTCTGTGCTGCTGTGAGATATTTAAGATTTGCTGTAAAATCAGTGTTTGTTTTCTCTTCACTCATGACCTATTCTTATGATTTTGGTTTTCTTTCTCTTCTTTTTTTTCCCTCGTCTACTGGTATCTTAAATGTGAGTTGTGTAGCAGTTGCACAAAAGAAACATAATGATAATAATAATGATAATTAAAAAATAATAAAAACATGACTGTGCTCTTCTAGCCACAATTTCAGCGCTATTGTTGTATGCGAGTCATTTCCTGTTCACATCATGATGTTGTGCTGTTATTAATGAACGCATGTCCGATGGCACAGTGGTTCGTGTAGTAGTCAGATGATAGTGAACAACAGTGTTTCCCCTCCCGTCCTGTGCCATCCCGTGCCATCTAGACTCTGATAATGCTTTGCTTAATGCTAGCATCTGCCACACAGTTAGTGCCAACAGTTCTGCATCAGTTTAAAGTTGATTCGGGTGATCTTCACGCTCATCTTCTCTAAAGATACTCCATTTAAAGAATAAAGAGAGTGATATAATCTTATATTCATTAAGTATGCAAATCAAAACTATAAATTCTGTCCAAAAGTTCTTTGAAAGAAGTCTCTTATGCTCACCAAGGCTGCATTTATATTATTAAAATAGCCATATTGTGAAATATTTTCTATTTTAATGTATTAATTTTTTCATGTAATGGCAAAGCTGTATTTTCAGGAGCCATTATTCCAGTTGTATACACCAATCAGGCTTAATATGACCACTGATAGGTGAAGTGAATAACACTGATGATTTCATCACGGCACCTGTTAGTGGGTGGGATATATTAGGCAGCAAGTGAACATTTTGTCCTCAAAGTTGATGTGTTAGAAGCGGGAAAAATGGGCAAGCGTAAGGATTTGAGCGAGTTTGACAAGGGCCAGATTGTGATGGCTAGACGACTGGGTCAGAGCATCTCCAAAACTGCAGCTCTTGTGGGGTGTTCCCGGTCTGCAGTGGTCAGGATCTATCAAAAGTGCTCCAAGGAAGGAACAGTGGAGAACCGGCCACAGGGTCATGGGCGGCCCAGGCTCATTGATGCACGTGTGGAGCGAAGGCTGGCCCGTTTGGTCCGATCAAACAGACGAGCTACTGGAGCTCAAACTGCTCAAGAAGTTCAGGAATGGTTTGAGGAGCACAATGAGTTTGAGGTGTTGACTCTGCCTCCAAATTCCCCAGATCTCAATCCAATCAAGCATCTGTGGGATGTGCTGAACAAACAAGGCCGATCCATGGAGGCTCCACCTGCAACTTACAGGACTTAAAGGATCTGCTGCTAACATCTTGGTGCCAGATACCACAGCACACCCTCAGTGGAGTCCATGCCTCGACGGGTCAGAGCTGTTCTGGCAGCAAAAGGGGACCAACACAATATTAGGATAATGTTATGCCTGATCGGTGTATGTCTATGTGGTGTTTTTAATGTTTTAAGACAATGTGCAAATTCATGTCAACACCATCGCTAAGTGTTTTCTCCTTAAATCTCCAGTGAACCAAAGACGCGATTTAAAATTGCCAGTGTTTCTGACGTCACAAACTACACTGTAACCAATCACGTCAACATGTGGGCGGGGCTTTAGCGTATCATTAACTATTCTCTGAAGCAGGAGTCTCAAGAGAAGCAGGTTATCCATAAAATTTTGTACACATTTCGTACATATAACGAAATGCCTTTTCCACTGATGTTCAAGCGTTTCTAAGGATGCTGGTTATTAGAAGGCAGACTGAGATGGCCAAACGGAACATGCTAATATTAGCAACACATCATTAACTGCTTGATAACATAGTCAAGCCAAAGGCTAATCATAGTAATTACCGTTATGTGTCCGAAGTTGTAGAGAGCGATACATTAAATGCATTACCATTCTGAGACATAGATGGGTAGATGAGCCTGTGTGAGTGGAGGCGGGCTCATTTGCATATTCATGAATCCATGTATACTAAATTAAGCAAGGGTGTCGAGTTACATTCAAGCTATTTTAAGGCATGAATACATTTTTCACAGGAAAAAACTTTTAAATATGTAATTTTGCCGATCAAAGATGAATTTTAAGGGACTTTAAGCGACACATGATGCTTCAGAAAACTATGGAACCTCTTAAGGGACATATGAGATTATATGTCAATGCTTTTGTTCTCGTAAAAGTTTTGCATTTCACCAAGCACTTCGCTCACAACAATATTTTGCTTTCTTTGTGAATGAGGGAAAAGTTTCTCAGGGGATCAAAACATTTGCGAGGGATCGCAAAAGCATTGAAATATATTAATTCATTTTTAATCATTTTTAGGGAGAAATTATTCTTATATGCATATTTGAACGAATCAATTGATTGACTAACTCGCTAAGTCGTCGCCATCTACTGGTGTAACAATGTCATAACGCAATTTTTTTAGAAGCATCAAAATTACTTGCAAATGTCGCTATCAGAACTATAAACTTTTTAGCTTAGTATTTATTTATTTGAATGTTTCTAACATAGGCCAACCCAAAAATATTGTATTACTGTTTTAACATGCAGCCTTGGCAAGCATAAGATACTTTATATATATATATATATATAAAGTATCTTATGCTTGCCAGTATATCTAATTTTATTTTATTTTTTAAATCTTAATTATATATAACTTTTGACTGGTAGGCCAGTGATGCATTAAAGGCACAATATGTAAGATTTTTGAACGTACACTCTTAACATCAGTCAATCAAGCATTAGAATATGTTATGATATTATGATAACCAAGCACTATTTAATGATAGAACTTCAGTAATTATACTAAATTTAAGCTGCAGCCATGGTACGGCTACGAAGATCCGAGACTATTACGCAGGAATAAGAAAGTAGTTCCTAGCCATATAGGAGTAGAAAATCGCAACTTTGCACACGATGTAACTGTAGAAGAGTCAAGTTTTAAATAGGAAAAATATTGAAAGTGTCTTTGGTCATTTTTTGAATGAGATGCTAATGGACTGATTAGAATCAATGATGTATGCTAAGCTATGCTAAAAGTGCTGCCGCCAGATACAAAGATCGGCTGAATGGATTCAAAAACGGTAAAACTTAACTATTTAACTCTAGGGGACTTGGAAAATTAGCCTATTTTTAAAAAAAGTGGAGTGTTCCTTTAAGGTCTGTATTATCTGCTTACTTAGGAGGACTCCTATTGTGATGGGTGTTATAGTTTACGGGTAAGTTAGTAAAAGTAAGAGCTTGCACGCAGTTTATCGCCGTTGTTTTGCAGATACTACACCCTGAAAATGTGTTTTTGTGTAATTTGCTGTGCATGTTAATGCTAATGCAACGGAGAGAGAGAGAGTTTGTGAATGAGAGGTTAATCCGCACTTCTTATGCTTTGCTTGTTGAGCTCTTACAGTGATTTTTTACAGTGATGTAATTAACTTCATAAACCATCAGTAAAGTTTGGCCATCATTCGGACGGGCTTTGCGCTACATTCTGTGTCCAAACACATCTTGGGATAAGGTTTTCACACTGACAGCGGTCTTTGTAAGATATAGCGACTCCGTTTGTTTGTCCGAGTTAGCAACAGTAACTAAGGGGGGCGGGGCGATAGGTCAATTGTGCATGTCACTTAAAGAAAACGCTTGGGTTAATGAAATGGCGCGCTTGTGCACACTAAGCATACGCCACCAGCTCCAGTCCAAAGTCAAACGGGCAACCCGCCTGAGGATAACGGAGTCAGTAGGGCAGACGTAAGCATGTTGAGCTGAATCCTACAGCACAAGCAAATATTGATCTGGTCGGGGGAGATGAGCTTGTGTGAACATTATACCATCAGTCAGACAGAGAATGGGAAATCAATGATTACAAACATAAGATGCAAGGACAGTGAGTAGATCGAGAAAACCCCATTACTTTTTGTAATACGGTCTGGAAAACCAATCATTCACTTTATGCACTGCACGGTTTATATTTAAGCAAAGGACTGATGAATAAAATAATTATGAGCAGTTTTTTAATTATGTACTAAAGATCCACCAATACTTGATTCCTTTTCTTTATGCAATTATATATTCTTTAATTCGGTCAGGTTCACCCATTAGTTCCTGACAGGAGGGTATAATGGACAAATATTACCCCTATTTTCATAATAATTTGAGGTTATTCTCAATCCTCTATTAAAATGCAATGATTCCTCATGTCTGATGCGATCACACCGGTGCCGAACAAAGGCTTTTCAACCACACATATTTTTGGGGGGTTGGCCTATGTTCATTCAAAATGTGCAATCAAAATTTTAAAGTAATTTGACACTTCTAATAAAAATGTTATCATTACATCTTTACACCAGTAGATGGCGATTTAAGGGGGCATTACATCTAATGCTATTATTTCATGCATTCAGACTTATTTACACTGTTAAAGAGTTGATTCTCATGATAAACATGGACAACATTTAAAAAAAAACAAGCTATTTCTGTGCCAAATACACTCCTTCAGGATTCGAATAAGTCTCTGAAAGTTTTTTTCCCGGTTATGGCCCTGTATGACATCATAAAGGGCGGGATTCATTATATGGGCACTTCTCCCGGATAAGCACACGCACTCACACATCAACCAGAGCGAGAGCAAGAGCGCGTCCATCATCAAAGTTCATTCGGGAGCCGTCGGCGGCGCTGGCGTTGTGTTTTTAGACACAAAATCATCAATGAAACTGTGTTTCTGCTGTGAGGGAAAGATGTCACTGAGAACTCTGTGTGTTTTGATGGAAATCAGCGCGCAAGTGTATATAATGTCAAAAACACCAACGTATAGAGAATCGAGTGTAATCCAGGGATAATGCTATGGTGTGTGTATGTGTGTGTGTCTCTCTCTTTAGCTCCACCCACTGCACGCCTCCATGAGCTCGGTTTATTTCAGAAAGAATCGGTACAGTGTATCTGTCTTTTATAAATATGATAAACTAAAGACTCTTCTGAGATATGAACGATCAACACGACTCTATAGATACTACAGATTAAAAGATTAGTTCACTTTTTAAAAAACTTTTGCTGAATAAAACTCACCCCCATGTCATCCAAGATGTCCATGTCTTTCTTTCTTCAGTCGAAAAGAAATTAAGGTTTTTGATGAAAACATTCCAGGGGTTTTCTCCATATAATGGACTTCAGTGGGCTCCAAACGGCTACAGGTCCGAATGACAGTTTCAGTGCAGCTTCAAAGGGCTTTAAACCACACCAGACGATGAATAAGGGTCTGATCTAGCCAAACGATCAGTTTCTGAGAGAAACCGAGCAGTATTTATGGTATTATTTTACCTCTTATCAGACGAGCGTGATCATGTCTGAGCTCCGCCATAACTTCCGCCAAGTGAGGTCAAATACGAGCGTGGTCATAGATATATCAATCGTAGATGCCTCATTCTACTGATCCGTGCAGGCGCTAATGAGGCATCTATGTATACATCTATGACCACGCTCGTATTGACCTCACTTGGCGGAAGTTATGGCGGAGCTCAGACATGATCACGTTCGTCTGATAAGAGGTCAAATAATAGCAAAAATACTGCTCGGTTTCTCTCAGAAACTGATCGTTTGGCTAGATCAGACCCTTATTCATCGTATGGTGTGGTTTAAAGCCCTTTGAGGCTGCACTGAAACTGTCATTCGGAGCTGTAACCGGTTGGGGTCCATTGCCTCCATTATAAGGAGAAATGTTTGCATCAAAAACCTTAATTTATTTTCGACTGCAGAAAGAAAGACATTGACATCTTCGATGACATGGGGGTGAGTAAATTATCAGCAATTTTTTTTTAAAAGTGAACTAATCCTTTAACATGAGTGTGTGTGTTATGGACCCTTTAAGAGCGAGTCAGTTACTTGATCAATTGATTCGTTCAAAAACAAAGCTTCATGCAGAAATGACTCATTCAACTGATTCGTTTTGTGTTGTATTTAAAAAAAAAATCTAAATACGTTTCAATTGTGTTTTCCCCTAATTGGGTGTTAGATAAATATTTATGCAAACATTTAATTTTGGATTGACATATTTTGATTCACTTCCTACTTTTATTTTATTGCATTTTTAAAATAGACTAAAGGAAAGAACATTTTGTCAGTATCCAGTCGCGGTAAAAGCCTCGCGAACGATTTCGGGAAACGCCAATAAATCCCACCTGACGAACTCTGATGTCATTTACTTACCATCGTTTTCAGAGTGATATATCTCCAGTGAACAGATGTTAAACCTCATGGAAAGGGAAGGAATGAATGATGCGACCTACTGCAAGAATATGGAATTTAATATTTCTGAGAAATCTATGTACTCACTGCTCTGAGGCGACTGAGGGTTCTCATTTCGAGGCACAATTTAAAGGACCAATGAAAATGGCGCAGGGCTATCGCGTCATCCAATAGGAGCATAGTTGCTATGCGGTTGCCGTGGCTTTCTCTGATATAACGAATCAACGCCTCGGAGGATCTACGCGATTTGTGTTGCGGAAATGTATTGGGTATATATACAGTAATTGTATAAAAATGTGTGGTTTGTTGTAGGTAAAATAAAAATAGTAGGGTTCTGTGTTTATAACATAACTAAAGTGTGAAAGTATTAGGTTCCTCTTTTAACCATTCGTACATAACATTAATAAACCTTAAAGCTATGCTAGCCTATAGATTTCCCAAAATGCAACTGAAAGTTCCAGTTCAATTATATATTTCTGATTAGGTTTTTCATGTAATTAGATAAACAGTTGAACATCAGACAAACTCTGAAACAAGCTGAAAGTATTTACATTAACTGGTTAGCTGGTTTTAGCTAGTATCCCAGGCTGGTTTTAGAGGGGTTTGGACACTTTTTTAGCTGACCAGGCTGGTTTTAACTGTTTTAGCTGGTCTCCCAGCTTGACCAGCTAAAACCAGCATGGTCAGCAAAAGAAGGTAGTCCAAACACCCTCTAAAACAAATTAACCATGGGTTTGTTACACTTACCATGGTTTAAAGCAGGGGTGGGGAACGTTGATCCAGGTTGGCCACTCTTGCAGAGTTTAGCTCCAACCCTAATCAAACACACCTGAAGCTAATCAAGGTCTTCAGGATTACTGATGTTACAGGCAGGTGAGGTTTTTTTTTTTTTCAGGGTTGGAGCTAAACTCTGCAAGAGAGTGGCCCTTCAGGATCAATGTTCCCCACCCCTGCTTTAAAGGAACACGCCACCGTTTTTAGAAATAGGGCTTATTCAAAATCTTTCCTACATTTAGATATGTGGGCAAATGCATTTTTGTCTCAGTGCATGCATTGTTTTAGTTTGGCAGGGTCGCCGCTAGCTTAGCTTAGCATAATGAATGAAATCCTATATTGCCAGCTAGCATGTCCTGGGTAAAAGTGATCCACAACCCCCCCTAATTACTTCTTGTGGCCTGCGTATTCAAAACTAATACAAATAGCGATGCAGATTAAGACTAGGCGATTTCCTAGACAGATATTAACTTGGGACTATATTATGGGAAAGCACAGGTGAAGCACTGCTACTGCAGAGATATCACGCAACACGTGCTCGTCAACATACACCGGTATTTTGACGGATGTTTGGGGATTTCATGTGTTGCGTGATATCTCTGCGCCCAAGTAGCAGTGCTTCGCCTGTGCCCTATTTCTAAAAATGGTGGAGTGTTCCTTTAACCATGGTATTTTTAGTAAAACTACAGTGTAATGAATCTGCCAAAAAGAAAAATGAATCCGAAATGGTTAAAGCCGTGTAGTGAGCGAGATCATATCAGGCGGTAAAACTTGGCACTCTGATGGTAAATCAAGAACAGCAGATTTACACAGTAAGACGAACTGAGCTGGAGAACAATGATTAGTTTCTGTCCATCAGTGATCCAAACAGTGTCTAATAAACACAGCAGATATTAAAGCGGCTTTGGTGTTTCCATGGTTTCTACTAAATAAAATAAAATAAAATATGACGTCATTGACAGGTGACGCACGGACATGGTCCGTGTCCTGATAAAAAAAAGAATTTTAAAATTCTTGGAAACATTTGGGATAATGTAAGTACCCAAGTCAACAAAATATATAAAACTGCTTTAGGTCTGGTTTTAATCCAAAAATCGTACACATTGTGCCTGTCGGTTCTTCTGCGCATAGTTTCAGTTTAGCATTCCTGTAAATGTGCACATTGCCAGTTATTAATCCATAAGGGTAAGAGTTTAATCAGTTCTTTCACTCAGTTCTTTTTAATGTTGTTCTTTGGCAAATTCACAGGGGGCTCTTTCTTTCTCTCTCTCTATTTAATATAATAGATCAATTCCACCCCATATTGCTTTTATAACATTTTGGCAGTCGAATCAAAGTTGAGAGATGAATGCGCGAAAATGAGAGAGTTAGTGAGATGGAGTCTTGGGAGAGCTGGCCTACTTCTGTTTACCAGCCGACTGTGTGTATGTGCACGCATCTGTGTTTCCTCCAATCAAACCCTTGGCTCATATAGTAAAATAACGAATGGATGGATACAAAGTCCATAGGGGAAGGGATAAGTGTAGTAATAATGACTGTTTCAAACTGACCCCTGAAGGTGTGCTGTGGTTTCTGGCACCAAGATCTTAGCAGCAGATCCTTTAAGTCCTGCAAGTTGCAAGGCGGGGCCTCCATGGATCGGACTTGTTTGTTCAGCACATCACACAGATGCTCGATTGAGATCTGGGGAATTTGGAGGCCAAGTCAACGCCTCAAACTCGTTGTTGTGCTCCTCAAACCATTCCTGAAGCATTTGTGCTGTGTTTCAGGAGCATTATCCTGCTGGAAGAGCCACAGCCACCAGGGAATACCGTTTCCATGAAAAGCTGTACATGGTCTGCAACAATGCTTAGGTAGGTGGGACGTGTCAAAGTAACATCCACATGGATGGCAGGACCCAAGGTTTCCCAGGAGAACATTGCCCAAAGCATCACACTGCCTCCGCCGGCTCGCCTTCTTCCCATAGTGCATCCTGGAGCCATGTGTTCCCCAGGTAAGCCACACACACACACCCGGCCATCCACGTGATGTAAAAGAACACGTGATTCATCAGACCAGGCCACCTTCTTCCATTGCTCCGTGGTCCAGTTCTGATGCTCACGTGCCACTGTTGGTGCTTTCGGCGGGGTCAGGGGTCAGCATGGGCACCCTGACTGGTCAGCGGCTGTGCCGCCCCATACGCTACAAACTCCGATGCTCTGTGTATTCTGACACCTTTCTATCAGAACCAGCATTAACTTCTTCAGCAGTTTGAGCTCCAGTAGCTCGTCTGTTTGATCGGACCACACGGGCCAGCCTTCGCTCCACACGTGCATCAATGAGCCTGAGCCGCCCATGACCCTGTGGCCGGTTCGCCACTGTTCCTTCCTTGGAGCACTTTTGGTAGATCCTGACCACTGCAGACCGGGAACACCCCACAAGAGCTGCAGTTTTGGTGATGCTCTGACCCAGTTGGATACGATTCTGTTCACTATAAGGCAATCCCTTTTCAGGGCTGTATTAATATTAAAAAGAAAATTTTTCTACCACTGATGTGAACTGTGATCATGAAACATGCATACCGATGCTATTTCAGTAAATGAGGCTTACATGCATGACTACACTATGAAATACTTTATGCATAAAACATTTAAAACAAATTCTATTACTTATTAAAGTGGTTTATACCAGTTTTTTTATCTCTTCGCTGCTATATTAAAGCCCCGTTTACAGTTACAATCAATAACTATTGATCTTATGTTTAGATTCATGGAAGATTCAACAAAATTGTTTCCTGTTGTGTGAGAGAGATGGCAATTTTCAATTGGGAGGATTGTCAAATTATTCAAAATATATTGGGTATGGTCTTGATCATAATGACAAAACAAATAAATGCCAGATAATCATTTGCCTTGCCTTGAATATGTTTATTCCCAGCTCTAGCATTAGGATAGCTCATGATGGGAAAGCCTTTATTACTGTAATGTCGGGCATTATGTAATGCCTCTGAAACCCAAAGAGACACTCCGTCTGTTCTGCTGGCTGAGCCGAGACGACTGATGTGAGGAAACATGTCGCTGGAGTCATATACTGTATGATAAAGTCAAATTAAAACATAATAATGAAATAAAAAAAAAACATAATTATGACACAATAAGTCAAAATTATGAGATACTGTAAGTCAATTGTAAAATAAAAAGTCATATTTGTGACAAAAAGTTGAACTTAAGAGATATTAAGTCATATGAGATAGAAAACTAATTCTAAATGTGCATAATTATGACATAAAAAAGTCAAAATTATGAGATGCTGCTAACTCATAATGTTGCAATAAAAATACTTATAACAAAAGAAGTCAAAATTATGAGATACTATAATGACATTCAGTCATAAGTGTGAAAAATGTTTAAATTATGAGATATGAATTCATAATTACAAGATGCTATACAAGATACTACAAGTCAATTTTGAGATAAAAGCCATAATTATGAAACAATAAGTTGAATTTATGAGATACTAAGTTATAATTTTGCCATAAAAGCCATAATTATGAAACAATAAGTTGAACTTATTAGATACTAAGTCATAATTTTGAGATAAAAGCCATAATTATGAAACAATAAGTTGAATTTATGAGATAAGTTATAATTTTGCCATAAAAGCCATAATTATGAAACAATAAGTTGAATTTATGAGATACTAAGTTATAATTTTGCCATAAAAGCCATAATTATGAAACAATAAGTTGAACTTATTAGACACTAAGTCATAATTTTGAGATAAAAGTCATAATTATGAAACAATACATTGAACTTATGAGATACTAAGTCATAATTTTGAGATAAAAGCCATAATTATGAAACAATAAATTGAACGTATGAGTTACTAAGTCATCATTTTGAGATTAAAGCCATAAATATGAAACAATAAATTGAATTTATGAGAAAAGTCATAATTTTGAGATTAAAGCCATAATTATGAAACAATACGTTGAACTTATGAGTTACTAAGTCATAATTTTGAGATAAAAGCCATAATTATGACACAATACGTTGAACTTATGAGTTACTAAGTCATAATTTTGAGATAAAAGCCATAATTATGACACAATAAGTTGAACTTTTTAGATACTTAGTCATAATTTTGAGATTAAAGCCATTATTATGAAACAATAAGTTGAACTTATGAGATACTAAGTTATAATTTTGCCATAAAAGCCATAATTATGAAACAATAAATTGAATTTATGAGAAAAGTCATAATTTTGAGATTAAAGCCATTATTATGAAACAATAAGTTGAACTTATGAGATACTAAGTCATACTTTTGAGATAAAAGTCATAATTATGAAACATTAAGTTGAACTTATGAGATATTAAGTCATAATTTTGAGATAAAAGTCATAATTATGAAACAATAAGTTGAACTTTTTAGATACTGTCAATTTTGAGATAAAAGCCATAATTATGAAACAATAAGTTGAACTTATGAGATACTAAGTCATAAATTTGATATTAAAGTCATAATTATGAAACAATAAGTTGAACTTATGAGATTCTAAGTCATCATTTTGAGATAAAAGCCATAATTATGAAACAATAAGTTGAACTTATGAGTTACTAAGTCATAATTTTGAGATAAAAGCCATAATTATGAAACAATAAGTTGAACTTTTTAGATACTAAGTCATAATTTTGAGATAAAACCCATAATTATGAAACATAAGTTGAACTTATGAGTTACTAAGTCATCATTTTGAGATAAAAGCCATAATTATGACACAATAAGTTGAACTTTTTAGATACTTAGTCATAATTTTGAGATAAAACCCATAATTATGAAACATAAGTTGAACTCATGAGTTACTAAGTCATAATTTTGAGATAAAAGCCATAATTATGACAGAATAAGTCGAACTTATGAGATACTAAGTCATAATTTTGAGATAAAAGCCATAATTATGACACAATAAGTTGAACTTATGAGATACTAAGTCATAATTTTGAGATAAAAGCCATAATTATGACACAATAAGTTGAACTTATGAGATACTAAGTCATAATTTTGAGATAAAAGCCATATTTATGACACAATAAGTCAATAAAAGTCATAATTATGAAATAATGAATGGAACTTATGAGATATTAAGTCATAATATGGAGTCAGATTAGTTTTGAAAAGGCTAACTACAGTATTTGACCCCTGGTTTACAGTAACTAATACCTAATATCGACCAGGTGACAGAAGCAGACACAACTTTTGATGAAAACAATGAATACGATTATGAAAACATTATTTTTATTGTGCCTGCCTGTGTATGTGTGCTAGTGGTGCAGCAAAACCAGCATATGGTAAATCTCCTGAAGAAATGTCCATAATTCATCTCAAAATCAACATATTGCATAAAGACCAAACATATTTTAGGACATAATTTTGAATTATGACATTATTTTCAATTTGCACATTATTGTAGTAATACAAATAGTTTCTCTAGACAATATAGCCATTGTGCTTTAAGTAGAAGAGAGGAGGAGAAGAAAGAGTGACAAAGGTGAAAAATGGTGTGTGTGTGTGTGTGTGTGTGTGTGTGTGTGTGTGTGTGTGTGTGTGTGTGTGTGTGTGTGTGTGTGTGTGTGTGTGTGTGTGTGTGTGTGTGTGGGCATGTTTTTGTGAAATATCAGGACACAAATGTGTATAATGACATGGGTATGACACAGGTATTACAAAAAGAGGGTGAAATATGAGGACGTTCCCCATGTCCTCACTTTTCAAAATGCTTATAAATCACACAGGATGAGGATTTTTTCACAGAAAGTAAACTGTGCAGTCTCCTGTGATGGGTAGTGTGTGTGTGTGTGTGTGTGTGTGTGTGTGTGTGATGGGTAGGTTTAGGGGCAGGGGCAGTGTAGGGGGATAGAAAATACGGTTTGTACAGTATAAAATGCATTACGCCTATGGAATGTCCCCACATTTCACAAAAACAAACATGTGTGTGTGTGTGTGTGTGTGTGTGTGTGTGTGTGTGTGTGTGTGTGTGTGTGTGTGTGTGTGTGTGTGCTCAGGGTTTCTTTGTCGTGCTGACGGTCGCTGCGCTGCTGCCTGTGTTCACAGGGATGTTGATTTCAGAGCCCTGGATTGCAGGTTTGGGCAGAGGAGCTTCGATGGTTAGTACGCCCTCGGGAGACAGCGAGGAGCTGATCTTCTCCGAGTCCACACCAGGGGGCAGACTGCAACACAACAGACCTGTGTCACGCGTCTACGCTTCAGAAACAGTGTGACGAAGTGATATATCATGCAAGAATCATTGTAACCGGTCCCACCCTGGACACTTCTCGATCCTCCCTATCAAGTGTGCATGCTCAGCATCTCAGTACTTACGTGTACTTCCTGGTGAAACATCTGGACACGAAGCCATGCTCATCCTTCCTCTCCTCGTGTTTGCCTGAATGCAGAGCAGACCAGAACAGACAAATAGATAACACATGATAGCACATGGAGACGTTTGCTGAGAGACCTCGGCTCAAAATACAGCACTCTAGCATTGTGGGTGGCAAGTTTTGCATTATCAATCACCACTCACAGATATTATTATAATATTGTACAAGATACTATAAGTATCAATGTCAATTATTAGATAAAATGTCATAATTATGACACAATAAACCCCAAAATAGTCATAATTATGAGATTACACTCCAAAAAATGCTTGGTAAAAAACAACCCAATGTTGGGTCAAATATGGACTAACCCAGCAGTTGGGTTGTTTTAACCCAGTGTCTTAAGCAAACATTTAACCCAACCGCAGGGTTAAAACAACCCAACTGCTGGGTTAGTCCATATTTGACCCAACATTGGGTTAAAACAACCCAGCATTTTTTAAAGTGTATATGTCAATTATGGATACAAATGCATAATTATGGCATAAAAAGTAAAAATGAGATAAAAAGCCATAATTAGGACATAAGTTGAACTTATGAGATACTAAGACATAATTATGAGATAAGTCAGTTATGACATAAGTCATAATTATGAGATAAGTCAGTTATGACAAGTCATAATTGTGACAAAAGTTGAAATTATGAGATAAGTAGTCAGTTAGATAAATAAAATCAATTATTGATACAAATGCATAAAAGTCATGAATATGAGATAAAACGCCATAATTTTATGACACAATAAGTCGAAATTATGAGATATGAAGTCATAATTATGAGAAAAAAATCAATTATGGATACAAATGCATAATTATGACATGAAAATGAGATACTAAGTCATAAATATGGGATAAAACACTATAATTATGACACAATAAATTGAACTTATGAGATACTTAGTCATAATTATGAGATAAAAGTCATAACTACAAGTCTAAATTATGAGATACTAAGTCATAATTGAAAATGTTAAAACTCAATAAAGAGAATAAATATATTTTAAAAAAATAAGTCATAATTGTGACAAAAAGTTGAAACCATAAGTATTATGTCATAATTATCATCTGTTATGGTTACAAATGCATTATGACTAAGTCATAATTATGGGATAAAAATCCAAAATTATGAGATAAGTCAATTATGACAAAAAGTTACAATTATGAAATATTAAGTCATAATTTTCTGATTTTTCTGATAAAGTCGAAACTTATGTGATAATAGTTCATAATTTTGAGATAAAAGCCATAATTAAAAAAGTCAAAATGAGATAAAAAGCCATAATTAGGACATAAGTTGAACTTATGAGATACTAAGACATAATTATGAGATAAGTCAGTTATGACAAGTCATAATTGTGACAAAAAGTTGAAATTATGAGATAAGTAGTCAGTTACGAGATAAATAAAATCAATTATTGATACAAATGCATAAAAGCCATAAATATGAGATAAACTGCCATAATTGTATGACACAATAAGTCGAAATTATAAGATATTAAGTCATAAATATGAGATAAAACGCCATCATTTTATGACACAATAAGTCGAAATTATGAGATATGAAGTCATAATTATGAGAAAAAAATCAATTATGGATACAAATGCATTATTATGACATGAAAATGAGATACTAAGTCATAAATATGGGATAAAACACTATAATTATGACACAATAAATTGAACTTATGAGATACTTAGTCATAATTATGAGATAAAAGTCATAACTACAAGTCTAAATTATGAGATACTAAGTCATAATTGAAAATGTTAAAACTCAATAAAGAGAATAAATATATTTTAAAAAATAAGTCATAATTGTGACAAAAAGTTGAAACCATAAGTATTATGTCATAATTATCATCTGTTATGGTTACAAATGCATTATGACTAAGTCATAATTATGGGATAAAAATCCAAAATTATGAGATAAGTCAATTATGACAAAAAGTTACAATTATGAAATATTAAGTCATAATTTTCTGATTTTTCTGATAAAGTCGAAACGTATGTGATAATAGTTCATAATTTTGAGATAAAATCCATAATTAAAAAAGTCAAAATGAGATAAAAAGCCATAATTAGGACATAAGTTGAACTTATGAGATACTAAGACATAATTATGAGATAAGTCAGTTATGACATAAGTCATAATTATGAGATAAGTCAGTTATGACAAGTCATAATTGTGACAAAAAGTTGAAATTATGAGATAAGTAGTCAGTTACGAGATAAATAAAATCAATTATTGATAAAAATGCATAAAAGTCATAAATATGAGATAAAACGCCATAATTTTATGACACAATAAGTCGAAATTATGAGATATGAAGTCATAATTATGAGAAAAAAATCAATTATGGATACAAATGCATTATTATGACATG
Source organism: Gobiocypris rarus (assembly GCA_023029165.1). Taxonomy (NCBI): domain Eukaryota; kingdom Metazoa; phylum Chordata; class Actinopteri; order Cypriniformes; family Gobionidae; genus Gobiocypris; species Gobiocypris rarus. The sequence continues at coordinate 52,703,385 of CM040916.1, forward strand.
AAAATGAGATACTAAGTCATAAATATGGGATAAAACACTATAATTATGACACAATAAATTGAACTTATGAGATACTTAGTCATAATTATGAGATAAAAGTAATAACTACAAGTCTAAATTATGAGATACTAAGTCATAATTGAAAATGTTAAAACTCAATAAAGAGAATAAATATATTTAAAAAAATAAGTCATAATTGTGACAAAAAGTTGAAACCGTAAGTATTATGTCATAATTATCATCTGTTATGGTTACAAATGCATTATGACTAAGTCATAATTATGGGATAAAAATCCAAAATTATGAGATAAGTCAATTATGACAAAAAGTTACAATTATGAAATATTAAGTCATAATTTTCAGATTTTTCTGATAAAGTCGAAACTTATGTGATAATAGTTCATAATTTTGAGATAAAAGCCATAATTAAAAAAGTCAAAATGAGATAAAAAGCCATAATTAGGACATAAGTTGAACTTATGAGATACTAAGACATAATTATGAGATAAGTCAGTTATGACATAAGTCATAATTATGAGATAAGTCAGTTATGACAAGTCATAATTGTCACAAAAAGTTGAAATTATGAGATAAGTAGTCAGTTACGAGATAAATAAAATCAATTATTGATACAAATGCATAAAAGCCATAAATATGAGATAAACTGCCATAATTGTATGACACAATAAGTCGAAATTATGAGATATTAAGTCATAAATATGAGATAAAAGTAATAACTACAAGTCTAAATTATGAGATACTAAGTCATAATTGAAAATGTTAAAACTCAATAAAGAGAATAAATATATTTAAAAAAATAAGTCATAATTGTGACAAAAAGTTGAAACCATAAGTATTATGTCATAATTATCATCTGTTATGGTTACAAATGCATTATGACTAAATCATAATTATGGGATAAAAATCCAAAATTATGAGAAGTCAATTATGACAAAAAGTTACAATTATGAAATATTAAGTCATAATTTTCAGATTTTTCTGATAAAGTCGAAACTTATGTGATAATAGTTCATAATTTTGAGATAAAAGCCATAATTAAAAAGTCAAAATGAGATGCTAACTATGAGAAAAAAACACAATTATAACACAAGCCGAACTTATAAGATACTATGCAGTAATTTGGAGATAAAAAGATAATAATATAATGATCATTATCAATCAGCGCTCACATTGACGTCACACTTCTTTATATGTTTGGTGCTCCTTCTCTAAAGCACTTCCTGAAGGTGTAACACAACACGGAGCATCTGACCTCGCTGACCTATCAGTGTTCCTCAAACTCTGGCTGACCCCACCCGGTAACCCAGCACCAGCTCTGTGTGTTA
>CM040916.1:52709730-52747230 GCA_023029165.1 Gobiocypris rarus
CCCTCGTCTCTTAATGAGTCATGGGTGTGTTTTGGGCGTAACGTGCAATAAACCAATCAGAGCCTCATCTCCCTTTCCCTTTAAAAGCCAGATGTGCCGCACCAGCGGATTCAATATTGACATGAGGAGAGACTGAACGCTTCTCCAGAGAGGAGACTGTGTAATAATCAGAGTGTACGCGCGTTGTGCACCGCCTATAGGCTCATATTACTAACACACTCTTTAAATAATACAAAAAAATACTGCGCTATTGACTTTAGAGCAGGTGTGTGTTGGTCAAAATCCCTGAGTTCAGGTGTTCAATCCCTTCATGGCACAGGTGTATAAATCAAGCACTAGGCATGCAGACGCTTCTACACACATTTGTGAAAGAATGGCTCGCTCTCAGGAGCTCAGTGAACTCAAGCGTGGGACCGGGATAGGTTGCCACCTGTGCAATAAGGCCATTCCTGACATTTCCTCACTACTAAATATTCCACGCTCAACTGTTAGTGGGATTATAACAAAGTGGAAGCGATTGGGAACAACAGCAACTCAGCCACGACGTGAAATCCCAGAGCGGGGTCAGCGCATGCTGAGGGTCACAGTGCACAGAAGTCTCCAACTTTCTGCAGAGTCAATCGCTCCAGACCTCCAAACTCCTGTGGCCTTCAGATGAGCTCAAGAACAGTGCGGAGAGAGCTTCATGGAATGGGTTTCCATGGCTGAGCAGCTCATCCAAGCCTTACATCACCAAGAGCAATGCAAAGCGTGGGATGCAGTGGGGTAAAGCACGCCACCACTGGACTCTAGAGCAGTGAGACGTGTTCTCTGAGTGACCAATCACGCTTCTCTGTCTGACCATCCCATGGACGAGTGTGGGTTTGGCGGTTGCCAGGAGAATGGGATTTTCTTGACTGCATTGTGCCGAGTGTAAAGTTTGGTGGAGGGGGGATTATGGGGTGGGGTTGTTTTTCAGGGGTTGGCCCCTTAGTTCCAGTGAAAGGAACTCTTAATGCTTCACCAAGACATTTTGGACAATTTTATGCTCCCAACTTTGTGGGATCAGTTTGGGGACGGCCCCTTCCTGTCCCAACATGACTGCGCTCCAGTGCACAAAGCGTCGCTCCATAAAGACATGGATGAGCGAGTTTGGTGTGGAGGAACTTGACTGGCCTGCACAGAGTCCTGACCTCATCCCGATAGAACACCTTTGGGATGAATTAGTGCGGAGACTGCGAGCCAGGCCTTCTCGTCCAACATCAGTGCCTGACCTCACAAATGCGCTTCTAGAAGAATTCCCATAAACACACTCCTAAACCTTGTGGAAAGCCTTCCCAGAAGAGCTGAAGCTGTTAGAGCTGCAAAGGGTGGGCCGACTCCATATTAAACCCTACGGATTAAGAATGGGATTGCATTAAAGCTCATGTGCATGTATAGGCAAGCGTCCCAAAACTGTTGTCAAATTAGTGTATATATATTTTGTAAAGTATATTATTCATGTAATAAGTACTCACTTTGCTGAAATGTGCTTCACAAGGAACATTTTATTAGATTCTGAGCACAAGAAACAAGCCAAAACTCAAAAGCAAGAACAGGACATGAAGAGGATTCATTTGCAGATACTTTTATTATGTGTTTAATTATGACTGGTCACTAAATCTACTGACTTTATACAGTTGGGAAGATAGAGCCGTATCAACTCACATTATTAAATCAACAGGTGTCTGTAAAATCATATAACACTGACATAAAAAGGAAGACTGAGGCCGTTTCCTGCATCAGAAGGTTAAAGTTCACATGTAATCCGCCTTCTTTATTAGCTCTTTTCAGGGAAGATAGACAAAGAAATAACGGATAAAAAGGCCAGCTCAGTCTCCATTTGAAGGAGGGAACGAGAGAAAAACAGTACAATAAATTATAATAAATATTTGCAAAATGCAACCAGTCTTCTGCATGAAAAAAAACATCATTTTAGTTCTGCATTTAAGGTCAACATGATACTTCCAGAATGGGACGTATTGGCAAAAAAAAAAAAAGTGGCATTTTATCCACCACCTGAAAGTTCAATTGTAATAAATTTTAATGGAATAACGTGCATCGCCGAATCATTGGAAATAAGAGCAGGAATATGTGGTCAGAAAGTCTTCATGTTGACTTTAAAGGATCATTACAAACTCTGCAAACGTGCAATACGCACAGAAAATGTGCAACTCCTTATAAAAACATTTTCTCAGAGCCAAAAAGTAATAAATAACAAAATAAATATGCAACGGATATTAAATAAACAGCATCACCGAATAAATAGAATAACATGAATAAATATGCTGAAAAAAGACGTGTGCGTGTATATTTTTGCAGCCTGGTTTCAGGTGAGTGCACCTACACTAGAGACGGGATCATAACTGTACAACACAGAGCTCTAACCGTATTTATATGCACTAAACACAGCCAAAATAGAAGTGGAATACTGTATATAATAAGAAATATCACATCTCCAAAATGGACTCATTATAGGTGCATCAGATATGGATTTTCCAAAGAGATCGGAGAGTAAAGGAGGGCAGGAGAGCGACTCACACCCAGATCCTCTGCATCATGCCAAGCTTTTCCACACACGAAGCCTTTATATAATCCGCTATATAACTTGGAATATACAGTGCATAGTTTACAGCCAAAACTCGCAGCGGAAATATTCAAACGAAAACATCTGGACATACAGTCGTTATAATACAGCTTTAAAACAAACGAACAAAAACAGATACGCTTTATTAAAATAATAACGGGTGAATCTCAAAAAAACTATAAAAACTGTCATTTTTTAACCCAAAGTAACAAATAAAAAAATAAACAAAAATATATATTTGCATAATTAAACAAATGAAGCATGTTTAAGCCTCTGGTGCTTCTTGCGTGGTGGTCAATAATTTTATGTAATTTATTTAATTAGTTTTTTATATATATATTATATTAATTAATATTTTGTATTTTTAGGCGATTTTATGGTACTAAATTATATTTACGCAGTACTTAAAATCCATTTATTCACTTTTTGAGCATAGACCTGAAAGGCAGTCAATAATTTAATTTAATTTAATTTTTAAAATAATTAAAAATGTAAAACAATTAAAAAAAATTGTATTATTTAAAATTTGAATTATTTAAATTTATTTTGGTTAAATTAATGTACTATATTTTAGTTTGATAGTGTTTTTAATTTAATATTTTGTATTTTTAGGAGATTTTGTGGCACCAAATTATATTTACGCAGTAGTTATAATCCATTTATTCACTTTTTGACCTGAAAATGAAATTTCCAACTTAAACGGTCATAAATATTGAGTTAGACTGAAGTTTGGTCTCATTTTAAATAAAACACTCGGCAGAAAGTTTAAGTGTATTGTTATGAAAAATCCACAAAAATACTATTTTCACATTATATGAAATATTTATTTTCCGAAAACAAGTTTCACTCTACAACTGCGAAAAGAATAAATCTAAACAGGCTGTGTTTCACATTTGAGGTTGATATCTCAAGAAATGAGCTTTCAGTCAGAGTTTGTTTGGGCGCAGTACCAAACGCTTCCACTAGAGGAAACCATCTCCAATGTGATCATTTCTCTACGATTTCTTTTTTTTTTTAGGAGAGTTTAACCTTTTCAATTCATGTCCATGAATCCATGTTTTTTGTGTGTGTGTGTTCACACAGAAAGTGCCGAAACCTTTACCTTTGAAGTAAAACATTTGAGAAAAAAAAATCGTACAAGAGCACCAGAGGAATAATTATTATTTTCAAGAGTACACATTTAAAGCACCCAATTGTCAGTAGCATAAATAAAAAATGGCGTGCATATATATATTAGTGTAGTTTGGGGGTAAATGCACTAAATTGTTGCTTAAACAGGCGTAATTTAATTTCCTGTTTCTAAATGATCCGGACAGTTCTTGATGAGATTCACCCAAATCATAAGCTCCTGTAAAATCGAATCGTTTGTTCTTGCGCTTTGATCAGACCTCATCACGATTAGCCTCTCGTTCTTTACCCAGTTTTTTGGTTATTTTTTTGCCGCGTGGAAGAATTTCAGGGAAAAAAGTGCTCATCTTGTCTTTGTTCTTCAGGCCTTTTCGTCTTTAAATAGAGACACTGGATCTATTTGTAACATTGAATATGATTAATAGAAAAACGCTGAGAACATCGATATCTGTGTGCGTCATGAGTGTGTGTCAGCAGGGTTTGACGAGCGGCTGGTTTGAATCTCTACAGACCGGCTGTATTTTATTACGTAACCTCAGATATCTTTGTTTGCATTTTCCAAATTCACTTCCTAAAAATACACTCTTCTGCCATTTGTCTTCCAGTGTATTTAATATTCAGTGTGTCTGCATAATTTTTCATATCATTATTATTAGAGTCATTGTGAAGAGAAAGGACGGTTTAAATCTGATTTAATGCACGGATTTGAATCGGACACACACACACAAAAGATTTTCGCTCTATGATCGAAGCCTATGTTAAGGGTGAAGTGTGTAATTTCTGCATGACTAAACATAAATGTAAAACTAACACGCGAGATGATAACTGTGATGCTTTGCTTCAGAGAGCAGCAGTAATGACTGTTCTCACACAGGTTTCTGTTGTCATTGTCTCGCCCCAAACGCCTGTCATTGGTCGAGCCGGGCTGGTCAGGATGCATATAGAAACCGACTCTCTATATTAATCAAGTATTTTAACACTGAAAAGAAAAAAAAATGTTGTCTTGTTTTCCAATTAAAAAGCAATATAAACATTTTCTTGAGTAGCAAGATGACAAAAAAAGTATCAAAATGAAGTGAGTTTTTGCTTATAAAGAACAGATAAAGAACAGAAAGGTTATGCTGTTCAAAACCCCAAAATAAAAAGAATGAGAGGATTTGAATCAGATTATGGAAGCTTGTTTCCGAAACGGAATAACAAAATTAAAAAGATAATTGCAACTTTTTAAAGATTTAATTGCAAGTTTATATCTCAAAATGTTTTACTTTATTGTTAAAGTTCCAAGTTTATATCTCAAAATTCTGACTTTTTCCCTCAGAATTCCGACTTTGTATCTCAAATTTCGGACTTTTCCTCAGAATTCTGAGTTTTTATCTCGAAATTCTGAATTTTTCTCATAATTCCGACTTTATATTTCACAATTTTTACTTTTTTGTTAAAGTTCCAAGTTTATACCTCAAAATTCTGACTTTTTTCCTCAGAATTCCGACTCTATATCTCAAAATAGTTTTACTTAATTGTTAAAGTTCCAAGTTTATATCTTGAAATTCCGAGAAAAAAGTCCGAATTGTGAAATAAAAAGTCGCAATTACCTTTTTGATTTTCTATTCCTAGGTGGAAACGAGCTTCTATATCAGATACACCCAAACAAAAGAAGAAATGCACGGTATAAAAGTGTTTTACAGTATGAATACAGTATTTTTTTAATCAATTGATCAAACAGTTTTTGCTTAAGCCCAAAAAATGGAGTTAAAAAGTGATTTTTTTCTTATATATATTTTTTCTCATTTTAAGCATTACTTCAATTTTGATACTTTTTCCAGTTTTTTTAGACCTTCTCCAGTAAATGTGTCTTGATTTAAGAATGATTAGATATTTGCACTGGAAAACAAGACAAATACTTTAGAAAAAGAGAACCGATTATTCAGCAGTGCAATGACCCTCTTCACCTTTAACCTGTTATTTTAGTTCAGTTGGTAATCTTTCCGGTGTTACTGCACCCTGGCGTATTTTGGGCCGTCCTGTCACGAAAGCAGCCGGAAACCCTGACAGCCGCTGGTGTCCTGCACGGTGGAGATGTTCTTAGTGTCCCGCCCTCCGTACCTTCAGCGGGTGGCTCTCAGAACCCGGGGCTCTCGTAGCTGCTTTGGCTGTAGTAGCTGTGCGCGGGGCTCTGGCTCCTGGAGCGGCTCCGGCTCCGGCTCCGGCTGCTGTAACTGCTGTAGCTGCGGCTGCGGCTGCGACTGCGACTGGAACTGCTGTAGCTGCTAGCCGAGCTGGACGAGGACGGGCTCGGTCGGTAGTACGGGATGGGCCGCTTTCGTGCGCTGCAGAAAAGAGACAGAGAGATCACATAATGCAGACAGGTTATCGCATAAAAATAAAACACTCATAAGCACTTGAACACCACTTTGACCACTCAGATTTGTGCTGTGCCATCAGTGTGATATAGTTATCACTGTTGCTATTGCTGGTCCAAGGTGGATTACTAGCTCTAACTAGCTGGTGTATCAGGTTAATCTCACTCTCACCAGTTATCCTGCTAATACATCAAAATACAGGGTTTTTTTCTTAAAATTTTCACGTTTTTTAAACTTTCAGACGCCTTGCGCAAAGGATCAGCATTCTAAAATTGTATTTAATTATTTATTGCATCCTAAAATGTAAAATACATTATAAAAAGTGTTTGATTTAACCCACAAAAAAACTATTTTGTTAGTATAAAGTAATGTATTTAGGTTGATTCTGCAATATTAAATAATATTTTTCATGTGAACAAAACATTTTTTAGGTGACCTTTTTCCAGTGTAGTTTTTTATATAAAGACCCACTTTATACTATGAGTAAATAATATGTTATTATAATATGTTTAAATATTATTTGGAAAATGTTCACTTTCTATTACTTTTGAAGACAGAACTGTTACAGTTCCTGTCTTGTGTTAGGACTCTTATTTTGAAGAGTATTTTTGCTTTGTATCATCTGATTTTTATTATTTTTATTGGTAACACTTCGTTTTAAAGTGTTATTGTTACATGTTACATGTACTTACCATAGTAATAACAGTAAATTATGCATAATTACATGCAACTAACCCTCAACCAAACCCTAACCCTATACATGTTTTATATTAAAACACCGATAAGGCATAACCACCTTCCTAATATTGTGTTGGTCCCCCTTTTGCTGACCCGTCGAGGCATGGACTCCACTAGAAGGTGTGCTGTGGCATCTGGCACCAAGATGTTAGCAGCAGATCCTTTAAGTCCTGTAAGTTGCGAGGTAGGGCCTCCATGGATCGGACTTGTTTGTTCAGCACATCCCACGGATGCTCGATTGGATTGAGATCTGGGGAATTTGGAGGCAAAGTCAAGACCTCAAACTCGTTGCTGTGCTCCTCAAACCATTCCTGAAGCATTTGTGCTTTGTGTCAGGAGCATTATCCTGCTGGAAGAGCCACAGCCACCAGGGAATACCGTTTCCATGAAAGGGTGAACATGGTCTGCAACAATGCTTAGGTAGGTGGGACGTGTCAAAGTAACATCCACATGGATGGCAGGACCCAAGGTTTCCCAGCAGAACATTGCCCAAAGCATCACCTCTGCCTCCGCTGCTCGCCTTCTTCCCATAGTGCATCCTGGGGCCATGTGTTCCCCAGGTAAGCCACGCACACGCACCCGGCTATCCATGTGATGTGGCACGAGAGCATCAGAACTGGACCACGGAGCAATGGAAGAAGGTGGCCTGGTCTGTGGAATCACGTGTTCTTTTACTGTTGGTGCTTTCGGCGAGGTCAGGGGTCAGCATGGGCACCCTGACTGGTAAGCGGCTGTGCCGCCCCATACACAACAAACTGTGATGCGCTGTGTATTCTGACACCTTTCTATCAGAACCAGCATTAACTTCTTGAGCAGTTTGAGCTCCAGTAGCTCGTCTGTTTGATCGGACCACACGGGCCAGCCTTCGCTCCACACGTGCATCAATGAGCCTGAGCCGCCCATGACCCTGTGGCCGGTTCTCCACTGTTCCTTCCTTGGAGCACTTTTGATAGATCCTGACCACTGCAGACCGGGAACACCCCACAAGAGCTGCAGTTTTGGAGATGCTCTGACCCAGTCGTCTAGCCATCACAATCTGGCCCTTGTCAAACTCGCTCAAATCCTCACGCTTGCCCATTTTTCCTGATAATCAGTGTTATTTACTTCACCTGTCAGTGGTCATAATGTTATGCTTATCGGTGTATTAATCAGAACTTAAATATATAATTACACTGCAACAGTGACACCTTAAAATAAAGTGTAACCTTTTAATTTATTTATTTGTAGATGTTTCACACGGATTTTCTCTAAACCTTTCCCAGACCTCAGTTTCAAATCTCCTGATTTAGACCAGCTAGTGACCATAAACGACCACATTAGACCAGATAAAAACCATGAAAAGACAGTTACTACCAGGTTTCAGCGCTAGCATATTCACAAAACATTGCAATCTCAGTCTGAACGTTAATAAACACATAATCACGTTGTGGTCAAAGCGGGTGGAAGAGTCAGCGATGATTAGTTTCTGTAAGAGAAAATGTCTGGAAGAGCTTTGGTTAGCGAGTGTTAACCACACACACACACACACATACACACTAATTCTGCGGTCTCATAGTGTAATCAGTAAATGCACACCATGGGCTCAGTCTTCAAAAGAGTTCATTAGTTCTTATTGGCTACGTCTGAAACCGCATACTTCCCTACTGTATAGCTATGTGACAAAAGAAGTGCTGTGTGTCCGAATTCACAAAAGTCCCCGGATGGTCTACTTCTGGAGAGCTGTAGTGTGCATATTGGCAGGTCACATGATAATGACGAATATAGTATGTCTGAATTACATTCATACTATATATAAAGTACCTACTGAAGAGAGTGTATGATTTCGGACGCAGCCATAGTATGTTAGACACACATTCACACTCCGATAGCATTTAGCAGTGAGCAGCTGTTAGCAAGAACTGTATTCCTGTGAGGTTAGCCGAGGAGGCTAAAGCTAATAAAGAGGTATTTGACTGTACCAAGAGACTCTGAACCTAGTGTGCTGTCTACATGTAGTCATTTAAGGCACCATAGGCTGTTCATTTTGGCATGTACTGCAGCTTCAGTGAAGGAGACGAAGCCATAGAATATTCACATAGATGCCTCATCAGCGGCTGTTTCTATGGGCTGCTGTGTTGAAGGTGCACTTGTAGTGAACATTTAATCCTAAAAGTATATTTAAAAATAACTACGTAATATTAATTAAATAAAAGGCCACTTAAGTGTCAAGAGAGTCGCTTACATGGCTGTTTCTTAAGTCCCTACGGTTTATTAATGCTTTAAATAAGTGCACTTATTTAGACGTGTTGACTAGCACACTAGAGCACAAGTGAAGGAAACTACCTGATTATAACGTCAAGCTGTAATGTGTTACTTGATAGTGTGTGTGTTTGTGTGTGTGTATGTTGTGTGTGTAGTTAGAGAGAGAGCGAGCAAGTGTGTGTGTGTGTGTGTGTGGTGAGAGAGAGAGAGCGAGTGTGTGTGTGTGTGTTGTGTGTGTGTGTGTAGTGAGAAAGAGAGCGAGCGAGTGTGTGTGTGTGTTTGTGTGTGAGTGATTGTGTGTGTGAGTGACTGTGTGTGTGTGTGTGTGTTGTGTGTTTGTAGTGAGAGAGAGAGAGCGTGTGTGTGTGTGTGTGTGTGTGTGTTGTGTGTTTGTAGAGAGAGAGAGAGTGAGTGTGTGTGTGGTGAGAGAGAGAATGAGTGTGTGTGTGTGTGTGTGTGTGTGTGCGTATGTGTGTGGTGAGCGAGAGTGTGTGTGTGTGTGTTGTGTGTTTGTAGTGAGAGAGAGAGAGAGCGTGTGTGTGTGTGTGTGTGTTGTGCGTGTGTGTAGTGAGAGAGAGAGAGAGAGAGCAAGTTTGTGTTTGTGTGTGAGTGATTGTGTGTGTGTGAGTGACTATGTGTGTGTGTGTCTGTGAGTGACTGTGTGTGTGTGGTAAGCGAGAGTGTGTGTGAGTGAGTGAGTAAGTGTGTGTGTGACTGTGTGTGGTAAGCGAGAGTGTGTGTGAGTGGTTGAGTAAGTGTGTGTGTGACTGTGTGTGTGTGTGTGTGTGTGAGAGTGTGTGTTTGTGTGTGAGTGAATGTGTGTGTTAGTATGTGTGACTTTGTGTGTTAGTGTGTGAGTGACTGTGTGTGTATGAGAAAGTGTGTGTGCGTGTGTGTTTGTGTTTGTGTACGACTGTGAGAGAGAGCAAGTGTATGTGTGTGTGTGTGTGTGTGTTTATGTGTGAGTGACTGTGTGTGTGACTGTGTGTGTAAGAGTCTGTATTAATGTGTGTGTAGGACTGTTAGTGTTAATCCGTGAAAAGGCCCAAGTCTCACACGTTTAGTGGTGAGAACGACAAAAGCAGAGAGTGAGTGAGTGAGTGAGTGAGTGAGAGAGAGAGAGAGAGAAGGTGAAGAGAGAGATCTAGTGAGGAGGGGCAGTTGTACTCTTGTGATGCTTCAAACTGCTTCAGGAGTAAACCAGGGGGTCCTGATGCATGGCAACGGTTACCACGGTAACCATTAACCTGCAGATCAGCATCATTCTGGTGAGATGTCGCCATCGGAAGCCTTCATGCAGGAGAGAGTGAGCACACCTGACAGATCAGAGCTCAGAGAAGACAACGGCTGCTTTCCCATGAACGCAGAAAACATGTGAGATCATTATTATTCATCAGCACGACTCAAGAGAAAAGCTTATGATCGTTCACGCCAGTAAACAGTGGGATCAAAAGGCCCATAACTGGGATTAAAGCAAAGTGAGGATGAGCCAAATACTAATTCATATGCTGATAGTATCATTACTAATGAAAATGTTTTTGTATCAGCAGTAGTGGTAAAATAATCTGCTACTAAAATAATAACTCTTAAATGATGCAGTGCACAGGCTGGCCTGCGGGTGTCAGTGTTTCTTTAATTTCCCAGTGCTGTTATTATTGTTAACTAAGACTATTAAAAATCATTTTTGGTAACTGAAAAAAAGCTGAAATACAATAAAATATAAATATTTGATGAAAAACTTAAACTTAATAAACCTAAACAAACATTTTCAATTGTTGCCTTGGCAAATAACTGAAATAAGATTAGGCTGAATTGCTCAAATGAATAAAACTTAAATTAATATTTCATAAAATTAAATATCGAATAGAAATATTTAAAAAAAAATGGCAATAACACATAACAAAACTACTAAAACTACTAAAATATATAAAAATAAATACTAAAATAGCATAAACTTTAGTTATTAAACCGATTTACAAAGCTAAAATACAATAAAATATAACAATTTGATGAAAAATGTTGCCTTGGCAAATAATAAAATTACATAAACTAAAACTGAAATAAATATTAAATAAAAATATAAAAAATACTGCTAAAACTTGAAATGCAAATAAAAAAAATAAATAATATTAATATTAATAAATAGCAAAAAAGCATATAAATAATACTAAATCAACACTGGTCTGTGTATTTATTTACTCCACATACTATAGAGAAAATTAGCATATTTCTTATTCCCCATTTGGGTGTCTCTCATTAAAGACATCTATTCATCTTTATGGACACTTCTTGGAGCCAATCACTAAAGCTGTGAATGTCATGTGACTACAGGAGACGCACATCTTGCCCTGGTCTACTGTGAAAAACACTGTTAGAAACGTTCAGTAATATAATTAATTATTCTCTCGAAATGTGCTTTATAAAAATGAAGGTGTTGTTAAGACATCAACCAGCCGGCGCGATCAAGAGTCAGGCCTGAAAACTAGGCTGCGTTTAAAGGAACACTCCAGTGTTTTTAGAAATAGGGCTTATTCAACTTCTTTCCTACATTTAGATATGAGGGCAAATGCATTTTTGTCTCAGTGCATGCATTGTTTTAGTTTGGCAGGGTCGCCGCTAGCTTAGCTTAGCATAATGAATGGAATCCTATGTTGCCAGCTAGCATGTCCCGAGTACAAATAGCGATGCAGATTAAGACTAGAAGCACAGACGAAGCACTGCTACTTGGGCGCAGAGATATAACGCAACACATGCACAACATACGCCGGTATATTGACAGAAGTTTGGGGATGTGTTTCATGTGTTGCGTGATATCTCTGCAGTAGCAGTGCTTCGCCTGTGCTTCCCCATAATATAGTCCCAAGTTAATATCTGCCTAGGAAGTCTTAATCGGCATCGCTATTTGTACTCGCTGTGAATACACAGGCCACAAGAAGTAATTAGGTGGGTTTTTTTGTTTCTTTTGGATCCCTTTTCCTCGGGACATGCTAGCTGGCAACATAGGATTCCATTCATTATGCTAAGCTAAGCTAGCGGCGACCCTGCCAAACTAAAACAATGCATGCACTGAGACAAAAATGCATTTGCCCACATATCTAAATGTAGGAAAGAAGTTGAATAAGCCCTATTTCTAAAAACGCTGGAGTGCTCCTTTAAGTCCACTACTCGTTCACTCAAATGTGCTCAAAATGGCGGCGAGGGGAGGTGCTTAGGGAAGTTTGTGAGTGTCTGTGTAAAAGTGGAGTTAAACGCAGCCCTAGAGCCTGAAGAAAGCACCTCACCCTGCCATATCAAACAGTGACTGGCCTTGACACTGGACATATAACTTGATCTGTGATGTGTTTACCTGGTAATCCTGCGAGCTTCCATAAAGCTGGGCGAGTCTCTCCGTCTCTTCCGGATGGGAGAATAACTGCGTGAGCGGCGGCGAGCTCTCTCCGCATCCGAGTGATGAGGGCTGTCTCTCTCCCTGCAGACAGACACAAACCAGAGAGCTGAGCGGTGTGTGTGTGTGTGTGTGTGTGTGTGTGTGTGTGTGTGTGTGTGTGCTGGGATTGAGAGGATTTGGCCTTGACAGTGCGGTATGCGTGTGTGTGTGTGGATTTGTTTGATTCTCTCATTTGGACACAAACTACAGAAAGATCGCTTGATGTGGAAACGCTCTCAAAGTGCATCAGACTTGGATTTGAAATATGTATTTGTGTAATATATACTACTGGTTAAAAGTTTGGAATAATTCAGATTTTTTGTCTCTTCTGCTCACCATGGCTGCATTTATTTGATCCAAATTTTTTGTTAATATTTTGCCATCCAAAAAAAAAACTGTGAATATACAGTGCAGTGTGATATATTCCTGTGATCAAAGCTGAATTTATCATCATTACTCCAGTCTTCAGTGTCACATGATCCTTCACTAATCACTCTCATATGAGGATCTGATGCTCAAGAAACATTTATGATTATTATCAATATTGAAAACAGTTTTTGGATATCTTAAATGGTGTTGTCATGACACATGATTAAAGTAATGACAAAAATGGAAACAGGAAGAGTCTCATATATTGTAAATAATAAATTATACACTGTTTATTTCAATATAAAATACAAATAAAAAGTAAAAAACAATGTACAAGTTAAAAGAATCTGTTTGAAAGAAGAAATAAAATCACATGTAATACAGAGTATAACCACTAGGCTAATTTTAAACAGGGTTGAGAAGAGCCTTGTTGCTAATTGCAGTGTTCAGACATTATTACTAGGGGTGGGAATCACAGGTCAACACACGATACGATAATATCACGATACGAGCGATTCTGTGACAGACGATATATTGCAAGAAAATCACTCACGATATATCACCATATCATTTTGTAAATGAAAAAAGTGTCCAAAAAGTCATGATCATGTATTTCATTATTAAATCTAAATAATTTAATCTTTTTTGAAATGGCATTAAAGTACAGTAAGTGCATCAAACAGCCACGAGAGAACATTTTTCTGAGACTAAATGATTTATAATAAAGAAAGGTCACTATCTGTAACTTATTCATAGCAGCAGCATTTCATATTTGGAAATTGCAAAATGCACACATTACTAAAAATGTGAAAAAACACCCAGTATAAAACCTTATTAAATAAAGTATGGTCACATTTGAGAACCAAGCGCGTTAACCAATCAGGAGCCGGCTTGCTGTCATGTGGTCAAGTGATGTGATGAGAAACCCTGCATAATTAAAAATACTAATATTTTGTCACTAAATGTAGTTTTAATGCTTTTCAGTTGATAAAGTAGTTGTTTAAAGCGAAAATATGTGGTTTATTTATAAAGACAGAGCCTATTTAAAAAAATGAGATCCAGGCGATCACCCAGCGCTCGTTAACCCCGGCGAGAGCAGCCTTTCCTCGGCCAGTCCTTCTAGCGTTTGCCGCTGGCTCGGGTGTCTCTCTAGCAGTTAAACATGACATATAACTCGTCTTGTGTGCATCTAATTGGCGATCTTTTAATGAATCTATTGTTGCCTACCAAATCATTTTGACTGAGGGCAAAGTGAAGTTTCATAACTTTAAACATATTTTTTTGCAGTGAAGAAAATCCAGGTAGTGCGTTGGCTGAACCACAGGAAGTCTGGGGGTACTGTCACTCCGAGAAGCCAAAACAGCCACAATGTAGACATGAATTTAAATATTCTGATAAAATATCGATACTTGGAGACAGCATATCGATAACGTCTCGCGGCCGGAAATATCGTGATAAATCGGCATATCGATTTTTTGCCCCACCCCTAAAATTACTGTTATTAGCTGTTGCATTTGGATATATATTTAGACATTATCAAAGAATACTTTCTATCACAGTTTTGATTTGACTTTTTTTTATTAAAATGCTTAATTTTATGGCTCAACTAACTGTTAAAGCCTCCCTGAATTGTTTTAGCTTTTAGTATGAATATGTTTAGCCTGGCTCCGCTCTCCTACGTACTGCCGCTCAATTTTCATTTTCCTTCAGTACTCCGTCTGGGACTATATTCTTAGGTTTTCTCCGAACAAATCTTAACTGGTCCAATCAGCGAACAGAAGGAGTGACTGAGAATGATGACGTTGATGTTGTGCGCTAGTTTGAGTTGTAGTCATAGACAGTAAAAGAAACGGACACAGCGACCCCATAGACTTCGACGGGGGAAAGTGAAGTCAGTTAAGCATCAATTCCTGACTGAGCTTGAGGACGTAGATGCGACGTGAGCAACCTGTCTGACAATTGCAAGTCCTCTAGTAGTTGTGCAAACTGAAATCATGTTGTTGAAATATTTTGTCCCATTGCTTTTGGCTCTCTATGTGCTTCTCCCTTGTGTTTATCGGACTTTATGTCTCCACGTCCCCCTGATTGCCTCATAGACAGTAAAAGATTGCCTGTGAGCTTCTCCTCCTGTCTATACGGTAATTTCTCTACTGTGCGACGAGAGTCACGTGGTTATGATGCAATCGTTAGCCTATTTTTGACAAAAACGGCTTCTACGGGGCGATAGTGTAAGATACACGATAATGGAGCCTTTTATACATTGTTGTGTTTCTTTAGAAATAAACAATGGACAAATGGAGTCTTTAAACGCCTCAGATGTAAAGTTATTCGCTGTGAGGGCAAAATGAATGGGAGTCACTGGGATGCTAACAGCAGGTGATGGCTTGGTTTAAATCCTTAATATTTTAGGGATTATTTTGGTCTTGTTTTAAGATATAACTCAAAAATGTATCGTGGTCCATGGGCGGCACTTTGTTTTATTATTTTAATATGTTCCTTGAGATTCACTTGAAATTTCAAATTTATGCTAATCAGACTGAACGCCAGTGGGCGGGGCCTATGGTGTGATGATGTATTAATATTGGTCGATGTCTTGCTCTGGAGGCGGGCATATGCAAATGTGTTTGCCTGTGTGACATCACAGATCCTGCAATATCAAAACAAGCCATTTTTGAAGCTTGTTTATAATGAGGAGGATGTTAAGCTCTGAAACTTGCAGGACGTTTGAATGGTACTCTTATATGTCAAAAGATCAAGGAAATTATATTTCTCATGTCATGGCCCCTTTAAAGAGAGTTGACATGCAGGTTGTGACATCACAAGTATCTCTTGAATATTAATGAGCTTATTTTATGACTATTTGTTTGTGTGTACCTTGAGTTGTTCTGCCGGGCGTGTGGGGATTTGTTCTTGCTGGATCCGCCTTCTCTGGAATGAGCTCGTGACGACGACCTCCCGCTGCTCCAGGAGCTGCTCCGCTGCCGGGCCGTCCCGTGACTTTTGCTCTTCTTCTTCTTGGACGTGTGTTTGTGCCGGCCCGGGGACACAGAGGAGCTCCGGTGGCGGTTTTGACCGCGTCCGCGATGGTGCCGCTTAGACGAATGAGATCCTTTCGTTCTGTGTGAGTAACAGGAAAAAGTTTTTAATTATTTTGAAAGAAGTCTGTAAAAACTGTAAAAATTTGAAATATTATTCCAGTCTAGAATATCAATTCTCTATGTGAATATACTGTGCAGTGTAAAATACATTTATTCCTGTGATCAAAGCTGAATTTATCATCATTACTCCAGTCTCCAGTGTCACATGATCCTTCAGAAATCACTCTAATATGATGATGATCACTTATTAATAATGGTTAATCATTTTGTGGAAACTGCAAGATTTTTTGATAAATAAAAAATTCAATGAACATAATTTTATTTGAAATATACATTTTTGTAACATTATAAATGTCTTTAGTCACTTAATTAATTGTGCCCCTGTTCAATAAAACACACAAATCTGAAGAAGCACAACTGTTGATAATAATCATAGATGTTTCTTGAGCATCAAATCCTCATATGAGAGTGATTTCTGAAGGATCATGTGACACTGAAGACTGGAGTAATGATGATAAATTCAGCTTTGTTCACAAGAATAAATCACACTGCACTATATATTAACACAGAGAACAGTTGATTTACACTGGAGGAATATTACACTGTTTTTACTGTGTTTTTGATCAGCCTTGGAGAGCATAAGTGACTTCTTTTAAATGCATAAAAAATCATCATAATAACTCCAAACTTTTGAGTCATTTTAGCTTTGTGGCAGGGCCCATTATCCAGTTCTGATGATCTCATGCCACTGTTGGTGCTTTCGGCGGGGTCAGGGGTCAGCATGGGCACCCTGACTGGTCAGCGGCTATGCCGCCCCATACGCAACAAACTGCGATCTCTGTGTATTCTGACACCTTTCTATCAGAACCAGCATTAACTTCTTGAGCAGTTTGAGCTCCAGTAGCTCGTCTGTTTGATCGGACCACACGGGCCAGCCTTCGCTCCACACGTGCATCAATGAGCCTGGGCCGCCCATGACCCTGTGTCCGGTTCTCCACTGTTCCTTCCTTGGAGCACTTTTGATAGATCCTGACCACTGCAGACCGGGAACACCCCACAAGAGCTGCAGTTTTGGAGATGCTCTGACCCAGTCGTCTAGCCATCACAATCTGGCCCTTGTCAAACTCAAATCCTTACGCTTGCCCATTTTTCCTGCTTCTAACACATCAACTTTGAGGACAAAATGTTCACTTGCTTCCTAATATATCCCACCCACTAACAGGTCTTATTCAATTCACCTCTCACAGCGTTATGCCTGATCGGTGTAAATGTTAATGCAGAGATATAAGACAGAAAGTTCATGCAATAAAATATACAGTTCTCACTTCTTCTGGCTCTTGGCTTTAGCGTGCGGCTCATGCTGGGAGTCGCTGCTGTGCGCCGGCGAGCGGGACGTCTTTTCTCGAACCCTCGGCCTCCCGCCGCGTCTCCCCGATGTCTCTGAGAGCGGGCCGTCATCTCCACAGCCGTCCTCTCCTGTCGGGGCCGCGGGTCCAGCGGGGCTCTTGGGAAGGCCGGAGTGCTGTTTAACACCTCTCAGATGAGGCGACGCGAGCGTCTGACCGCTTGACGGAGACGGAGACGGAGCCAGAGATCGAAGCTTCTGTAGATGAATTATAACCAACAAACCAAAGGGGGAAAAGAAATAAATGTGAAAAAAAGAAACAAACAGAAAGAGAACAGTGAAATTAGAGTCTTTTTCCTCCTGGGTGAAAGAGCGTTTCGTGTACTTGGCAAAAAAACATCTAAAAGAAAGTGCTAGGATTGTTCTCTGGCTTATAGACAGTCCTCTATTGTGCAGCGCATGCAATACTCGGCATGCAAAACCATAATGATTTGAAAAGAATAGTCCCGAAAAAGAAAATCAAACAAAAGAGGGAAAGAGGGAAAATATATATATGCGTAACTGTGAAAGAAAAGTTCAGAGAGAATATAAAGAGCGACAGAGACTGGAATATATATATATATATTTATACAGTAGAAGAGAAAGAGGACTTTTTCAATTTCAGAAAGAGCTACAAACAAAAAGGTGAAAAATAAAACTAGAAAATTAAAAAAGACAACTTGACGGAACATCACAGAAATGGAAGGAACGAAATAAAGATTCACAAGAATAGATTCAATCGAATTAGAAAACAATTGGTCTTCTACTCAATAGAACTTGCTTGTGGATTTGTTTTGTCCTGCAGACAATTGCTGAGATGTGAACAGCGACCCATTTCCTGTTTTAATAGCTTTTTAAATGGTTATTCTGTTTTCAACTCCCTTTTGGTTAACATCCACTTACCAATAAAGTGGTATTCCCTCCTTTAGTAGGTAAGGTATGAAGAGAAGGGAAAAGTGGGGCAACATAAGTGCATCATTAGATTCACAAAATGCAAGAGAAAAAGACACAACACCCTTCCCTGGATAGTGAGTATGAAACAATGCATGAAAATCAAACCAAAGAGAGAGAAATAAAAGTAAAAAAACACACACACACAAAATAAATCAAATTCAAACGGAGTTCACAGTGTGTGGGCTGGGACACAGACAGTTTGAGCGAGTCTAAAACTACCAATGGATGCTCTCGCTTCACCATTTTCTCCTGAAATGTGCATTATGGGATTAAATTAAAGACCCCATGAAATGTCTCAGTGAGCTGTTATTTCTCGTGTTGGCTTGTGTTTCTTATTTAACCCTTAAACGCATACCTCGACCCCTCGTTCAACTTCGACATCACCCTTTTCCTCAATCTATTCATTATAAACAATGCAACAAGAAAAAAAATATATATATTATAAAAGAATGTCTGTTTTCCAATCAATTGTTTTATAGGGTCGCTAGCGACCCGGGGTAAGTAATAGTGTAAGTTTTTTTTCTTTTTTTTTGCGCAACAATAGTTCAGTGCAGTTTACCTTTTATCCTCAATGTCTAATATACAATGATGGCGTGATGTTTACTCATAACTACCACAGGCATAAAACAAAAGAATAGGAAGTACCATCAGCAAAACTGGAAATCCATCCATTATCTTCCGCTTATCCGGGACCGGGTCGCGGGGGCAACAGTCTAAGCAGAGACGCCCAGACTTCCCTCTCCCTAGCCACTTCCTCCAGCTCTTCCGGGGGAACCCCGAGGCGTTCCCAGGCCAGCCGGGAGACATAATCTCTCCAGTGTGTCCTAGGTCTTCCCCGGGGCCTCCTCCCAGTGGGACGTGCCTGGAACACCTCCCTTGGAAGGCGTCAAGGAGGCATCCGAAATAGATGCCCGAGCCACCTCAGCTGGCTCCTCTCGATGTGGAGGAGCAACGGCTCTACTCTGAGCTCCTCCCAAGTGACCGAGCTTCTCACCCTATCTCTAAGGGAGCGCCCACCCACCCTACGGAGAAAGCTTATTTTGGCCTGTATCCGGGATCTTGTCCTTTCGGTCATGACCCACAGCTCATGACCATAGGTGAGAGTAGGAACGTAGATCGACCGGTAAATCGAGAGCTTTGCCTTACAGCTCAGCTCCTTCTTTACCACGACAGACCAGTACATCGACTGCATTACTGCAGAAGCTGCACTGATCCGTCTGTCAATCTCCCGTTTCCATCCTTCCCTCACTCGTGAACAAGACCACAAGATACCTGAACTCCTCCACTTGAGGCAGGAACTCTCCACCAACCTGAAGTGGGCAATTCACCCTTTTCCGACTGAGAACCATGGCCTCGGACTTGGAGGTGCTGATTCTCATCCCAGCCGCTTCACACTCGGCTGCAAACCGCCCCAGTGCACGCTGAAGGTCCTGGTTTGAGGAGGTCAACACGACAACATCATCAGCAAAAAGCAGTGACGAAATCGTATGGTCCCCAAACCGGACACTCTCCGGCCCTTGGCTGCGCCTAGAAATTCTGTCCATTAAAATTATGAACAGAACTGGTGAAAAAGGGCAGCCCTGCCGGGAACAGGTCTGACTTACTGCCGGCAATGCGAACCAAGCTCTTGCTCCGGTCATACAGAGAACGAACAGCCCTAAGCAGGGGGCCGCCGACCCCATACTCCCAGAGCACCCTCCACAGGATGCCACGAGGAACACGGTCGAATGCCTTCTCCAAATCCACAAAACACATGTGGACTGGTTGGGCAAACTCCCATGAACCCTCCAGCAAAGGGTATAGAGCTGGTCCAGTGTTCCACGACCGGGATGAAAACCACACTGTTCCTCCTGAATCCGAGGTTCCACTACTATCGGCCGAATTCTCCTCTCCAGTACCCTGGCATAGACTTTCCCGGGGAGGCTGAGAAGTGTGATCCCCCTATAGTTGGAACACACTCTCCGGTCCCCCTTCTTGAAAAGAGGGACCACCACCCCGGTCTGCCAGTCCAGAGGTACTGTCCCCAACCGCCATGCGATGTCAGCCAATACAGCCCCACAACATCCAGAGACTTGAGGTACTCAGGGCGGATCTCATCCACCCCTGGTGCCTTGCCACCGAGGAGCTTTTTAACCACCTCGATGACTTCAGCCCGGGTGATGGATGAGTCCACCTCCGAGTCCCCAGCCACTGCTTCCTCAATGGAAGACATGTCGGTGGGATTGAGGAGATCCTCAAAGTATTCCTTCCACCGCCCGACGATATCACCAGATGAGGTCAACAGGTGCTTCCCCCTCCTGAGGCGTCGAACGGTTTGCCAGAATCTCTTCGAGGCCAACCGATAGTCTTTCTCCATGACCTCACCGAACTCCTCTCAGGCCCGATTTTTTGCCTCCACGACTACCCGGGCTGCAGTCCGCTTGGCCTGCCGGTACCCGATAATGATCCTGGGAGCTATGTTGTCTGGGGCTATATGCCCCTGGTAGGGTCTCCCAAGGCAAACAGGTCCTTGGTGACGGGCCAGACTAAGAACAGTTCACAAAAACCCCTTATGAGCACATGTACACCAAGGACCGAGACGTCGCCCGGCATGGCGCAGCCGGGGCCCCACCCTGGAGCCAGGCCCGGGGTTGGGGCTCGTATGCTTAGCCCGAAGGAATGATGTGGGGCCGCCCTCCTGTGGGCTCACCACCTGCAGGAGGGAGCGTAAGGGGCCGGTGCATAGTGGATTGGGCGACAGTCGAAGGCGAGGCCCCCGACGACCCGAAAACTGGAAATGGCTCGGCGATTTACTGCAGAGCAAGTACTGATCAAAATATTGACTTTGAAGACAATAATTTTGAGAATAATGGTTGAGATGGTGAATATGAGCTGGTTAAATCAAGCATCGGCTCAAATTTAACCCTTCGAAGTTCCAAAATTGCTCAAAATATGCTCTGTTTGATTCAGTTGTAATTGTTATTCAAATATCAGGAGAGTTTTAAACTATTGCAGCATCTGTGTTAGATATAGATTCGGGTTACCAAAGACCCCAACATGTAATAATGTTTGGCGTAACATTCATGCATTTAAGGGTTAAACCGCCAAAACCTATAAAAGGCATGTTTTCTAATAATGCACCCAAAAATCAAAAGAAAAGTTTAAGAAATTGCATTTTGCATAAAGAAGTTTATTTTAGGAAAAAAAAGTAAAACATGACCTTCATTTTGATGCAAAAAAAATCAAGAACCATATATTATTTAAATTGGAAGGTATTCTACATCTTGCATGCATAATTATTAATATTTATTAATTGTGGTTAAATATCAAATATTTTGGGATATAATGTGATCTGGACATGTTTTGAAAGATTCGTTTTTTTTAGGCAAAAGGCACGATTTACGATTTGTCACACCTTACCCCTAACTCTATTGATACTGTTGAAAATCCAGTGTCTTCTGTAGTTTTGTCTGGCCCAATCAGACGTAAATGGGCGGAGTTAGTGTAAATAGCCTCTGCCAACAACACTCAAAAAAATGATACGCTGGATTTCCTTAATAGCAATGTCAACAGGTTCCACGTAATTGGATTATGTTGAATTTAATTAACATTGTTTATTTCAGTAAACTTACGTTTTTTACATAAGGTTAATTCAATGCACTTTTTGTTAAATCAGGTTAACATTCTTAAATTTGTCCAAAACTATTAAGTTTACTTATTCTAAAATGAATATAAAAAACCCGAAATGAGTAATCCATTTCAATTGATTATTTTTATTTAGTGAAATACTATTTTTCTAACCTGTATAAAACCTTTTACAAGATCTTATTGGCTTGCCAGAAGATGATTTTGTAACATCCATGGCATGCCAAAAGTAGTTGTTTTTTTATTATTAAAACAGCTATAAATGTTATTAGCAGGTCCTCAGCCCAAGCACATGCTCTACACTTCACCACAATGCTAACTTCCAAAAACACTAACAGAACACAAACTTTTAAAAACCAACATAGCGAAACATTAAGCATTAAAATGTCTCTCCATTTTCTCATCTGATTAAAAATGCATCAAATAACACTTTATTAAAAAATTTACTCTCTGAATTCAGCCCCTTTGCAAAGCATGATGGGAATTGGGTTACTTGATTGAAGAATGTCATTTCAAAATGAACACATCAAGTTATGTCAAAGAGTAAACGGTTTTAAGTCGGCTTAACATGAATTAATTACATCTGAACCAGAAACCTGATATAATTGTGTTAAATCAAGATGAATCGCTTAAAGTGAAAAGCATCATAAAATATTTTTTTTATTAAATAGACACTATGTTAGTTTTATACCACAACTTGATCGCTTTTAAAAGCCACTTCCAGTTGATGTTTGGGACAGGAAATAGGCCTAAAGAACGAGTGTTAGTGCAATTAAACACAGACTAATCATGATTTGTGTTTGCTAGTCGTAACAGTGGGTATTGTTAGAGGAACATTCTCATTCTAGTGAGCATTAAATCAGACAAAACGTAAATGTTTAGTAGCACACAAGCCACACAAATTAACTAAAACCTACAAAACTTTGATTGGGATTTCATGGGGTCGTTAAAAAAAGAATCTGTTTCTTTAACCACAGTGCTCTAGATTATAATGATGATTATTAGCATCAAAATGAAGCGGATTTCTGACCTCAGACACTAACTTAACCAAACAAAAAACCTTATAATACCATATATAAATATATCGGACGAAAGCAAAAAAATAACACAGCTGAGCGTAAACCTCAAATACTTCAGAAGCAGCCCTTATGTATCAAAAAAATGAATTAAAATAAAAATAAAAGGAGAGAGAGTGACCAAATCATATGACATGTACCATTTCACCAAAGACAAAAGGAATGCGACACAGACAGAAAATGCATTCTACCGAAAAATTATAATAATAATAATAAAACAAAACGCAGACAAGAGATGGACCTGTGGGGAGGACAGTGTACTGAAGACTGAAGCATGAAAGCAAAGGTATCAGATTGAGAGAGAGAGAGAGAAAAAAAAGGGCGAAATAGAGAATGAAAGTAGAGCAAACAGTTCTAAAAGGAAAACAATGAAAATCAACCCGCCAACCTTTGGTTTTCCTCAGATAAACAAAGAGAAAAAGAGAGAGAGACACTGATGTCAAGCTAGGGTGCTTGTCACATTCTCCACGTGCGTAGGCAGAGCGTTACCTACCTTCCGCTTCAATCAGTGACACGGATGCAATATCAACAAAACAAAGGAAGAAAAAGGAAAAACAAAAAGGAGAAAGGAAAATTCTCCGCAGCGAAATGGGAAAAAGACAATGAATTCTTTTAGTATCCAGGCTAAGATAATTGATCCACAGACTAAGGAGACAATTCCAACAAAACAAAACAAAAAAGAAAAGAGTGGACATACAAAAAAACCGAAACCAAACAAACGGAGAAATCAATCGGAAACTCCCAAAAGCAGTCTGTCTTTTTCGCTTGGACACATGTGCAGCCACATTCTACCGTATGATCTCAACAAATCGATTTGGTAGGAGGAACGTAAATAACGATGGCCATGCATGCGGAATGTGGTTTGATGGGGAAAGAGAAAGCATGTCGGGACAACGGACAGCACAGATGGAGGAATGGGACAAGGGCGTTAGGTGGAGGGTGGTCACTTCTAGGATGGAGAACTAACATCTCAAAGGGACCCCAGTCACGTTCAGAAGGCCTTATCCACATTAGTCTGCATGCGCTAGGAGAATTTAGTGCTTGTTCGTCTACAACGACAGTGTATTTGCTCTCAGCAATTGTCAAGAGTCTTTCAAACAAAGGGTCGGGATGCCACATTGGGTTAGGTCAATCGTCTATCCAAATGGCTTGGGTCCCTTTTAGTGTAACAACTTTACTAAAAAATGACTTTTCATCGGCCTATTTAGTTTGGCTAATGTTTACTGAGCGTCCGTTTGTCCCTGTCAAACATCTAGACAAACATTACACCACTCAAATGTTGACAGGAAGGAAACAAACTATACAATATATATATATATAAAGATATGTAAAGTGCTACTGAAATTGTATACAAGTGAGCATTAGAAACCATGTCAATGAAAACCGTCTGAAATCACCAATGGCGCTTGAACCGGCTCTTGTCAGTAGAGAGAGATTTGACAGCCAAAAGAGAGAATTCATGAATCTGTAGATCTGTTTGACCACAGATGTGAAGGAAGAACTGAACACTGCTTTTCATTTTTGGGGTAATGGTGCAGAATTACACTCCATAAAATCACATTAGCGCCTGGTTGAATTGACATAATACATCAGCATGTATACCGTTTTGAAAAGGTCAATATGAACAAGGTCACATTTGCCGAACTCACATTTAAATTACATGACTTTACCCATCAGTGATTGGCTCTTTTATTTAGAAGGCGGGGCTTATTCCACCATATTGTGCATTTCTCCCATTCAATATTGACATATCTTTCTATATCTAAAGTCTTTGATATGAATCAAAGGGTGCATTCTGCAAATGCTATTTTTTTTAACAAAATTGTAAAATATAATATATATATTGCATGTGATATAAAATTTAAATATATATTATATTATATATTGCATGTTGTATAGTTCTGTGTCTAACTAAAGCTATAAGGCTATAAATAAATAAAATAAATATGACAGTGATATTACAGATAAAAACTTTTGTACAATAAAATAAAAACTGGGTAAATTAACAGATATATGCTCACTTGTTTTGGGGTATAAAATAAATGTAGCAATACAAAAACATTGAATTACATTTAAAAAATTATATATTAGTTTTTTTATCCAATATTTTTTATACATTTAATTAATCCAATATTATCCAATAAAATTAACAAATTCAATATTTTTTCAAGGTATTTTTTTATTTTTAGAAAATTGTAGTATCGTGTAAATTGTTACATTTTATTGTATTTTATTCATGAATTAAAATAATTTTAATTTTATTGGAACATTGTAGTTATCATACTGACTGCTTTAAGTTTTTCTAATTATGCTTATGAAGATTTTATGCTCATAAAATTAATTGACATATTATATTTTTGGGTATAAAATACATTTAGCCAAACATTATATTACATATAAAAATTAAAAATAAAGAATATATCTATTAATTTACCCAAAACATCAGTTTTTTCATGGTATTTATTGTACAAAAGTGGTTGTGAGATATGGAAAATGCATCAATTTCCATAGTTGTAAATCACTAATCTGATAACAGAACGTCATAAACCGGAGTGAATTATTGAAATATAACGTTTCATTGACCTTTCCGAGACGGTGGCGCTGATGATGCGTGTCCGGATCAGCCGAATGCAGCATCCACAGGTTTCTGATCTGTGATTGTACCATTCAGACTCATTCATCCTCTCAGCAGAACCAGGAATGACAGCTGATTGGCTAAAAGCATCTGAGGGATTGGCCAATGAAAACCATCGGCTCGTGATTGATATCTCTTCACCTTACATTAAAGAAAATGATCTTAGTATAGCAGATTATCGGCTCTTTGAACACCTGATACACATCTGGAAAAGGGTGGCTACGGTAAAACTGAGCAGAAAATGAGAGTTTCAACTGTATTGACAAGAAAAGACATACCCATTTAATCTACTCGGTCCAGTTCCAAATCATATGAGTGCTTTTTACACAAACAAGACAGAAAAGTTTGGGCATTTATTCGTGGGAAGAGATCATGTGAATTCACAGAGGACAAGAAATCAATAAAACAGAGGGATGAATTCAGCAAATGAAAGAGAAAGAGAGCATGAGAACTTCTGAGAAACTGCATGCAAACCATCCCGGATAAGTGTCCGGATATCTGTACAATCCCTCATCGCTATAAGTCTCTCCGAGCGCAGGGAAAAGTCAAGGTACTTAAATAATATTGCGTGAGGTTATGAATACATACAGGACACGTCGTGCATGTGTAAATCGAGTCGCTGCTATTCTTTCAGCACAAATGCAATTAATCTGGTGCAGTTACTCTATAAAAGATGAGTTCCCCCTCCACGTCTGGATATATTGCTTTGAAATTTTATGGGATACCATAAAAACTAAAAGATGAGAAAACCTCCAAACAAGCGTGTGTTTGACACCTGAAGCATGAGCAGGAGTATTACAAATATCAGGAACACAATAAGGCCGAATGTTTTTAACATTAGTTAATGCACTGGTTAAATTAGTTTTGTTAGCTTTGTTATATTTATAGTTTGTTAATGTCAGTGAAAATAAACAGCCGCTTTAACTCCAGCAATCTTTGTTTCATTCACGACTGCAGTGCATTAACTAATGTCAACAGCTTCATCATTTGATTGTAATAATGAAATTAGCATGAGCTACTGTATAATTAATGAGTGTTGTAGAAGTATTGCTCATTGTTAGTTGTGTTTCTACTGATTTAGTTCATTAATAGGGGCTTTCACACTGTTAGGAACTCAGGGCCCTATCACACACTCGACACAGTTCTCATGTTCACGCTGTTTGAATATCAAATGCACTGGCGCTGGTGTGTGTGTGTGTCTGAACACCAGGTGTGTGTGTGTGTCTGAACACCAGGTGTGTGTGTGTGTGTGTGTGTGTGTGTGTGTGTGTCTGAACACCAGGTGTGTGTGTGTGTGTGTGTGTGTGTCTGAACACCAGGTGTGTGTGTGTGTGTGTGTGTGTGTGTGTGTGTGTGTGTGTGTGTCTGAACACCAGGTGTGTGTGTGTGTGTGTGTGTGTGTGTGTGTGTGTATCTGAACACCAGGTGTGTGTGTGTGTGTGTGTGTGTGTCTGAACACCAGGTGTGTGTATGTGTGTGTGTGTCTGTGTGTGTGTGTGTGTGTGTCTGAACACCAGGTGTGTGTGTGTGTGTGTGTGTGTGTGTGTGTGTGTGTGTGTGTGTGTGTGTGTGTCTGAACAGCAGGTGTGTGTGTGTGTGTGTGTGTGTGTGTCTGAACACCAGGTGTGTGTATGTGTGTGTGTGTCTGTGTGTGTGTGTGTGTCTGAACACCAGGTGTGTGTGTGTGTGTGTGTGTGTGTGTGTCTGTGTGTGTGTGTGTCTGAACACCAGGTGTGTGTGTGTGTGTGTGTGTGTGTCTGAACACCAGGTGTGTGTGTGTGTGTGTGTGGGTGTCTGAACACCAGGTGTGTGTATGTGTGTGTGTGTCTGTGTGTGTGTGTGTGTGTGTCTGAACACCAGGTGTGTGTGTGTGTGTGTGTGTGTGTGTGTGTGTGTGTGTGTGTGTGTGTCTGAACACCAGGTGTGTGTGTGTGTGTGTGTGTGTGTGTGTGTGTGTGTGTGTGTGTGTCTGAACACCAGGTGTGTGTATGTGTGTGTGTGTCTGTGTGTGTGTGTGTGTGTGTGTGTCTGAACACCAGGTGTGTGTGTGTGTGTGTGTGTGAACACCAGGTGTATGTGTGTGTGTGTGTGTGTGTGTGTGTGTGTGTGTCTGAACACCAGGTGTATGTGTGTGTGTGTGAACACCAGGTGTGTTCAGGAGCATTGTTGGAGCGTTGCTATTGTGAGGAACTGAAAACCACTGACCAACACACACCTGCTCTAAAGTCAATAGTCCAGTATTTATGTGTTATTTAAAGGGTGTGTTAGTAATAAGAGCCTATAGGCGGTGCACACACACTCTGACTATTACACACACAGGGATGCGCAGCAGCACACACACATCTTTAAATGTTAATAATGAAAGGATTCCTCTCTGGAGAAGCGTTCAGTCTCTCCTCATGTCAATAGTGAATCTGCCGGTGCGGCACAACTGGCTTTTAAAGGGAAAGGGAGATGAGGCTCTGATTGCATTCGCACCGCCAGAAGGAACTTTCATCCTGCCGCTCTGGTTGTCATGCAGGACTTTTATTTTGAAGGTGAGGCAGACTTTTATTTTGAAAGTGCTGAGAACATGAACCAAGCCTCCTCCCAGAAACTGAAGCCTCCACCCTCGATCGCCCCCAGGCGGCTGGTCCCGGTATAGGTCACAATCCCCGCCCCTCTGTGTTTTCTAATGGGCACGAGTCAAACTAAACAATCAAATTATGCTTCAAATTATTTTTTCCCAAAGTTGGTTTCTGTCATTGTAGGCAGTAAACAACACAATAGTGTTTGTTTTTAAATAAGTTTGGTTTTAGTTAGTTATTAGTTAGCTATGAAAATGGATGGTGTGACGTCATGATTGACAGCTCTAACAGGCACTAACAGACTTTTTTCAGGATTTTCGGGAGGAGTTTGGAGCTTTAGCTTTAATTTCTACATTTCCATAACTGTTTATTTCAAACCGCCAAAATAAAAGCTGGAAAATGTTAACCCCTACTGGATTCAATGAGGAGAATTGTTTTACTTTCTTTTTCTTTGTATTTATTTATTTTATATATATATATATATATATATATATATATATATATATATATATATATATATATATATATATATTATAAAAATATATTATATAATATATTTTTTTACTTGTTACTTTTTCTTGATTTTTCTTTATCTTTATTTTTATATTTTTATTTCTTTCTTCTGGCTATTTAGGTTTGAAAATGTTGAAAATTGATAGAAAAAAAAAGTAAAAAAGAAAAAAAAATGAAAATATAAATATTATTTTTAAGTGTACTATAAAATAATTGTATTTTTATGTAATACTCGTTTTTTATTTTAAAATATAATAGTATTATCGCACTTTATTTATTATTTTGTTTATTATTCTTTTTTTTAAACTAAATAAATAAAGTTCAATGCTATTATTAATATATTTTTTTATAGTTATATTTAACGGGTCACACTATGACTATGTTCGCTTGCGTTCGGCAAATCAACGCACATCCAAAACGGCTTTAGTGAGGGAAAGAACTACAATCCCATGAAGCATTGCAAACAGCATAATCTGATTAAAAATATATAAAACTACAAATGTTGATTATTTTAAAATATGCATACATATACAAATATTCAAGTGCTTCATGTGAGTGGGCGGGGCTAAAGAGCTATTTTTGGCACGTTTTGGTCTTTTCAACTCTCTGATTGGTGGAATTCTGCACAGCATTATGGGTAATGTAGTTTTTCACCATGAATACAATTGATTTACAACCTCATAGCTCACAGTTTAGCTGTTTTTAAACATTTTTAAGTTATCGTTAAAAATAAATTTCCCTATTGGATGAAATGATTGCACTCTATTGTGCTGGGTTAGACTCTACTCCGAAGTAGGAGAACTAAAGTCGTTCCCAGTTCCTGCGGTGCGAACACGCAAAAAAGCGGATACTTCCGCCATTAGATATAGGAGCTATAAAAAGGTTCCTCCAGTGCGAAAGCCCCAAATGTTGACAAACGAAACAACGTAAAGTGTCACCAAAATATCTTTTATTAATCTGATCGAGGCTTTTTTAACGGGATGTTACCCAACACCAGCCATCGAGTTATTGGCGCTAGATGCTGTATGCAAATCAATAGTGTGTCGAAAGACGCCACAACCATTCATTAGTGTCTTCGGCTAGCGGATGGAGCTGGTGCTTCCATGAAAACCCACAATGTTTAGTTTCCCATGTTAAAAAAAAAGATCCTGTCGGCCCTCAACATTTCCATTCATTCTCTTTCTAGAACTGAAAAAGTCAACATGGCTCGTACGTGAAATAAAGCATGATGGACTTCTGCCTCGACGAAACAAAAAACCCTTCCCAACGAACACAGAAATGGCTTGAGAAACTGAAAAACTCACAAAATGGAGCCAAAGAGGGAAAAGAGATATATATAGAGTCAGCTCACACAGTTGTACGAGGCGTGTGTGTGTGTGAGTGAGGGATTATTTGTCTAAACGGCCGAAGACAGATGAAGGTAAAGTAGAGGAGACTACATACATCGTTCCCTTTATTCGCCTCCGTGTGATTGGCTCCGGAGTCTTTGCCGTTGCGGACACGGACGCTGTGGTTCCCATTCTGCCACGTGATTGGCTGGTCAGCGCTGGGGGACAGCGGTGGGCTGTGGGCGGCGTGACTTCCTTCCTGTTTGTGCCTGTCGTTCTTGCACTTTGCATTTGATCTGATTGATTGAAGACACAATGAGAGCAGTGTAAGAAGCTTTTCTGTCATTTTGATTCATTCCCTTTCTGTGATGAAAGTGCTGACTAATACCACATTACCACAGTCTTACTGTAGCGACTATGGTATTCTGGCAGGAACTATGTTCCCCCTGGTGCATGTTTTGTTGGAGGGCCTGTGAAACGGAGATAAGAGGCACCTGCTGGGTGATCTGGAGAGGCTGGCGGTGGAGGAGACGGATCTGCTGCGGGAACTACAGCAGCTGCCTCTGTGCTGAGAACTCCTGCTGGGAGAGTCGGCTGAACACCTGCGGAAACACACACACATACAAACACACTGACGTCACACACTCTCACACTCCAGCCACTGCGCTTCAGTCACTCTCACAGCAATTCTTTCATTGACAATCCATGCATATGGCTTACATGAAATTGTGAGTGTGTGTTTGGTGTTGAGGGTGGTTGCCAGGGTGTTGCTACGCAGTGGCTACAATGTTTCGACTGGTGGTAAGAGCATTGCTAGGTGGTTGCTAGGGTGTTCTACCTGGTTACTATGGTGTTGTGGGTTGTTTGCAGGGTGTTACTATGCAGTTGCTACAATGTTTCGACTGGTTGTCTGAGGATTGCTAGGTGGTTGCTAGGTTGTTTTAGATGGTTACTAGGGTGTTGTGGGTCATTTGCAGGGTGCTGCTACACAGTTGCAACAATGTTCGACTGACTGTAAGAGCATTGCTAGGTGGTTGCTAGGGTGTTCTACCTGGTTACTATGGTGTTGTGGGTGGTTTCCAGGGTGTTACTATGCAGTTGCTACAATGTTTCAACTGGTTGTCTGAGGATTGCTAGGTGATTACTAGGTTGTTTTAGATGGTTACTAGGGTGTTGTGGGTCATTTGCAGGGTGTTGCTACACAGTTGCTACAATGTTTCGACTGGTTGTAAGAGCATTGCTAGGTGGTTGCTAGGGTGTTCTACCTGGTTACTATGGTGTTGTGGGTGGTTGCCAGGGTGTTGCTATGCAGTTGCTACAATGTTTCGACTGGTTGTATGAGGATTGCTAGGTGGTTGCTAGGTTGTTTTAGATGGTTACTAGGGTGTTGTGGGTCATTTGCAGGGTGTTGCTACACAGTTGCTACAATGTTTCGACTGATTATAAGAGCATTGCTAGGTGGTTGCTAGGGTCTTCTACCTGGTTACTATGGTGTTGTGGGTTGTTTCCAGGGTGTTACTGCAGTTGCTACAATGTTTCCACTGATTATAAGAGCATTGCTAGGTGGTTGCTAGGTGTTCTACCTGGTTACTATGGTGTTGTGGGTTGTTTCCAGGGTGTTACTATGCAGTTGCTACAATGTTTCGACTGGTTGTCTGAGGATTGCTAGGTGATTACTAGGTTGTTTTAGATGGTTACTAGGGTGTTGTGGGTCATTTGCAGGGTGTTGCTACACAGTTGCTACAAATGTTTCGACTGATTGTAAGAGCATTGCTAGGTGGTTGCTAGGGTGTTCTACCTGGTTACTATGGTGTTGTGGGTGGTTGCCAGGGTGTTGCTATGCAGTTGCTACAATGTTTTCGACTGGTTGTAGGAGCATTGCTAGGTCGTTGCAAGGGTGTTCTAGATTGTTACTAGGGTGTTGTGGGTCATTTGCAGGGTGCTGCTACACAGTTGCTACAATGTTTCGACTGATTATAAGAGCATTGCTAGGTGGTTGCTAGGGTCTTCTACCTGGTTACTATGGTGTTGTGGGTTTTTCCAGGGTGTTACTATGCAGTTGCTACAATGTTTCGACTGGTTGTCTGAGGATTGCTAGGTGATTGCTAGGGTGTTCTACATGGTTACTATGGTGTTGTGGGTCGTTTGCAGGGTGTTGCTACGCAGTTGATACAATGTTTCGACTGATTGTAAGAGGATTGCTAGGTGGTTGCTAGGGTGTTCTACATGGTTACTATGGTGTTGTGGGTGGTTGCCAGGGTGTTGCTATGCAGTTGCTACAATGTTTCAACTGGTTGTCTGAGGATTGCTAGGTGGTTGCTAGGTTGTTTTAGATGGTTACTAGGGTGTTGTGGGTCATTTGCAGGGTGTTGCTACGCAGTTGATACAATGTTTCGACTGATTGTAAGAGGATTGCTAGGTGGTTGCAAGGGTGTTCTAGATGGTGAATAGGGTGTTGTGGGGGGTTGCAAGGTTGTTGCTATGCAGTTGCTACAATGTTTCTACTGGTGGTAAGAGCATTGCTAGGTGGTTGCTAGGGTGTTCTACCTGGTTACTATGGTGTTGTGGGTGGTTGCCAGGGTGTTGCTATGCAGTTGCTACAATGTTTCGACTGGTGGTAAGAGCATTGCTAGGTGGTTGCTAGGGTGTTCTACATGGTTACTATGGTGTTGTGGGAGGTTGCAAGGATGTTGCTATGCAGTTGCTACAATTTTCTAATGGTGATAAGAGCATTGCTAGGTGGTTGCAAGGGTGTTCTAGATGGTGAATAGGGTGTTGTGGGGGGTTGCAAGGTTGTTGCTATGCAGTTGCTACAATGTTTCTACTGGTGGTAAGAGCATTGCTAGGTGGTTGCTAGGGTGTTCTACATGGTTACTATGGTGTTGTGGGTGGTTGCCAGGATGTTGCTATGCAGTTGCTACAATGTTTCGACTGGTGGTAAGAGCATTTCTAGGTGGTTGCTAGGGTGTTCTACATGGTTACTACGGTGTTGTGGGTGGTTGCCAGGGTGTTGCTATGCTCAAATGTTTTCATTGGTTGTCAGTGCATTGCTAGGTGGCTGCTAGGGTGTTCTAGAAACTAGATTGTTACTTGGGTGCTGTGGGTGGTTGCCAGGGTGTTGCTATTTATTTGCTGAAATATTTCGACTGGTTGTCAGTGCATTGCTAGGTGGTTGCTAGAGTGTTCTAGATGGTTACTAGGGTTTTATGGGTGGTTGCGGGGCTGTTCCTATAGGGTTATTAGGGCATTGTTAGTTGGTTGCTAGGATGTTCTAGATGGTTGCTAGGGTGTTGTTATGCATTTGCTAAAATGTTGGTGTTCTGTAGATGGTAACTAACATTTTGTGGGTGGTTGCTGGGGTGTTGCTATGCACTTGCTAAAATGTTCTGAGTGGTTGTCAGAGCATTGCTAGAGTGTTCTAGATGGCAATACTCAACTGGGTGGTTGCCGGACTGTTGCTATGCATTTGTTAAAAAGTTCTGAGGGGTTGTTGGGCATTGCTTGTTGGTTACTAGAATGTAGATTGTTACTAGGGCGTTGTGGGTGGTTGACAGGGTGTTGCTATGCATTTGTGGTAATATTTCAACTGGTCATCAGTGAATTGCTAAGTGGTTGCTAGGTTGTTTTAGTTTGTTGTAGGTGGTTGCCAGGGTGTTGCTATGCCGTTGCTAAAATGAGGGCTAGGTAGTTGCTAAGGTAATCTAGATGGTTGCAATGTGCCAGCTTACTATCCCAAGTGAAAAATCACAACTCTGATTGCTTAGAAAATCAATATAAGTAAATGATTAAACTTTGTAATCAATGCATTGGATTTTTATGGTCAGATTGAGGCATCACAATACTGAACATTTGATATTTTTAGAAAAGTAAACAGCACAGCAAACACGCACCTCTTCTTCTGTTTGTTCTTGTCTTTGTGTTTGATTTTGGGGCTGCCAGATCTGAAAGGAGAAAACAAACAAGAACTGAATACAGGAGTGGAGCATAAATGTACACACACTCACATTTCAAATGCAATCGAAAGGTTTATATTAGTCTGATGCAAAACAGACTAAAGTTGTGATTACAAAGCAACAAATGCGAATAATCACTGGATGTGACAATATTTACCAGGCACTGAATATTTAAATATACCTAGAATTTTGTAGAGAGTAAGCTAGGTGTCAATTAGCCTGTACATGTCAATAGATGACTTTTGAACAGACTGTAAAGTAGATCTCGACCCTGGAAGACTAATATGAGTCCAGAACAGTTCCCAAGCATATTAGCTCAGTGTTTACCTGTGTCTCCTCTTCCTCCTTGAGCCAGATGTGGACCTGAGACAGAGGGATTAGACATTGTGATCACCAGCTGTTTACATCAGGGGATTTTGCAGTAAGTGCTGCTACACTTAAAATGTCTGAATGTCATAAAACAATAGATCTAGTGTTGATAACTCAAGGAAAACTTCCATCATTCATGCACAAAAAATCACAGAAACACCAGCTGATACAAAAAAAATTATGCAGAAAAGTAACGTTAGCATAGAGAAAAGAAACCTGCTGCATTTAAAGGTGCAGTGTGTAGTATTTATGAGGATCTATTTACAGAAACGCAATATAATATACCTAACTATATGTTTTCAGAGGTGTATAAAGACCTTTTTATTTTTTATTGCCTTAGAATGAGCCGTTTCTATTTACACATAACGTGGGTCCCCTTACAGTGAAGTCACCATTTTGTGCCGTCATGTTTCTACAGTGGCCCTAAAGGGACAAATTTCTCTACAGAGCGCTAGCTACTCTCTGCTGTCTCAGAGGACGACATTTTTGTCCTGTGTCGGCCACCGTAGCTTCTCTCGGTGCTTTGAAAGGGAGGGGTGAGCGGGTGCAATCCACAACCTCACCACTAGATGCCGCTAAAATGTACACACTGTAACTTTAAATAATATTTTATATCAAATGCAATGGCATTTGCACATTTTTAAAGGGGTGCTATTATGGTTTTTCACTTCTTCAACTTTTTCAACTTTCAGTAGTTGAAAGCAAAGGGAGATATTTTATTTAACAGAATTTCAAGAACTACAACGAACGGCTCATTTGGACTACAATGCGATCATTTAAATAAACCCCGCCCACGGAATACATAAAAAAAGGTGTCGATTACTGTTTGAATTATCATGGTTTTCCAACAAATATCACAATTAAATAAGTATAAATCAGGCTTGCATTGGTTTGAAATTGCTGCTGTTTATATTTGAGCGGGGCGGGACTTTTCCCGAACACGCAGTGTCAATCAAAGCACACTGGGCCAGCTAACCAATCACAGCACATTTCGGATTTCGTAAGGCATCATCAAGGAGGGGCATCATCGAAACATAATTCGACCATACTTGGGAGAGCTGTAATAATGTAAAAATCAAGTGGCAATCTGCCCCAGTTTCTCTTGAAGCCGATACGGAAGTGACTTAAACTGCAGTTCATCGACTGGCCACTAGAGACCGGCTCCAGAAGGGAGCAGAATCTCATTAAGCTCATGTTAAAGGAGCACTCCAGCGTTTTTAGAAATAGGGCTTATTCAACATCTTTCCTACATTTAGATATGTGGGCAAATGCATTTTTGTCTCAGTGCATGCATTGTTTTAGTTTGGCAGGGTCGCCGCTAGCTTAGCTTAGCATAATGAATGGAATCCTATGTTGCCAGCTAGCATGTCCCGAGTAAAAGTGATCCAAAAGAAACAAAAAAACCCACCTAATTACTTCTTGTGGCCTGTGTATTCACAACGAGTACAAATAGCGATGCAGATTAAGACTAGGCGATTTCCTAGTCAGATATTAACTTGGGACTATATTATGGGGAAGCACAGGCGAAGCACTGCTACTGCAGAGATATCACGCAACACATGAAATGTATGTTGACAGAAGTTTTGTGATTTCATGTGTTGCGTGATTTCGACTTGGCACTTCAAAACTGCTCTGCAGAATCCTGTAGGTGACGTCACAGACACTACGTCCATATTTTTATACAGTCTGTGGTAAAAATACATGAAAAATTTTTGTTTCATGCTTGATTGTTTTTTTAACAATCAAGCATGAAAACGTATTTGAGTACACCCCAAAAACAAAATCAAGACTTCGTAAAAGGGACCCCTTTAAGTGTGATTATTTATATATTTGTGGGGTCACTGTATGTTGTGATAAAGACAGGAAAATAGTTGAAATGCATCTGTTTTAACAATTAACTCATGCCTTCGCTGCAAGATTTGGGGTTAGTTTGGGAGCTTTAACACACCACAGTTACACCTTTAAATGACTTTCCTCAATCCATACTGAAAGGAGGAATACCTATATGCTCAATTTCTAACTCTCTATCCCACTTTTTCCCTCACACACAGTATTGAAGCTGCTCTGATAAGACATCTACACAAGAATCCACCATGTTTCCGTACTGTGTACACTATTATACAAATCTGACAGCACTGACAAGCATTCGACAGTCCTGTCATGCTCGTCTGATGTGGGAAAAGCTCAGAAGAGGTATAGTTGTAATAAAGCTGTCAGGGTAACATGACATGAATAATAATGATCTGTACTTTACAGAGAAGAATACATAGACTTGTGGAATATACAACATGTCAGAAGACATGTAAAGTGTGGGATCACAGATCAGGCATAACATTATGACCTAATATTGTGTTGGTCCCCCTTTTGCTGAGCCGTCGAGGCATGGACTCCACTAGACCCCTGAAGGTGTGCTGTGGTATCTGGCACCAAGATGTTAGCAGCAGATCCTTTAAGTCCTGTAAGTTGCGAGGTGTGGCCTCCATGGATCGGACTTGTTTGTTCAGCACATCCCACAGATGCTCGATTGGATTGAGATCTGGGGAATTTGGAGGCCAAGTCAAGACCTCAAACTCGTTGTTGTGCTCCTCAAACCATTCCTGAAGCATTTGTGCTTTGTGTCAGGAGCATTATCCTGCTGGAAGAGCCACAGCCACCAGGGAATACCGTTTCCATGAAAAGCTGTACATGGTCTGCAACAATGCTTAGGTAGGTGGGACGTGTCAAAGGAACATCCACATGGATGGCAGGACCCAAGGTTTCCCAGCTGAACATTGCCCAAAGCATCACCTCCGCTGGCTCGCCTTCTTCCCATAGTGCATCCTGGGGCCATGTGTTCCCCAGGTAAGCCACACACACGGCCATCCACGTGATGTAAAAGAACACGTGATCATCAGACCAGGCCACCTTCTTCCATTGCTCCGTGGTCCAGTTCTGATGCTCACGTGCCACTGTTGGTGCTTTCGGCGGGTCAGGGGTCAGCATGGGCACCCTGACTGGTCAGCGGCTGTGCCGCCCCATACACAACAAACTGCGATGCTCTGTGTATTCTGACACCTTTCTATCAGAACCAGCATTAACTTCTTGAGCAGTTTGAGCTCCAGTAGCTCGTCTGTTTGATCGGACCCCACGGG
>CM040916.1:52752230-52757230 GCA_023029165.1 Gobiocypris rarus
TGAAAGAGCAACCTACAATTACATTTTCCTCTGTGTGACGTCAACATCTATTTATTTACCATTTAATTAAGGGGAGTAGCTGTACGGCCAAATCAAATTCTGTTGCATTATTTTCCTGTTTATCACTGTAAAGCTGCTTTGAAACAATCTGCATTGTAAAAAGGGCTATATAAATAAAGTTGACTTGACTATAATTTCTAAAACAAATAGGAAATGGTTATTTCTCAGAAACTATAATAATGAGTGTGTCAAACTGGCATGATACTAACAGACCTGTTTTTCTATCACACCAGCTTGTTATAATCTCATTCCTTCATTATAAAGTCTTATGTTCATTATCATTCGTAACACATGTGTTAATTAGCATTTGAGTACTTAAAGTGATCTTATCTAAAGCTGTAATGATCAGCTTCTTCATCACAGTGGTAAATGTCACCATCCTGCTTCTGCAAAAGTGCAAACAGACAGAATAGTGTGTGTGTGTGTGTGTGTGTGTGTGTGTGTGTGTGTGTGTGTGTGTGTGTGTGTGTGTGTGTGTGTGTGTGTGTGTGTGTGTGTGTGCTTTATCCACAGATATACTATGCTGGGAAATTACCTATGTTTGTGAGTCTCTAATAATTTAGTGCATATCTAAATGAATTGTCTTGCCTTTGTGTAAACATGATCATAGCTTTCTTCAAAGACATTACTTTATCTGTACAGTCAAACCTAAATCAAGTGAATAATGAATAAATTACCACTCTAGCCCCATTAGTGCAAATTATACTGAACATGAAAGACTGCCACACATCCTCTTTGAGAATGATGGACCCTATGATGGAACAGAAGGGTTAAATGACAACATGCTGTAAGGGTCCCAATACTGTAAGGGTCCTATGGTGGAACAGAACAGAAGGGTTAAATGACAACATGCTGTAAGGGTCCCAATACTGTAAGAGTCATATGACGGAACAGAAGGGTTAAATTACAACATGCTGTAAGGGTCCCATACTGTAAGGGTCCTATGGTGGAACAGAAGGGTTAAATGACAACATTCTGTAAGGGTACCATACTTTAAGGGTCCTATGGTGGAACAGAAGGGTTAAATGACAACATGCTGTAAGGGTCCCATACTGTAAGGGTCCTATGATGGAACAGAAGGGTTAAATGACAACATACTGTAAGGGTCCCATACTGTAAGGGTCCTATTATGGAACAGAAGGGTTAAATAACAACATGCTGTAAGGGTCCCATACTGTAAGGGTCCTATGGTGGAACAGAAGGGTTAAATGACAACATGCTGTAAGGGTCCCATACTGTAAGGGTCCTATGGTGGAACAGAAGGGTTAAATGACAACATGCTGTAAGGGTACCATACTGTAAGGGTCCTATGGTGGAACAGAAGGGTTAAATGACAACATGCTGTAAGGGTACCATACTGTAAGGGTCCTATGGTGGAACAGAAGGGTTAAATGACAACATTCTGTAAGGGTCCCATACTGTAAGGGTCCTATTATGGAACAGAAGGGTTAAATAACAACATGCTGTAAGGGTCCCATACTGTAAGGGTCCTATGGTGGAACAGAAGGGTTAAATGACAACATGCTGTAAGGGTCCCATACTGTAAGGGTCCTATGGTGGAACAGAAGGGTTAAATGACAACATGCTGTAAGGGTACCATACTGTAAGGGTCCTATGGTGGAACAGAAGGGTTAAATGACAACATGCTGTAAGGGTCCCATACTGTAAGGGTCCTATTATGGAACAGAAGGGTTAAATAACAACATGCTGTAAGGGTCCCATACTGTAAGGGTCCTATGGTGGAACAGAAGGGTTAAATGACAACATACTGTAAGGGTCCCAATACTGTAAGGGTCCTATGGTGGAACAGAAGGGTTAAATGACAACATGCTGTGAGGGTAACATACTGTAAAGGTCATATGATGGAACAGAAGGGTTAAATTACAACATACTGTAAGGGTCCCATACTGTAAGGGTCCTATTATGGAACAGAAGGGTTAAATAACAACATGCTGTAAGGGTCCCATACTGTAAGGGTCCTATGGTGGAACAGAAGGGTTAAATAACAACATGCTGTAAGGGTCCCATACTGTAAGGGTCCTATGGTGGAACAGAAGGGTTAAATGACAACATGCTGTAAGGGTCCCATACTGTAAGGGTCCTATGGTGGAACAGAAGGGTTAAATGACAACATGCTGTAAGGGTACCATGCTGTAAGGGTCCTATGATGGAACAGAAGGGTTAAATGACAACATACTGTAAGGGTCCCATACTGTAAGGGTCCTATGATGGAACAGAAGGGTTAAATGACAACATACTGTGAGGGTCCCATACTGTAAGGGTCCTATGATGGAACAGAAGGGTTAAATGACAACATGCTGTAAGGGTCCCATACTGTAAGGGTCCTATGGTGGAACAGAAGGGTTAAATGACAACATGCTGTAAGGGTCCCATACTGTAAGGGTCATATGATGGAACAGAAGGGTTAAATGACAACATACTGTGAGGGTCCCAATACTGTAAGGGTCATATGATGGAACAGAAGGGTTAAATGACAACATACTGTAAGGGTCCCAATACTGTAAGGGTCATATGATGGAACAGAAGGGTTAAATGACAACATACTGTGAGGGTCCCATACTGTAAGGGTCTTATGATGGAACAGAAGGGTTAAATGACAACAGACTGTAAGGGTCCCAATACTGTAAGTGTCATATGATGGAACAGAGGGTTAAATGACAACATACTGTGAGGGTCCCAATACTGTAAGGGTCCTATTATGGAACAGAAGGGTTAAATAACAACATACTGTGAGGGTCCCATACTGTAAGGGTCCTATGATGGAACAGAGGGTTAAATGACAACATACTGTGAGGGTCCCAATACTGTAAGGGTCATATGATGGAACAGAAGGGTTAAATGACAACATACTGTAAGGGTCATATGATGGAACAGAAGGGTTAAATGACAACATACTGTGAGGGTCCCATACTGTAAGGGTCCTATTATGGAACAGAAGGGTTAAATAACAACATAATGTGAGGGTCCCAATACTGTAAGGGTCAAATGATGGAACAGAAGGGTTAAATGACAACATACTGTAAGGGTCCCATACTGTAAGGGTCATATGATGGAACAGAAGGGTTAAATGACAACATACTGTAAGGGTCCCATACTGTAAGGGTCATATGATGGAACAGAAGGGTTAAATGACAACATACTGTAAGGGTCCCAATACTATAAGGGTCCTATGATGGATCAGAGGGTTAAATTATAACATACTGTAAGGGTCCCAATACTGTAAGGGTCCTATGATGGAACAGAAGGGTTAAATGACAACATACTGTAAGGGTCCCAATACTGTAAGGGTCCTATGATGGAACAGAAGGGTTAAATGACAACATACTGTAAGGGTCCCAATACTATAAGGGTCCTATGATGGAACAGAAGGGTTAAATTACAACATACTGTGAGGGTCCCAATACTGTAAGGGTGCTATGATGGAACAGATGGTTAAATGACAACATACTGTGAGGGTCCCATACTGTAAGGGTCACATGATGGAACAGAGGGTTAAATGACAACATACTGTGAGGGTCCCATACTGTAAGGGTCCTATGATGGAACAGAGGGTTAAATGACAACATACTGTAAGTGTACCAATACTATAAGGGTCCTATGATGGATCAGAGGGTTAAATTATAACATACTGTAAGGGTCCCAATACTGTAAGGGTCATATGATGGAACAGAAGGGTTAAATGACAACATACTGTAAGGGTCCCAATACTGTAAGGGTCCTATGATGGAACAGAAGGTTTAAATGACAACATACTGTAAGGGTCCCAATACTGTAAGGGTCCTATGATGGAACAGAAGGGTTAAATGACAACATACTGTAAGGGTCCCAATACTGTAAGGGTCCTATGATGGAACAGAAGGGTTAAATGACAACATACTGTAAGGGTCCTATGATGGAACAGAAGGGTTAAATGACAACATACTGTAAGGGTCCCAATACTGTAAGGGTCCTATGATGGAACAGAGCGTTAAATGACAACATACTGTAAGGGTCCCAATACTGTAAGGGTCCTATGATGGAACAGAAGGGTTAAATGACAACATACTGTAAGGGTCCCAATACTGTAAGGGTCCTATGATGGAACAGAGGGTTAAATGACAACATACTGTGAGGGTCCCATACTGTAAGGGTCCTATGATGGAACAGAAGGGTTAAATGACAACATACTGTAAGGGTCCTATGATGGAACAGAGCGTTAAATGACAACATACTGTGAGGGTCCCATACTGTAAAGGTCCTATGATGGAACAGAAGGTTTAAATGACATCATAAGGGTTCTGTGATGAAACGGAAATGTTCTGTTGATGGATCTATCATGTACGGAGCCCCAAAGGGTTAGGAGATAGGAGGTAGGAGGAATGCTTTTGCTTGTGCTCACACAATTTCTGCGTTCCCCTGAGAAACTTTGTGTCCGCACGCAAAACCGTAGCGTTCTTTGGGAGTGATCACAAAGTTTCTCAGAGGATCGCAAAAGCATTGCCAAATATTTTTTACTCCCTTCTCATATTTGTTTTCTTCACCATGTCCCTTTAGGGGCTCTGTAATAACGGCTCAGGCTCTGAGTTGTTGTGGATAGAACAGCAAGAGCAGGAAGAGTAAAAGGCATTTTTATTAGACTAGAGTCTCTGGGTGGAGGTGATGTACGGTCACAGAGGTTTCCTCTGGGTTGTGCTACGGCATTAACACAGGGTCATTTGTGACCTGTAGAGAGTGTTAAATCATGATCCTCTCCTGTTCCTGCACCCACAAGCTAAGAAATATATATGTATACGGCTGTCTATGTTTATGAAACGCATGCAGCAAAAGACAATTTTTTTTTTTAAGCATATGTTTCAACATGACTTGACATGCAAGCCAAGAGTATGACCGAAAATACTTCTCATTAGTTTATTCTATATGGCAGCATGAGATTATAAGAT
>CM040916.1:52767230-52772230 GCA_023029165.1 Gobiocypris rarus
TGTGTGTGTGTGTGTGTGTGTGTGTGTGTGTGTGTGATGGGTAGGTTTAGGGGCAGGCAGTGTAGGGGATAGAAAATACGGTTTGTACAGTATAAAATGCATTACGCCTATGGAATGTCCCCATAAAACATGAAAACCCAACATGTGTGTGTGTGTGTATGTTGGGGGAGGCTGTATAGGAGAGAGGTTATGGGGTTAAAGACTTCACGAGGGAGTGTTCTCACTGGTTTATATCCACAGCATCAGATTAAAGCCCCTAGTCTCCATTATAACTGCAGCCGCCCTGTTTAATGCCCCCGTCGCTCTCTGGGAAACACCCCTGCAA
Source organism: Gobiocypris rarus (assembly GCA_023029165.1). Classification (NCBI taxonomy): domain Eukaryota; kingdom Metazoa; phylum Chordata; class Actinopteri; order Cypriniformes; family Gobionidae; genus Gobiocypris; species Gobiocypris rarus. The sequence continues at coordinate 52,767,556 of CM040916.1, forward strand.
TCATCCACAATCCTCCCTGATGTCCGATCCAGTTTACAGGAACAGTTCACCTAAAAATTCATATTTTGTCATAATAATAATTTCTCCCTTGTCGTTTGAAACCGGCATGACTTTCTTCTGTGGATAAAAATGTTAGATGATTTTTTTCTTTCTATAAACCCATGAAATCATGTCAAACCTGATGAGATGCATCTTCATGGGTCACGTGTTAATGAAAACGAGAATGAAGAGGAACGTTTTTAAAATCTGATTTGTGTTGCACAGTCACTGGAATTGAAAGGGGCAAATTGGGAGTAAATGATGACAGGATGTTTATATTTGACTGAACTGTGACATTTGGAGGCTTCTTGTACAAACAGAGACGAGCAGAGGAGGCACGGCCGCTGAAGCATGTTCAACACAAGAGGACCAGATCTTCAGACAGCGCTACACGGAGCTCGTCTGACTTTCACAGAGCTGCACGCCATCTGCTGCTACTCACACTGGGAGGAACATATGGAGAGCCAACATCTCCTAAAGCACAGCACAATTAGTCATGATGTGTGTGTGTGTGTGTGTGTGTAGAGGTGCTGCCAGATGGCTGATCCACCACCCTCCTCCATCTCCAGCATCCTGCTCCACAACATCGCCATCAATCTAGTAACTATTACTCAGAGCTCTTAACAAGGAGCAGTCTATTTCCACTAATAAGAGCCAGCAAAGAAAGACTGGACACACTTCTCATGTAACTCCATATGGACAGATGGAGGAGGACCTGTTTGAGTCATTATTTTGACTGTTTTCAAACAGGTCCTCCTCCATCTGTCCGTATGGGGTTACATGAGAAGAATTATTTTTCACTGGATGGCGCCTCAGAACCTCAGATGTGGAAGTCATCATAGTTGGGTAACCTCTATAGCGGTGAACGGCAGACGACAGCAAATACCATTTTTGTATTTCATTTGCTCCAATAGCTGAAGACAAAAACAGTGATACACTTTCCAAAAGAGGGAAACAATTATAGAGTGAAGATGTCAGATTTCCCATCACACCCTCAGCCGTTGTATTAGAAACACGCTCGCAGCAGCGTCAATTCAGTTCTCAACATTTACTGACAAGCTAATATCACACAATATATTGCATGAAAATATGAAAAACTAGATTTGAAATGTGGATAACTATGGAAACTTGTCATCACAATCTGTGAATAGGGCCCACTAGTTCTGATCTGTTCTGTTCTGTTCTATTCTATTCTATTCTATTCTATTCTATTCTATTCTATTCTATTCTATTCTATTCTATTCTAATCTATTCTATTCTATTCTAATCTATTCTAATCTAATCTATTCTATTCTAGTGAATAGGGTCCACTGGTTCTATTCTATTCTATTCTATTCTATTCTATTCTATTCTATTCTAGTGAATAGGGTCCACTGGTTCTATTCTATTCTATTCTATTCTATTCTATTCTATTCTATTCTATTCTATTCTAGTGAATAGGGTCCACTGGTTCTATTCTATTCTATTCTATTCTATTCTATTCTATTCTAGTGAATAGGGTCCACTGGTTCTATTCTATTCTATTCTATTCTATTCTATTCTATTCTAGTGAATAGGGTCCACTGGTTCTATTCTATTCTATTTTATTCTATTCTATTCTATTCTATTCTAGTGAATAGGGTCCACTGGTTCTATTCTATTCTATTCTATTCTATTCTATTCTAGTGAATAGGGTCCACTGGTTCTATTCTATTCTATTCTATTCTATTCTATTCTATTCTATTCTATTCTATTCTATTCTATTCTAGTGAATAGGGTCCACTGGTTCTATTCTATTCTATTCTATTCTATTCTATTCTATTCTATTCTATTCTAGTGAATAGGGTCCACTGGTTCTATTCTATTATATTCTAGTGAATAGGGTCCACTGGTTCTATTCTATTCTATTCTATTCTATTCTATTCTATTCTATTCTATTCTATTCTATTCTAGTGAATAGGGTCCACTGGTTCTATTCTATTCTATTCTATTCTATTCTATTCTAGTGAATAGGGTCCACTGGTTCTATTCTATTCTATTCTATTCTATTCTATTCTATTCTATTCTATTCTATTCTATTCTATTCTATTATATTCTAGTGAATAGGGTCCACTGGTTCTATTCTATTCTATTCTGGTGAATAGGGTCCACTGGTTCTATTCTATTCTATTCTATTCTATTCTATTCTATTCTATTCTATTCTATTCTATTCTATTATATTCACTTACCAAAGCAGAAAGAATAACACAAAAGTGAATAAATGTTGACAGAATGTTCATTTTTGGGCAAACTTTTTCATTCACACTTTAAATTCTATATCACACTGTCAGATTGTTGTGTTCTCTCCACTGATAAACCCAGTGCTGTCATGTAAACTAAGGTTAACAGCTGGTCTGTATGTGTGCTGTGCAGTGACAAACACTGGATTGACCAATCAGAGGACAGGACTGAAACTATCCGTTCCATACACAGAATGCAAACCCAAACTGCTGATAAACCCAACACGCGTTCCTCTGTTCCTCTGATGTGTGTTTGATGAATGGAGGCAGATATTCAGGCCTACTCAGCAGCTCATTCACTAAGCATTTAAGCATGTTAGCAGATTTCTAATCCCGAACTGAAGCAAATCTTTCATCAGCTTTTGTGCGCTGAGCGGTTCCCCTGCGGCGGTGTTTGTGAAGCGCTTTATCACCATCATTCATTCTGCCTCAAGGTCACACAGCTGCCGTTTAATTAGAGACACTCAGACCTGCGGCCCAAACGTCTGCAGGACGTGCGGATTAGGCTGGATGACAGTCATGCCCCAAATCCTCCGTCACATCACAAATACACCAGTATTTATTAGAGGCTGTTTGTGTTTCGCTGAAAACTGACCATAGAAATACCCTGGCAACACTGAGTTATGAACCAGGGCTTCTGCAGCTTGTACATTTAAGACCTTCTTAAGACCAATTACAGAAAATGTAAGGAATAAACTGAAGGGAACACAACATGTAATAAATATGTTCTCTAAATGTAAATGTCTAAGCACACTAAGTGTATTAGTGATACAGTTTCCAACAGACCTCCATTACTTTTTAATTACTGACTAAGAACACTAGAATATGGAAATGACTTTTACTGAACTTTCTGATCACATGACTTCAGTCGTTTTGTCGTTTCCAATGCAAACATCTAAAAGACTCTTACATTTATTGGAGAAGCAACCTGACATTAGATCAGAAATCTTGTGAAAGTGATTTTATGATTAAAACAAGAACAAATATCTGCCAGTGGTTTCAGAAAAATCTACTTAATTCAAATAAAAAAAGTTATTTTCATGACAGACTTCTGTTCTGTCTTGTTTTAAGCATAAACTCACTTAATTTTGTTCATTTTCTCAGAAAACACAACTTATTTTCTTCATTTTGCATCTCAAGTAAATGTGCCTTGATTTAAGGATGTTTAGATATTTGTTTAGAAGAAAAAAAAAATTTTTAGGGCCCTATAATATGTGATATTTTTTCTCAAATTTTGTTTTAATTTGACCAAATTCTGTGTTTTCCGTTATTGGATGAACTATTTGTTCACACGAGGCTGAGTAAATAACATAATTTTCATTTATGGGTGAACTGTCTCTTTAAATGTACCAGTCTTTTGATTTATTCATCCAAAATTTGACAAATTCTGCATTATACAGTGAATTCCATTTTTATGAATGGATTCTGTAGCTGTTTTCCGCATCGCAGAAATCATAGGGCCCTAATATAATGCCATGATACTGAATTTAAGACTTTCTGATCAAATTTAAGACATTTTAAAGGCCTTAAAGGAACACCCTGACTCAAGTTATCTTATTTTATTCGGCGTATCCCCAGAGTTAGAGAAGTCCATACACACCATTCTCATCTCCTGCTGTAACTGACACACACACACCGCTAGCCTAGCTTAGCACAGAGACTGGAGGGAAACGGCTGTGATGTGTGTAGTTTCATCGTGTACTAAGACAGGCGGAAAATGAGAAGTTGTGATTTTCTAGAGCGATGAGTCTAGGAACTATTCTCTCATTCGTGTGTAATAATCAAGGAACTGCTGCCGTCCCACGAGTAGGGTTGCCACCCGTCCCTTAAAATACGGAATCATCCCGTATTTACAAGCAAAATAACGCGTCCCGTATAAAAGCAACACGGGACACGATTTGTCCCGTATTTTACATAGGCCCACATGTAGTTCAATAAACAAATACGGATTTTGCAGTGTGTAGAATACTGATAGCAAATATAAAGATATCCATTTGATAATAAGTAGTACAGGAACTCATTTGTGTGTGATTGCTTTAGCGGAGTCTAGAGAAGATGCGCTGTGCCTGTAAACTTGCGTGGTTTTTAAAATCATGTCAAGCTTGCGTCGCGTCCACCGTTTGAACGCAAGAGAATCTCCAGATATAGAACTAAATATCAAAATGGTATCAATGGGTTTGTCCGGTAACTCATGATGAACTGCACACTTTATGAGAAGCATTTCTGTTGCTCAGACTGTCTCTTAAAGCGGCAGCGCTGACAGACCGGTCTCTGTGACACACGCATCCCTGCTTCTAAAGGTAGGCCTATTGGGTTTTTTTATGGATAATGTATTTAATATAATATTCCATAAATTTTTAGACAGGTTAATTAATAAA
>CM040916.1:52777230-52779730 GCA_023029165.1 Gobiocypris rarus
AACGGGTGAGACACACAGACACGGAACGGTGAGACACGCAGACACGGAACGGCGGTGGGACACGCAGACATCGGAACGGTGAGACACGCAGACACGGAACGGGTGAGACACGCAGACACGGGAACGGTGAGACACGCAGACACGGGAACGGTGAGACACGCAGACACGGGAACGGTGAGACACGCAGACATCGGAACGGGTGAGACACACAGACACGGAACGGTGGGACACGCAGACATGGGAACGGTGAGACACGCAGACACGGGAACGGTGAGACACGCAGACACGGGAACGGTGAGACACGCAGACACGGGAACGGTGAGACACGCAGACACGGGAACGGTGAGACACACAGACACGGGAACGGTGAGACACGCAGACACGGGAACGGTGAGACAGGCAGACATGGGACGGTGGGACGGAGCAACTCTCAAGGGTTAAAATATACACTAGTGCTCAGAAGACATTAATACATCATGAATGCATTCCATTGATCAGAAAACAAGATTATATTTCAAATAAATGCTGCTCTTCTCAACTTTCTATTCATCAAAGAATCCTGAGAAATACAATCATGTTCCCACAGAAATATGAACTGATGATAATAATCATAAAAGTTTTTTAAAGTAAATTAATTATATTGAAATTACTATTAAGAAAAAATAAAATAAATGAATAAATTATATTAAAATAAATCATAAAAATATTAAAATAAATAAGTAAATAAATGATATTAAAATAAATTAATTAATTTTATTAAAATAAATAGTAAAAAAATTGAAATAAGTAAAAAAAAGTTACACTAAATATTAAGAAATATTCAAATTAATAAGTTAATAAATTATATTACAAATAAATAATAAAAATAATAAAATAAGAAAATAATTTATATTAAAATAAATATTAAGAAAATATAAAAATAATAAGTTAATAAATTATATTAAAATAAATCATAAAAACATTAAAATAAAAAAGTAAATTTTTTTAATAAATATTAGAAATATTAAAATAATAAGTAATCAAATTATATTAAAATAAATAAGCAAATAAATTATATTAAATACTTATTAAGAAATATTCAAATTAATAAGTTAATAAATTATATTAAAATAAATAATAAAAACATTAAATTACATACATGAATTATATTTAAATAAATAAGTAATCAAATTATATTAAAATAAATCATAAAAAGATTAAAATAAATAAATTATATTAAAATAAATATTAAGAAATATTAAAATTGATCAGTAAATAAATTATAATAAAATAAATAATAAAAAATATTGAAATAAATAGGTAAAAAACTATATTCAAATAAATATTAAGAAATATTGAAATAAATGTAATAAAATAAATACATTCATAAAATGATATTGAAATAAATACATACATAATTAGACTAAAATAAATAATAAAGAAAGCATTTAAAACAAACTGACCAACCCCAAACATTTGCACAGTGTATAATCATAACTAATCATAAGCATGTGCTCTCCAGTGCGCGGCCTAACTCACAGACGGGCCTGCAAACATCACACCGAGAAATACCACACGACGGGTCATGACCAACAGATGAAGAGAAATATACATATTCAACACACACGACGCCATATTCCAGCTGCTCCGGTCTTTGAATAACTGACACACACTCATTTCTCTCCGCACCTCATTGAGCTGGTGTAATGAACGACGGTAGCTTTCGCTGAATGTGTGTCTTCATGGTTTGATTGAATCATACAGCACAAAAATGAGAACGCCGTCTCCTCTCGTCTGGATGAGATCCCAGAACCCGAGAGACTAATGGTCTCGTGTTTCAACATGGACACTCAATTCAACAACTTCACTTCATCACTGTCACGGCACACTTTCACAGGAGATTTCAGCGCACGGGGACGGGGATCATTCCTGCAGGATCACACACCAGCAGAACGGCCTCGCAGTGTGTGTGTGTGTGTGTGTGTCTGTGTGTGTGTGTGTGTGTCTGTGTGTATGTGTGTGTGTGTGTGTGTGTGTGTGTGTCTGTCTGTGTGTGTGTGTGTCTGTGTGTATGTGTGTGTGTGTGTGTGTGTGTGTTGTGTATGTGTGTGTGTGTGTGTGTGTGTGTCTGTCTGTGTGTATGTATGTGTGTGTGTGTGTGTGTGTGTGTGTGTGTATGTGTGTGTGTGTGTGTGTGTGTGTCTGTCTGTGTGTATGTATGTATGTATGTGTGTGTGTGTGTGTGTGTGTGTGTGTGTGTGTGTGTGTGTGTGTATGTGTGTGTGTGTATGTGTGTGTGTGTGTGTGTGTGTGTGTGTGTGTATGTGTGTATGTGTGTGTGTGTGTGTGTGTGTGTGTGTATGTGTGTGTGTGTGTGTGTGTGTGTGTGTGTGTGTCTGTGTGTATGTATGTGTGTGTGTGTGTGTGTGTGTGTGTGTGTGTGTGTGTGTGTGTGTGTGTGTGTGTGTGTCTGTCTGTGTGTATGTATGTGTGTGTGTGTGTGTGTGTCTGTGTGTGTGTG
>CM040916.1:52782230-52812230 GCA_023029165.1 Gobiocypris rarus
TATTATTATTATGCATGCTATTATTATTATTATGCATGCTATTATTATTATTATTATGCATGCTATTATTATTATTATTATTATGCATGCTATTATTATTATTATTATGCATGCTATTATTATTGATTATCAAGTATTTTACATGCTATTATTATTATTATGCATGCTATTATTATTATTATTATGCATGCTATTATTATTATTATTATGCATTATTATTGATTATGCAAGTATTTTACATGCTATTATTATTATTATGCATGCTATTATTATTATTATGCATGCTATTATTATTATTATTATGCATGCTATTATTATTATTATTATTATGCATGCTATTATTATTGATTATGCAAGTATTTTGCATGCTATTATTATTATTATGCATGCTATTATTATTGATTATGCAAGTATTTTACATGCTATTATTATTATTATGCATGCTATTATTATTATTATGCATGCTATTATTATTATGCATGCTATTATTATTGATTATGCAAGTATTTTGCATGCTATTATTATTATTATTATCCATGCTATTATTATTTATTATACAAGTATACAAGTATTATGCATGCTATAATTATTATGCATGCTATTATTATTGATTATGCAAGTATGCAAGTAATACTTATGCAATACATAATACCTATGCAAGAGTTGCAACATGGGCAAGTTTAAAGTCTTTTGCTATAGAAAGAGCGTGCACTCATATGACTGGGAGAAAGTGCAATGTGCTCTAACGGTGGACTTCTGATTCAAAGAGCCAATCGCTGGCTGTTTAAGTCACTGAGTCACTGCAGGATTATTTAGGGGGGAATGTGGCACAGATGTTTTCCTGAATAAGCAGTGTACTTCTAACTCTCTCTCCCGAGTATAATTAGAAACTGCTGGATATGGTTTTGATGTACTCCCATTGTCTCTGCTTCATTGTGATTTGTGCTGACATATTTTGCTCAGTTCAACAAAACAAAAAAATTATGCTTACTTTTGATTCAAAAATAGGCAATTAAGTGCATAACCTAGCGACTGTCAAATTACTGCCGGTAAAGCACACGCTTCTTTACAAGTGTCAGCGGTTTCCTGTGATACCTGGAGGGTTGCAGTGCAACTTTTACAGTTAGAGAACGCTTGGCCAACAAGAGACAAATATCAGTCAAGAAAGAGTGTGAACTCACGCTGCACTAGCATTTTCAACATGATAACTACTGTAGAATAATGATATATAATGCAGGAAATAATACTTACTGAGCTGAAACCTGCACATGAAATAAATAACCTGGATACTGCGGTCGAGTTGAACCGCCTACTAACAGCAGCTCGCCGACCTCCCGGGATTGAATCAATGTCAAGGTAAACGTCCCTCTAGTGTACAATATGCATCAGATGGTGGGTGGCTGGTCAGCAAAGGTCAAGACTACAACAGAAACCACTTTCTTAACAAAGTGGGTGTTGATGGTGACCTGTAATGGTCAATATTATTCTGTTTTGTTCGTGCCTACAGTTTGTTTCCAGGCTAAACGACAAGATAGTCTAAAAATACTCTTCTTTATATAACTTGCATGAGTAAAACTGAACACAGCTTCCTTTAAAAAGCTTTGCATTTTTTCATTTAGCAGATGCTTATTATAATATACACTCACTGGCCACTTTATTAGGCACACCTATTCAACTGCTCAACGCAACAATCTAACCAGCCAATCACATGGCAGCAACTCAATGCATTTACAGCTTTGAAGGTCTGTGTAAGGTCTCGATCTGAATCACTGCACTAATTCTGCCTTTGCCACCCGCGGCTAGGATACTAACTAGCTACAATGAGCGTGAGCAGTCCATCCCAGTGTGGATAAAATGGCTAAAAGTGGTGTGTTTATTTCGGCAAAACCCAATGAGAGCGAGTTAGAATAGCTCAAGCGCTGCTTGCAGTACTTCAGAGACCGTCAGAGCGCTCTTCGCCTGTCAGAGTAGTCTGGCCTGAAATAAATGCACAAAATACAGAAACAGCAAATAGATAGAAGAGTGGTATTGTGTGCAGTCAGTGCAGATGATTTCAATATACTCCCATTAAAAGATGTTTACCTCTAACTAACTTTAACTTTAAGAGATATTTATTCTATCTAACAGAGAATGCTACTTCAGACCTGCCTTAAACACACAGACTGATACTGTAACCGACAACGTTATTATCAACTGTGTTTACAAATGCTTCAGAAGCATTGGAAGCAAAAGCTCACGGCTATGGTAAGGGGTGTTATATTTCTGACACACGTCTGAGGTGTTTGGCCAATCACAACACACTGGGTCAGCTGGCCAATCAGAGCACTCAGAAGGAGGGGCTTTGTAGAAATTTGTGAGTTTCATGAAAGACTGGAAATAGAGGAGCAGCAATATTGTACAGTATGTAAAAAATTGCTTTTTAAACATTAAAGCATGTTAACATATTCTATTATAGTCAAACAAAATAATGAACTTACAACATTTATTTACAATCTTTTTTTTAACTTCTAATCCTGTATGGTTTTCTTTGTTCTGTGAAACACATGTCCATATAATGAAAGTCAACGGGTGTCCCATGTTTTCTTTTTCAAAAAATCTGATTTTTTTGTCACACAAGTTTGGAATCCAACTCCCTGTTACAAATATAGTAGAACTATCACTTCTACCACTAAACACTGCTTTATGAATAATATTCCTGATCAGTTTAATCATCCCTGATAGTTTAGAAGAACTCAATGTTGCAACAGAAACTCTTGACTCTCTCTTTTCCAGCACTTTAGACACAGTTGCTCCTTTGCACTTAGCAAGAAGATTAAAGAAAATAATCCAACGCCGTGGTACAACGAGCACACTCAGGCCCTTAAAACAGCAGCCAGAAAATGGAGCGCAGCTGGAAGAAAACAAAACTAGAGGTTTTTCGCATTTCGTGGAAAGAGAGCATGATCGCATACAGAAAGGCCGTAAAAACTGCTTATTTATCTACTCTTCGATATAAACACTACCCTAGGTATTTATTTGATACAGTGGCTAAATTAGCGAAATATAAAGCTTCAACCCCAGACATTTTCAAACAGCGCAGCAGTACTGACTTTATGAACCTCTTTACTCGCAAGATTTATAATATAAGGAAGAGAATGATAACCATGCAACCATCTACCACAGTATTACATCAGATTGTAGCGTCACTGAGGATAAATTCCATTTATTCATTACTATATGAGAAGAGGAATTGTCTGAACTCGTTAAATCATCAAACTCAACAACTTGTATGTTAAATGCTGAGTCTAACATACATGTTGTTGATTAGGAAGACAATTCTTCCTAAGCTACTGGACGTCCAGAATCAAGAGTGCCCTCAAGAGAGCTGCAAGAAAAAAGGAGGTTTGTCGCATTTTGTGGAAAGACAGAATTAGTGCATTCAGAAAGGCCTTAAAGACCTGCTTATTTTTCGATACTCTTAGAAGAAAATAAACAAAAGAAGGATTGTCTAAATTTGTTAAATCCTCTAAATCAACAACATCTATGTTAGGCCAGAATGCATGAAACGTTTTCTGTTTTCAGTCGAAAAACAGTGTTGTGTAATGCGGAGTTCAGACGGCACGATTTTCAAACTGGTCGGATCACTGCTCTTTTCACACTGCATGACTATCTGGGGTAGCGTTCAGTCACTGCTGTGTTCACACTGACCGATGGATCGGCTACAGGGGGTTTCACACCGCATGACTGTACAAGAGGAAGAATCCCCGACAACCTTCTCTCTCTCTCTCCAGTGCGCAAACTACATTTCCCAATGTTCCCAACCAAACCCACGTGCGATGTGACAAGTAAACAACACGAGATCACACGTGCGTCAGACTGGAGTTCTCGCGCGAGACTGGAATTGTTATTAAAAATGATAAACTGCAGAAAGTTTGCGCTCCCAATTGTCTGTAAGCTGATTTGCAGCGAAAAGGAGAAAAAGAAAAAAGATTATGGCGGAGGAAATTGTTGGAGAGACACGGAGAAATTAGCCTGAAGTGGTCATACTCAACTCTAGTCAGATATGAGTCTGATGCTGTTCCAATGGGCTTTGATTATGGGGCGTATTTCAACGAACCAGGAAAGACCTCAATTGGATAGACCTACAACCAATCAGAGCAACGGAGCGAAGTGTTTTTCCCGCAGGTTGTTCTCCATGTCCGCAGGTTGAAGCGACCCCAATTATGTGATTATATAGACCAAGGAATGCAAATTTTAGCAGGCAACCTTACCAAAATAAGAAATTTTGCCAACAAAACGCCATTTTTTCCGGAGAACCCCCCCCGGAAAGCTATTGTTTAGGGCTATTCTTTTGAGTAGCAATTTCGCAACATTGCAAAAAAACTTGGCAACCCTGTCTGCACGCGCGCTGGATTAAGTAACGTTAGAAGAAAGATGAGTGTAAACGATCTTTGCCAGTGTTGAAAAAATAATAATTTAAGGATCCACGGAGTACTTCCCAACACGATCATCATTTCTGAGAGAAATAGTGAAGGTGAATGCATATACGAACAAGTTCTCCGTTTAGGATAAGAGCAAATTCAACCCAAGTGCCTTTGATGACATGGATGATTACGATACTGTTGATCATCTGTCCATCATCGGCTAAAGCCCGCCCTGATGATTTCATTGGTCCGAACAGTTTCTGTTCAGGCATAATAACTCCTCTATGGAGCGAGTCCAGAACGAATTCCCTGAGCAAAAATGTTGTGGGTGGGGCTAAATTTGGCTGGCAAAAAAGTTTGAGGTAAATAAATAATTTTGCAATGTTCTGCTGCCGCGGATGGACGTGCAAATGTTTGGGCTTTGTTTCTGTTTGAAAGAATTGTAAATATATCTATAAAAATATTGATATTCTGGTCCTCCCTGAACCTCCCGCTGCCCTGTATCTTGCTCTCTCATTGGCTGTTGGTCATCGCTGATGTAATTTTCAGTCAGAGCTCATTTCACACAGCAGGAGTTTGCGCAAGCACCATTTTGGCTATGATTTCGGGCATTTGTCCGCGATTTCGCAAAACCTGTAGGCGAGTCAAAATAGGGCAGTGTGAGTAGGCATAAGTGGCCCCTAAGCTAATAACTAATGATTTTTACAACGGAAGTGAATAAATCAAAAACGTACTTAAGCTGGACAATGACTTTCTTCTTTAGCTGCTGTACAGCCAAAACAATCTTTGTTGCATTAATTTCCTTTCATCACTGCAGAGCTGCTTTGAATCAGTCTGTATTGTAAAAAGCGTTATAAATGAAGGTGACTTGGAATGGAAGGAAGGTGAGTAAATGATAGAATTTAAATTTGGGTGAACTATCCATTTACGTTAAGTTTGACTGATGTGGATCAAGGGTGTGGATGATGAACACAGAAGCCCTGGAGAACTGAATAACGCATGCATATAAGAGAAAGGAAGAAGGAATAGAGCAGGATATGCCAGACTGAAAAGATGGACAGAAGCAGCACAGAGAAGACGATCAATTCTGCTGCAGTAGCTGCTTCAGATAGACAGTCGGGATCGACTGAGCTCGTAATAACTGGCTGCTGGGATTAGTTATCCACACTCAGACCTCAAGCTCCTGAACTGGTTTCACCTCAGAACGGTTCACCTGTAGACCCGAGAGCTAACAGCCATTTCCCCGGAGAACCTCAGGAGATCTTAAACCACATTTGCTCTTCTCCAAAGCTTTGTTCATTTAGTTTTCTCTACGTTTAGCAGATTTCCCCTCACTGTGAAACATACACTCTTCCGGCATTATTTTAATTATCCAATATTAACTCCTGTTTTCCCCTGGGGAAATGTCAGGAACGAACACTATCCGTTTTAGAGATGATTTCATTAAGACTGCACAATTTCACACTGAAAAAAAATTGCTCTGCTCCAATATCCTGCCTATATGACAGCCGAATATTAAAGAAGAATCCTAATGGATCAGGAAGCTCATGCGACTGAACTATACACACACATAATGCCATTCAATGGGTTGGGGTTGTAAAGATTTTCTAATGTTTTGGAAGTCTCTTCTGCTCACCAAAGCTGCATTTATTTGATGCAAAAATACAGTAACATTTTAAAAGATTTTTGCAGTCTAAAAAACCTATTTCTATGTGAATATATATTGATATCAGTGATCAAAGCTGAATTTATCATCATTACTCCAGTCTTCAGTGTCACATGATCCTTCACTAATCACTCTAATATGAGGATCTGAAAACACATTTATGATTAACCTTTATGATGTTGAAAACATATTCTTCATATTTTTGTCAGGATTCTTAAATGAATATGAAGTTCAAATGAACAGAATTTATTTTTGTACTAATACTGACATGTGTAATCATGTGAAAAAATCATAAATTGTTGAATCAAATCAAATATTTATTTTTTGCAATGTCTATTTGATGCTTTTCTAATTTAACACAATAATGACTTATAATGGTCTTTTGGGGGTCATTTGATGCTGATGTGCGATTCATTTGCAATTAATTAGATTAATTAAGCGGCACATCGTAATTAATTATATTACAAATTGTATTTGCTTGACAGTTACTGAAGACAGTTACTACTTACAGCATTTTATTGTCAAATAAAACTATTTAATAATATTAATGATTCAATATGACTATATAATATTAATAATAATAATTGTTATTTTATTATTATTATTATTTAACGGCGATAATACTATTGTTCTAGGGCTGGGCGATATGGCCAAAAAATCATATCTCGGTATTTTATGGTTGAATGGCGATACACGGTATATATCCCGGTATTTTCTAGGTTTTTCTATTTGGATAAAAAATCTGTATTTATTCTAATACAATTCTAAAATAATAATTTTATTTCACATCTTGCCCAATGATGCCCTAAAAACAATGAAGGCTATAAACAAATAGGCTACAGTGAATGTAATGATGGCTATGCAATATATTGGGTCCAAAAAGTGGGTTAAAATCACATCACATTCTAACATTGTAACATTAAAATCTAAAAACAAAATTAATAATTCACTGAACTAAAAATGAAAATGAAAACAAAAGCACAATAGCTTTTATTTGATTACCCCATTATAATGGTCACTTTCATAAAAAATACTTACTTGTAGGTTTAAAATTCCACATATGGCACATTTATTGTCCAACAATAAATAATTTAGTGAGAATTATTGCATTCCTATCGCGCTCCGTCTGTTTGCTGCGCGTGCACGCACGCGGTGGCGCTTAAGCCTGAATCTTAGCGGCTCGTCCTCTCCTCTCCTGACAGCATAATGGACATATTCGCATGACTTTCTAACATTTACAGATGGAGAAAATACCTTTGAAATGTAAGTTATGCACCACATTTCAAACGCATTAAACAGTGCGAGTATGTATGTGTCTGTCAGCACAAGTAGCATAAGGTTATCTCTCAGAGCATCTGACAGGGCACGCTGCTTTAAACTTTACGTGTTCACTGTATCTTACCAGTTATTTTGAAGAGCACGTGTCATGTCATGTTTAGGACAAGTTGTACATTGCACTTTCCCTGCATGAGCTCATTCTGATTGCTCCGCTGTTTTTCAGATGCGTTTGTATCAATCTACTGTATATCGATATAAACGGTATTGCCTCATTCCGTATCGCTTCTAAAAAATATATCGATATATTGTACAAACTCGATATACCGCCCAGCCCTATATTGTACTGTCAAATAAAAAACATGTTTAATAATAACAACAATAAGAAATAATAAAAAAAAGACATGTATATGTATAACAACAATGCAAATATTATTATTATTATTTTGCAGAACAATATTCATATATATATAATAACACAGCGATTGTTTAGGCTGATGAAAACATTCTGTAAATAAATAATGAAGATGAAAAGTGCCCAAGAGAGCATCAAATTGATCTTTGTGAGACGAGCCTCCACTTCTGCTCTTCTGTTCGTGACTGTGTGCGAGTCTCTGAGACCCTCAATACTTCCAGTTAACTGCAGCTTCTCTCTTTATAAACCGCATTAGAGTTTCATCTCAGGCTCAAGACTTCTGCCATGGACTCTAAAGAGTGTGAAGGGTTTACTCAGGCGAAACCGAATCGGGTTGATTTCAGTGGCATGGCCTTTAAAGACGGGTCGATCAGACAGAATGAAGCGAATAAAAGACCCAGAGCGCGGTTCCCAGAGGGCGGCTGTCCTCCTCCGAATGATTTTAAGCTTTATTGCCTCTCTTAAAGAGAGTGAAGTGAACGAGGCGCCATTTTATCATCTTCTTTTAAGGGCTCTCTTTAGCTTGGGAAAAACCGGATGAACGAGGACACAGAACCGCTTCTGGAAGTTTTTCATCCACAGAACCTGAAATAACCTCTGCGTCATTATTTGAGGATGGGAGGAAGATGTTCTTTAAGCAGAATAATCCTCCTTCCCATTCTCCACAGCTGATGGAGTTATGGAGGAAGGGATTGTTCACTTTTTCCCTCCAGGGCTGTTTCTTCCTACGGCTCAGAGGAGACAAAAATTGGGTGTCAGCGACGCCTCGTGCATTTAAAAGACCCCAAAATACGTCTAACATTCTGCAAACGAACCATAAAGTGCAGAAGAACGTTTATCCACAGGAATAAAAGACATCAGAGCATGTGATCAGCTAATATGACTATTATTATTTTTTCATTGTATTATTTACATTATACAAAATCTATATTAAATTAAAATTATTACTATTGCAATAATACTTTTTTACTGTCAAATAGAAAACATGTATTTATTAATAATAATAATAATTCACTAATACTATACAATAATAATAATAATATTAATAATTGTATATAATAATTGTTAATAATAATTTTATTCACTATTTATTTATAATAATAAGTATTATTATTAACAATACTAATTAGTAATAATAATTAGTATTCATATTATTACACATAATTATATCTAATAATAATAATTAGTATTATTATAAAAATAGTTATTATTTTATTTAAATTAATAAAAATTAAAGAATAACAACATCAATAATAATTATTATTATTTTCATATTATTATTATTATTACATATTACAGCTGTGCATGGCAGTTAAAGACAACATTCATCATGACTATTATTATTATTATTTTATAATTTACATTAAAAATCCCAAAAAAACAAAAGACATTAGTGTTGCAATAATACTATTTTATTTTCAAATAAAAATATTTAATAATAATTCAATATGACTATAATATTATTAATACTTATTATTGTTGTTGTTGTTGTTATTATTGCAACAATACTATTACTAATACTATTGTACTGTCAAATAAAAAACACAAATTTAATAATAACAATTTTACTATTATTTTACAGAAAAAAAGTACATTTACAATACTAATATTTATGGATGCAGTTCAATTTATTTGCTTACAAGCGTTAAATGCATGTCAGAAAATATGGAAACATGGATATCTCTAATGCCTAAATATATACTCTACTATATATACTTCTGTAATAACACATTATGTTATTATATTATTATTAGCGAATGTGACGTTTTGCATTCTTACATATTAAGCAGACGAAAATAAGAGTGAACATTTTTACATGATTTGATGTTTGTAGAATTCAGACTAAAACACACACATTTATTAGATTGAAAGATGGCATGTTTGCTGTGAACTAATAACACTGACCTGGTTAAGTTGCCCTGTGGGTTGTGTGTGAATAAGATGCAGCATTTTGTAAATTTACCCATGAGTCTTTGCAGTCATGCCAACAGTGAAAGGAATTGGATGTGCACCATTTCTCAAGCTGCGTAACCTTCCTGAAAAGAGGACGGGAAGCATCATATACTGCCTCAGAGCCCACACGGTCCCTGCTAAAGTAGATTATTCTGCTAAAATCACACACACACACACACACACACACACACACACACACACACACACACACACACACACACACACACACACACACACACACACACACACACACACACACACACACACACACACACACACACACACAGGGCAAGTTAAAGGGCGTCCTGTTGATATGACTTTCTAGTGTGTATTTTTCTGAGATAGCAGGGTAAAATGTTTCAGCTTCAGGTCCAGAGAGTCTGAGCTCTGCAAACAAACATTCATCATATTGCCCAACACATTGACCTATTACATCAATTCCACCTGCTGAAACACACACACACACACACACACACACACACACACACACACACACACACACACACACACACACACACACACACACACACACACACTGTGTGACGATATCAGCAGGTTTTGTAGAGTCTGCTGGACTAAATGAAGGATGCATGAATTTACAAATAAATCCCCTGCTTGCTAACACTGTTCACAGCAGAATATTAAAACAATGACTGATCATAAATGCATGGCCACAAACACACACTGTAACGAATGCGATCATTACACAGCACAGGGCAGCATGCAATGTGTGTAATATCACTGCGCAAAGCTTTCAAAATGTCAAATGTGACCTTTAAAATGTCACATATCAACCCTAAATTGCACGTTGAAACTTAATATGATACTGAAGGTAATATGAGGGTTTCTAGATCTCTGTTACTTTCAGTCTCACAGGATAATCAATAAGAAAACGCTGCTGCGCTGTTGTAAAGAGAGCTAATAAAATCACCAGTGTTAAAGAAATATAGCGCTTAAAAAACTCTGCTTGAAGAGAAGCTGTTTTTAACACTTGCATTAATGTGTGTGAGCAGGGTAAAGATCCTGCAATACACAAATGTGCCAAATGTTTTGGGACGCCTGCCTTTACATGCACATGAACTTTAATGAAATCCCATTAATAATTTGTAGGGTTTAATATTCAGTTGGCCCACTCTTTGTGGCTGTAACAGCTTCAACTCTTCAAGGTTTAGGAGTGTGTTTATGGGAATTCTTCAAGAAGCGCATTTGTGAGGTCAGGCACTGATGTTGGACGAGAAGGAAGTCTCCGCTCTAATTCATCCCAAAGGTGTTCTATCGGGATGAGGTCAGGACTCTGTGCAGGCCAGTCCAGTTCCTCCACACCAAACTCGCTCATCCATGTCTTTATGGAGCGACGCTTTGTGCACTGGAGCGCAGTCATGTTGGGACAGGAAGGGGCCGTCCCCAAACTGATCCCACAAAGTTGGGAGCATGAAATTGTCCAAAATGTCTTGGTGAAGCATTAAGAGTTCGTTTCACTGGAACTAAGGGGCCAACCCCTGAAAAACAACCCCACCCCATAATCCCCCCTCCACCAAACTTTACACTTGGCACAATGCAGTCAGGCAAGTCCTGCCTCTGGCAACCGCCAAACCCACACTCGTCCATGGGATGGTCAGACAGAGAAGCGTGATTGGTCACTCAGAGAACACGTCTCACTGCTCTAGAGTCCAGTGGTGGCGTGCTTTACCCCACTGCATCCCACGCTTTGCATTGCTCTTGGTGATGTAAGGCTTGGATGAGCTGCTCGCCATGGAAACCCATTCCATGAAGCTCTCCGCACTGTTCTTGAGCTCATCTGAAGGCCACAGGAGTTTGGAGGTCTGGAGCGATTGACTCTGCAGAAAGTTGGTGACTTCTGCGCACTGTGACCCTCAGCATGCGCTGACCCCGCTCTGGGATTTCACTTCATGGCTGAGTTGCTGTTGTTCCCAATCGCTTCCACTGTTATAATCCCACTAACAGTTGAGCGTGGAATATTTAGTAGTGAGGAAATGTCAGGAATGGATTTATTGCACAGGTGGCAACCTATCCCGGTCCCACGCTTGAGTTCACTGAGCTCCTGAGAGCGAGCCATTCTCTCACAAATGTGTGTAGAAGCGTCTGCATGCCTAGTGCTTGAGTTATACACCTGTGGCCATGAAGGGATTGAACACCTGAACTCTGGGATCTGGAGGAGCGTCCCAATACTTGGCAATATAGTGTACATGTAAATCACATTTACTTTAGGAAAAATACTTTTTTCCCGTAACGCTTTTTGGTGATAATACATATACTTAGGGTGCCTTTACACAACAATGATGTTCCTTTTGTGTCTGTCTGTGGGTTTTGCAAATATCTAACCAATGAAAAGTTTTAAAAAGAGCTTGTGACTAAATCTCACAACTCAATTGGCTCCTCAAACTGTCAGTCAAACCTCAAACTCCGCCCATCTCTATTGTGAATAAAGTGCCGCACACAGTTTGGAACATCTCTGCTAGTTTGCAATGCAATGGTTAATAAAGAACTGGTTGTGTGAATAAGTACAGTGTTTTTTTTATTCAAGAAACACTATATACGTAAGGCTAATGATTTATGTATTTGAGGGACAGAGAAAAATGTCTTAGTCCATTTTTAACCATTAATTTCACAGTTTTGTACAGTGTTAAGGATAAAGTAACTCAAATACTGTTACTGATCTACAGAGAGACATATATTAAGTATTTCTCAGAGCAAACGCATAAAGTGACTGATTTCTACGGAATAAGAGGGTTGAGGCTTTGGCCCCCAGTTCAACAAAATGAGTACAAACACACTCATCCTCACAGGCCAGATGTCTCTCCTTTCACACACACACACACACACACACACACACACACACACACACACACACACACACACACACATGTTGTGTTTCCATGTTTTATGGGGACATTCCATAGGCGTAATGCATTTTATACTGTACAAACCGTATTTTCTATCTCCCTACACTGCCCCTGCCCCTAAACCTACCCATCACAGGAGACATGCTGCATTTTTACATTTTCAAAAAACATCACTTAGTGTGATTTATAAGATGTTTTCCTCATGGGGACCAAAAAATGTCCCCACAAGGACAAGGATTTTGGATATTGCCATCTTTGTGGGGACATTTTGTCCCCATACCGTAGGGATTACCAGTCCACACACACACACACACACACACACACACACACACACACACACACACACACACACACACACACACACACATATCTGGGTCACATCATCCTTTAGCATACTTTGAAGAACAAAGTTTGTGAACAAGAGCTGTGAACAGAGGGAGCGAGGCAGAGGGATGAATAAATGCAAAAGGCAAAAAGAGAAGAGTGGTTTGATTCCCCCCAGATTTCTCTGACATGCATCTTCATTAGAGGGAGATTAGATTCGGGCGCACCAGACGATTGCATTGGAAGTGTCTGCAAACGAGTAGCACTTCAGCTCCATTTCAAACCCTAGTGAGAACCGGCTGCTGATGGAGAGAGCGCAGTGTTATTTCTGCATTGTGTCTGTATGCAGTGCTGCCTTAGAAGTTGACCTCAAAAGGCAGAATAAATTCACCACCCACTGTTTGAAACAGCCTTCATATCAAGTCTCAAAATGCCGTCTAGGTAGTCAGCTTTCCCAGGTTTGGAACAGAGCCTGTGGTCGTGTCGCGTAGGCCTGCTGATAATTAAAAATTACGCTTGATTGATTCCTCGTTCAGGGTCATAAAACGCAAGCGTGCCGGTATCCATTTTCAACCTTAAAACTCAAAAGTGTAAAGTCAAGTGATAAGAAACAGCTAAACACACAACTCTCTGATGGGTTGGACAGATGAATAGAGAGAGAAGATGGAGGCGGAAATCAATGAGCGAGAAGAAAGCAGTGGCGGCAGGAGCAGAAGCAATCTGAAAGAAAATAGAGGAGAGACGGCAGAGGAAATGAGTCGTCTTTTCTGCTTCTACTCCCACAGCTGTTTATTACTGTATTTTTAATGGAATATTGAACTAGTTTATGATGTATGTGGGTGAGAGGTGTGAGAGAATGAGCTGAGAGAGGCTGTGTTTAATATGCTATAATACAAACCATGTGCAAATTCATCAGTCAACAACATTGCAGAGTACTTTCTCCTGAAAACTGCAGTGAATCAAAGACTCAAAAACGCCTGTTTTCTACCGTCACAAACATGTGACCAATCCCGTCACGAGGGGGGTGGGGCTTTTCTTCACCAACTTTCTATGATGTTCAAAGCATGATTGTTTAGAAGCTGACTCTGAGATGGTGAACGGGAACATGGTTTGCAACACATTACATATATTTACATTACATACACAAGACTTATATATATATATATACACAGATCAGGCATAACATTATGACAGGTGAATAACACTGATTATATCTTCACAATGTTATATCTGATTATACCGTCATAATGTTATGCCTGATTGGTGTATGTATATAAGTCCTGGATGAATCAGTGGGCGGGGGTAAAGAGGTAATGATGTAGAAGTAGTGCAGAGGTGGTCTTTAGTCACACTATGTCATACTAAGACAAAATCTGAAATGAGTTTTTGGAGCATGGTTTCAATTTTATTTTTTAAATATATCTATATTTAGTTTTAGTTATTTTAGTAGCATCTCCAAAACTGCAGCTCTTGTGGGGTGTTCCCGGTCTGCAGTGGTCAGGATCTATCAAAAGTGCTCCAAGGAAGGAACAGTGGAGAACCGGCCACAGGGTCATGGGCGGCTCAGGCTCATTGATGCACGTGTGGAGCGAAGGCTGGCCCGTGTGGTCCGATCAAACAGACGAGCTACTGGAGCTCAAACTGCTCAAGAAGTTAATGCTGGTTCTGATAGAAAGGTGTCAGAATACACAGAGCATCGCAGTTTGTTGCGTACAGGGCGGCATAGCCGCTGACCAGTCAGAGTGCCCATGCTGACCCCTGACCCCGCCGAAAGCACCAACAGTGGCACGTGAGCATCAGAACTGGACCACGGAGCAATGGAAGAAGGTGGCGTGGTCTGATGAATCCCGATTTCTTTTACATCATGTGGATGGCCGGGTGCGTGTGCATGGCTTACCTGGGGAACACATGGCCCCAGGATGCACTATGCAGAGGCAGTGTGATGCCACACCTCACAGGACTTAAAGGATCTGCTGCTAACATCTTGGTGCCAGATATCACAGCACACCTTCAGGGGTCTGGTGGAGTCCATGCCTCGACGGGTCAGCAAAAGGGGGGCCAACACAATATTAGGAGGTCATAATGTTATGCCTGATCAGTGTATGTTTCTCAGTGGGCAAATGTTTCAGCAGTAATTTAACCTAATAAAATACAATACTACCTCACAAATACGCAAGGAATGAATATAAATAAAGATGATAAATTACTCAGCTGGAGGATCATTGGTATTTGAGGTGTAGGTTTGTCTTCGGGATCAATGATACTAATATAACGCTGATGCCCATCATCTCAGAAATAAATAACCCAGCAGGAACAGGGCATGTGTGAGAGAGCGAGGGAGACGAGAGGACAACAGAAATGGGGCAAGAGCGAGATAAATAAAGAGCAGCCAGACAAAAATGATGAAGACCAAAGTAGAACAGCAACAATGTGCTCATTACAGCAGCTCATTTAGAGTCTCCTCTAATGAAACATTCATGAATTCACATGTTCGTATCATTGGAATAAGCGATGGGGAACATGATAATCAGGTTTGGCAGTGGGAGAGCTCATGCATGACGCTCGGCTGCGATTGGTTGGATTACATGTACAGTCTCCGCTCACGCCGCGGTTTAGATCTCGATTTAGAACAGAAACCCAGTCATTATCTTCATCAGCACTTCACACACTCCTTTTCACATCAGGTGGGAAGATAATTAGTGCTGTTTGCTAAGTCAACCATCACTAGTGCTCATATTTTCGCGAGTCCGCTGCCCATCCAGTCTTAGTAGTTCATAGTTAAAGGTAAACGAACTTGGCTTGCTGTCCTCGAAGGAGGCTTAGCTCGAGCTCAACCCCCTATAAGGAGGGAGAAAAGAGAAATAGAGGAGGTGGAGGGATGCAGGTGGAATCGTGGAGTGACTGCTGCTTATTTATGCTCGTAATGATGATTGACAGGACTGAATGAATAGGCTCCGCCCCAAACCTACATTTGGAACTTCATTTAGTGATCTAATCAAATTATGTGCTACTAAAAATAAATATATTACGATCAATAAATAAAGTATTATTGCAGATTATTTGCACAATTTTCACCTGGTGTAAAATGTAATTAGTGGCCAAGTGTCAAAGGTCCTAGGAACCTATTATTATTATTCTTCATCCGTTCTGGAAGTCTATGTGTAACGTACTGCTCTGAGACAGCTTTAATGAAGGGTAATCCACAATCGTAGTCAAAACAGGCAAGGTCAAAACACAGGTAGGCAGTCCAAACAAACAAATAAAGCAGGGGACAGAGGGAAACAGGCAAGAAATCCAACGACCCAAGAGACATGAAACCAGGGAAAACGTTCAGATATGCAGTTATACAACAAACAAGACTTCACAGTGAACATGGTATATATATAGGCAATGAGGTAAGGAGACACAGGTGTAAACAGTGAGTGCTAATGAGTCCGGGCAAAGGATTATGGGTAATGTAGTCTATGATAGACTGACAATCCGGGTTGGAGTGCCCACTGGTGGTGATCACAGGCACTCTATGGCAGCCCATAGAAACGCTTGCGGGAAAGTTTTGAAATTTGGCACACAGATAGAGGACCGTCTGAACTGACACCATAGCAAATTTGAAGTCTCTAACTCAATCCCTCTAGCGCCACCAACTGTCCAAAGTTGCACTTGTGTTTAAGCTAATAACTTTTGAAACGGCTAGAAACAAAATAAATTTTCCTCTGATTCCATGGCTTGATTTGATTGCATCTCACTGTGACCACATCACATCAATATGCCCACCAAACACTTTCTAAGACAATCACATTTACTTTGGGAAAAAGACAAACCCATAATATGTTTCGGTGATGATACATATATATATACAGTACTTAGGGTACGTTTACAGGACGATGATGCACTAAAAACAGAAGAGTTTTTCACGTACAAACAACAACATTGCGAAAATGATCCCCGTTCCCAAGGATCCACTAAAGCGACTAAAATCTCTGTATTCTGCTACCAGGCCAGTAGATGGCGATGTCACTTTGCAATAAAACACTACACGCCTATAGACTGAATGAGTAATACTCATGCACGACTTGTTTTCACAAATTCACATTTTTGTACTTTACCAGGAGATGATAACTGGTATCATTTTCAAAAGTTTGTGTTTTCAGGCCCCAAAACGCTGTAATAATGTAAATGAGTGGCCAAAACGCATAAGTATTACATTTTAAGTATACGGACCCTTACACTAACATTTAAATGTTTGGGGCAAAGACTTTATATATAGGAAGATGCTGCACTTATTACGTATGAATGGAATAAAGTGCAACGCCCTATATAGCGAATAAGCCCGCCTTCTAAATGAAAGAGCCAATCGTTGATTAGTAAAGTCATCACATCACTGCAGCTGCAGTTAGAAGCTCAGTTCCTATAGAAACAGGCCGTGTTCTGAGACGGGCATGCGCATTAGCTTTGTCCAGGATGAAAAATGCTGGTTTTTTTGTAAAGATTTGAGCATTTAGAAACAAAATTTATGAGACAGTTGTTGTCAGATTTCATTGGTGATTTAAAATATGAAATTTAATCTTTGCTTGGCGAACAGTTTTGGAGAATTTGATGTTTCCCATTCAAAGAGAGAGGAGCTGCACTTGTATGCCCGAGATGCGTTTCAAAGATGGCCGCTGAGTGAAATGACTCATCTTAAAGGGACCACACACCTTGCGGTCAAAAGTTATGAATTTTTAAAAAATGCTAATAGCGTTTTAATAAAGTAGCCTATTGTAATGAAACGGGTCTTAATGGATTACTTTGGTCATGCTGAGAACATAGATTCCAAGTTTGCCATATTTGGCTGAACTTCCTGTCCGCCATTTTGATATTCTTTCAAAACTACTTTTCCGAACTCCTCGAAGACGTTTGTCAGATTTTCACCAAAATCGAACTGTATGATCTTCAGACCATGCCGGCAAAAATTTATGAATTTTGTGACGATTTTGTGACAAAACTGTTTTTGTTTAGCGCATCAACAAATTTGAGGCATGATGCCAAAATGACTTGTAAGGCTGTATCTCTGCAATGCTTTGGCACATTGACACTAAAACTTGCATGCCTGATTGTCACCTCACTCTGACCTCACCACATCAATTCAGTCACAGCGCCACCTATTGGCTGACTTAGCTTGCCTTCTTTGTGATTGGCCCTTAATTGCTGCTCGCAGCTTTAATTTATTCCTGTGAATTTTCAGCATTACTCCAGTCTTCAGTGTCACATGATCCTTCACAAATCATCCTAATGAAAGGCTGTAAAAGTAACGCCAGATTGTCTGGGAGGACAAAGGACACTTTTTGCAAATGACATCACGCTGAGTGTATCAATGAATGGGTCTAATTTACATGTATGTCCTTCACCTGAAACTCCCCACCCTTTAGACCCTTATGCATTGATCACATGGAACACCTAAAATCTATTTGATTTAAATGTCGCCCCACTTTATATTAGGTGGCCTTAACTACTATGTACTTACATAAAAAATAAGTACAATGTACTTACTGTGTTCATATTGTGTTGCAAAACACCTTTGGACAGGTGTGGTGGGATGGGTAAGTTTAAGGGTAGGGTTAGGGACAGGTGTGGTGGGATGGGTCAGTTTAAGGGTAGGGTTAGGGACAGGTGTGGTGGGATGGGTTAGTTTAAGGGTAAAGTTAGGGACAGGTGTGGTGGGATGGGTAAGTTTAAGGGTAGGGTTAGTGACAGGTGTGGTGGTGTGGGTCAGTTTAAGGGTAGGGTTAGGGACAGGTGTGGTGGTATGGGTCAGTTTAAGGGTAGGGTTAGGGACAGGTGTGGTGGGATGGGTAAGTTTAAGGGTAGGGTTAGGGACAGGTGTGGTGGTATGGGTCAGTTTAAGGGTAGGGTTAGGGACAGGTGTGGTGGTATGGGTAAGTTTAAGGGTAAAGTTAGGGACAGGTGTGGTGGGATAAAGTTTAAGGGTAGGGTTAGGGACAGGTGTGGTGGGATGGGTCAGTTTAAGGGTAGGGTTAGGGACAGGTGTGGTGGGATGGGTCAGTTTAAGGGTAGGGTTAGGACAGGTGTGGTGGGATGGGTAAGTTTAAGGGTAGGGTTAGGACAGGTGTGGTGGGATGGGTCAGTTTAAGGGTAGGGTTAGGGACAGGTGTGTTGGGATGGGTCAGTTTAAGGGGTAGGGTTAGGGACAGGTGTGGTGGGATGGGTCAGTTTAAGGGTAGGGTTAGGGACAGGTGTGTTGGGATGGGTCAGTTTAAGGGTAGGGGTTAGGGACAGGTGTGGTGGTATGGGTTAGTTTAAGGGTAGGGTTAGGGACAGGTGTGTTGGGATGGGTCAGTTTAAGGGTAGGGTTAGGGACAGGTGTGGTGGGATGGGTCAGTTTAAGGGTAGGGTTAGGGACAGGTGTGGTGGGATGGGTCAGTTTAAGGGTAGGGTTAGGGACAGGTGTGGTGGGATGGGTCAGTTTAAGGGTAGGGTTAGGGACAGGTGTGGTGGTATGGGTTAGTTTAAGGGTAGGGTTAGGGACAGGTGTGTTGGGATGGGTCAGTTTAAGGGTAGGGTTAGGGACAGGTGTGGTGGGATGGGTCAGTTTAAGGGTAGGGTTAGGGACAGGTGTGGTGGTATGGGTAAGTTTAAGGGTAGGGTTAGGGACAGGTGTGGTGGGATGGGTCAGTTTAAGGGTAGGGTTAGGGACAGGTGTGGTGGTATGGGTTAGTTTAAGGGTAGGGTTAGGGACAGGTGTGTTGGGATGGGTCAGTTTAAGGGTGGGTAGGGACAGGTGTGGTGGGATGGGTCAGTTTAAGGGTAGGGTTAGGGACAGGTGTGGTGGTATGGGTAAGTTTAAGGGTAGGGTTAGGTGTAAGGGAAGTGTCAACTGTGTAATTACAAATGTAACAACAGAAATTAATTACAGATGTAATTACATGCAGGTATTTTTTCAAATGTAAGTACAATGTAAAAACATGTATGTACACATTAAGTGCAATGTATCAAATTATTAATTAAAATGTTAGTATATAGTAGTTAAGGACACCTAATATAAAGTGGGTCCAAATGTCAATTCTCACTATACAATATTTTTTGATATCATTTGAAATGTCTCAGTGTGACTGGTACAAATATCTCATCCCCACAGAAATATTCAAGAAGATAACAATGGTTTTAAGAGTTTAGAAATATCTTGCATATCATAATGAGTGTGGCTTCTGGAGCCATTTGGTCTCTTCTTTCAATCCAGGCAAATGGTAGAGTGATTAAATTTAAATTCCCATTGTTGACATATGTTTCCAGTTGAAAGAAGTTACTGTCTGGTCTGAATACTTAAGGTGATGTAGCAGAAAGTTCAGGGCGCAATATTGTAATTCAGATTCGCCCGTAACGTTGTGTGTCCAGCCAACGTTACGTATGGAAAGTCAGGAACGCATCTCTCACTCACTTAAGAGTATTCGATGTTTTGAGGATATTTGAATTGATTATGTAATTGGAATTATACCTGACTGTTTAATAAATTGTTACATTTTGATTTATTCTGACTTACTCTGGAATTATTAACGATCTCTATGAGATCATGAATGGGTACTTTCCACAAAGGGTTAAACGGAATAATTAAATGTGTGTCTAACTATTAAACATAAATGACCAAATAACCAAATTGGCATTCTAATCTAAATTCTAAATTATGATAAAATGGAGTCAGATAAAGAGGAATTGGAATTAGATCCATTTTGCCCAGCTGAGAACACCGAACGCGCAGATCCCTTCACCCGCCCTTCACTTCCGCAATTGGAGCGATTTCAGCGGCCTTACACTAATATGATGATTTGCTGCTCAAGAAACATTTATGATTATTATTGATGTTGAAAACCGTGGAAACCGTGATAAAGAAAATTGATTTGCAGCAAAACCTTTCAAGACAAACATACAACTCCCTATTTGAAATCCTTTTAGAGAAAATGAGAAAAATACAGCTGGGCTCTCTACAGACATGCGTAATCGAGTGTTTTTAGTCCAGGATTGGATTACATGGAGGGTGTCAATGTCTCATAGTGAACTGCTGGTGCAGACGGCCGTCTCTGTGTATCCACAGCAACAGCAGGATTCTTTTGTAGTGTGTCTGACAGGAAGTTCAAGGACAGCAGCGCAGCATCCGACCGGAGCATCTGACAAAAGCCCAACATGATGAGGGTGCTGGTACTGAGAGCGGGAGGGAGACTCTACAGCTCACAGATCATCAATCGGTTCTTACAGTTAAACAATGGTCATCAATGGTAAAACAACGAATTGGCATGCTTTACATTAGGCCAAGATGGATTTTGAATGCAACTTCAAAATGTTTCAGTTTCCGTAAAAATATGAAGCAGCACAACTGTTTCACGAATGTTTCTTGAGCATCAGATCCTCATATTAGAGTGATTAGTGAAGGATCATGTGACACTGGAGACTGGAGTTATGATGATAAATTCAGCTTTGATCACAGGAGTAAATCACACTGCACTGTATATTCACATTAGGAATGGGAGTAACGATATGAAGTATCAATATATCGATACTGATGTGAGCATCGAAAAGTATCGATACTCAAATAAAAATATCGACACTAAGGTGTTTTTTTTTTTTTACCAGTAATTTTGTTAATTTAAAAAAGGTTATTTAATGCATACAATACGAATAACCTGTTACTGAATAGTTGTGTAGTATAGGACTATTTTCCGGCTCATCTGAACCATGATCTGAACACACGCAAATGCTGCAAGACACAACCAATTAGGGCTGTAGCTATCGATTCTTTTAGTAATCGAGTACTCTACCGTTTATTCCATCGATTAATCGAGTAATCGGATAATAATTACTTTTTTCTTTATTAAAGAGCAATACTAAATATATAAGAGAAAATAAGACAGGTATCTTAAAATTAACATCTAATTTGTTTTCTTTTTAGAAAAATAAAGTTTTATTGCTGAAATTGTGTGTGCTGAAACATAATAACCCATGTTCACATATTTTCAGTGAAAATAACCCATTTTAATGCATTCAATTGCCACATTATAAATCTATTTCAAATTAGTTAAAAAAGTTCAGTCTAAAACTAAACCTACAACCAATAAACCAAAATAATATTAATATAAATAGCAATAATGACTAAACATTGCATGTATGTTTAAAGCTTAACTTTAAAGTTTCAGCTTCAGTTCAGGCATGACAAGCCTTTACTGTCTTCTGAAGGCTGTGAGGCTTTTGTAAGAAGCAAAAAATATTGGACAGGAAGGAAACTTGAAATAAGAACAAGAGTAGAGATGGTCATACTAGAGATGCGCTGGATAACTTCACCGAATTCGCTGTTAAAAACAAACCATCCATCCGCACCCGATCGTCATAAACTCAAATCCTCACTGTAAGCGCGATGCGACCGTCACATTTTAGCTACACTGACATAGGTTGCTTTAAAACAAATCTTCTTTGGCGAAATTACACGTTTTAAATAACCCAAACGGGTTGACACGAGAGATGAGTTTGTGTTTAATTCAGATAAAGTAGCCTACATCGCACATACAGATCTACATTTTGAGCTAATCATATTCATCATTGTAACACAGCTTGTTTTATTAAGTTAGTAGCTATAAATATTGCTCGTATCTCCTCAGCTGCCGCGCGAACTGCCGCAAATGAAGCCTAAATGTTCAGTGTCGTATCCTGAAGCTCAACACACAGTTGTCTTCATTTAAAAATAGCGAGACTAAATGATATTAGCAGTGCTGATGCCAGTCTCTCTCGCACTGCGGTCTTTGATCTCGACATGTTAAAGAGCGACACATTCATTGCGTTTTCCCGTGAAATGAGTTCCGCGTCTTAATTAAAATCAACACATTAATGATTTCTCTCATCCACCCGCAATTTTTGGGATGTTTACCCTCCTGCAATCCGCGCATACTCCGAGTCCTTATACACAAAAAAATATTTCTGCAACATCCGTGTGTAGTTAAATGAACTAAACGAAGCATCGAGGCAGATGATTTTGCCTCGAGGATTTTTTCAATTCGAGTAACTCGAGGAATCGTTTCAGCCCTACAACCAATCAATCACAGAGAGCGCGTTGGCTCAATGCTGACACTGTATTCAAACAGAGCTGCGTTTCCCAAAACTATACACCACTGATGCTTTTGAACACACACCCCAGAATAAAGCTCATCAGAAGACAGAAAAACATAATATTTTTGAGTTATTTCACAATAAACAAATAGAAATAGCTTACATTGTGCAATTACACTCTTTAAATTTAAGGTTAAATGCTGATATCGATCATGTTCTATTCTGTAACTAATGTTAATATAAATCATACACTGTCTATCAGAATAAAAAGGATGCATTTATGGGTGGAACGTCCCGTCACTGACTGTCCCTTATGAAAATGAACCAAGGTTTATTTTTTACTACAGTGACCATAGTTCAACTAGTATTTGTAGATTTCCATGGTTGCCACTACAAGTAAACATTTTAACCATGTGTAAACAAACATATGATCTAATAAGTTGCAATTAAGGCATATTGAATGTTAAAATACCTTTCAATTATGTTAACTGGGTATCTTTACCCAACAATTTTACTCAATTCAATAATTTAATAAATTTAATAATTGACCCTTCACTAAGCCAAGCCCGAAAACCGCCACAGGCCAATCATGGCTTAGCAACCGTAACTAGGCGTGGAAGGTCTGTCGAGCTTTCGAGCAAGCGGGACATGCCGAAGCATTGTGCTTATGGATTGTGCAAATCTGATACCCGGTATAAATTTAGACAGGGGGTGGAATTTTTCCCTTCCCCAAACCTAAAACCTAAGGGGAGAAATGACGCTGTTCTGTCGATTTGTCCTACCTTGTCAGATTTTCCTACCGTAACGCAAAATTATAGCTATATCTATCAATCCATGCTACCGCATCGAAAAATCAGACTGCGTGTTAGTGTTTGTGACTAACTTACGTGAAATAATTCAGTCTAACTTCGATGATTCTTATTGGGGAAAACGATTTTACAGAGCAAAATACATTTTCAGACTGTTGTGGATCAAGCAGTGTGGGAAAATAAATATATAAAATATAAGCGGAAGAATGTTATCATTGCAAAGTGGTCAGGCTAGTGTTGTCACGATACCAAAATTATGACTTTGATACGATACCAGACTAAAATACCTCGATACCGATAGTAAATCGATACCACAGTCAAAATACCACCCAGTAAAAGTAATTGAATAATATGACAAAAGAACTTATTATTTATTTTTTAACTAAACTCACGTGGCCAGCATGTTCCTGCCCTGGTGTTTGACCATTTCTTCTTATTGCATTTTTTTAATTTTATCTTTGTTTTTAAAAATAAGCTAAAAATGCAAATTACAAACAATATGACCAAAACAGTGCTTTATTTTTCAGCTATCGGTCTGTTTAACAGTATAGCAAGTCAAGAAAGAAATACAAAAACTGCTTAGTCTTCACTCAATAAATTAACTATACACTGATTCTGATTCTTAATGAATATATTAAAATGATTTAGCCAGTCATGGGGTGGTTTTCTTGTTTTCATTGTTGTTTGATGAACATTAATCACACAGAATATTAGATCCGGCTTAACACCGATCCAATCACCTCAACTGTACACGTTCACTAAAGACACCCCCGACTGTGTTCCTGAATACTCACAGGATGTGCATTTTTACATATCTTTGACCATTGAAATCATAATTCGAAAGAACTGAATCGCGATCGCATGTTGTCTGAAAGGCGTGTGCGGATCAGAGTCCGCAGCCCGAGCACATTCCCGCACCGGTTATATTTCCTCATGCGCGTATGTTTGTGTTGCTTTCTTTGTCATGCGCTGCGTGTATATTTAACTCTTCAGCTTCCCGTGTTTAGTGAACGGTGGAGAGATCTGAACACACATCTTGACTCCTGCTGTCACTCATCCACACCAATAAATACAGCTCTTATTAACACGCAGTCCTTATTAAAGTACCGATACTAATACAATTCCATATCGTACCGTTTGCAATAGCAGGGTATCGCAATACTTCTCTAGTACCGGTATACCGTGCAACACTAGGTCAGGCTAATGTATTTTGTTTATTCCACAAGTGTTATGAATAAGCTGTTTGATTTATAATTATTAGATGGTTTACCCTGCTGTGCATGAACAGCTGTTCCTCAGTTTGTGAGTTTCCCATTGGAATGGTCAGTGTGTGAGGCGGCTGCTGCTAGCGCTGGGACCTATAGCCTTTACCTTCAATTTTGATGAGTGATTCTCTAATCGGTTGCATATTATGCCAAGGATATATCCCTCGAATGCGTACTGCAGTCCCTTTTGTTTTGCTCTCTCAGATATTTCACCTGTTCACCAAAAATGGCTAATTATCTCCTGAATGTCTGACACCGGCACACACATACTGTAATAGATGGGCCAGGCGCGAAAGCTTGACAGGCGTAGCAACAGTAACTAAGGAGGGCGTGGCTTAGCGAAGAGTCAATTAAAAGTTCAGTTTAGAAGTATCGATATCGATGATACTGGCCTTGAAAGTATCAGTATTGTATCGAAAACAAAATAAGTGGTATCACCCATCCCTAATTCACATAGAGAGCATTTCTTTTAGACTGAAATAATATTTCACATTTTTACTGTATTTTTGATCAAATAAATGCAGCAGAAAAGACCGAAATCGCCCTCTATACCCTTAAATAAGCCACTATTTGAGGGCACAGCCATTTGTAGGGGTGTCTAAAACCATAAGTCATAAGAACTTTCCCTTAGGAACAAGGGACTTTGGGGTGCTCCTGTGTTTCACCGCAGGAACCAAGGTCTAAATGAAGTTCTGGGTTAAACTAATTCCCCTCAAAACGGCCCTGCTTGTGAGGTTGTACTTTTCAAACTTCAGGAACTTTCGGGGCGGGACTTGGGCGCTGAACGTGCTGATTGGTTGAGTTCACGCAGTAATTTATCTCAACCTAAAAGTCTGTTGCGTGCGTGCAGTAAGAGTCGCTTGCTATTCGAATCAACAATGAAGTTTTAAAAATACGACCGACGGACCGACGAGGATCAGACTTTATTAAGTGTATTTGCGGAAGACGAAAAGTCACGCCGCAGTCCTACGCCACCGGACTAATCTTCACGGTACTTTAGACATGCGATGGAAACGCAGACAGCAGCAGATTTGTGGGGAATAATGTTCGTAGGATAAACTGTTCCGGTAATTTTGGTGGAAACGAGGCTTTAGTGTATGGAGGACCAAACCTGCATAAATTAAAAATAAATAAATGGATTAATGAATAAGTAAATAAATAAATATACAAATATGTAAATTAATAAACAGATAAATAGACAAATAAATGTGATAATAGGAAAATAAATAACAGAATTAACGACTAGATAAAATAAATGATAAATTTTTAATCAAATAAAATGTTGTATATTTCCCTTAATTTATTATTTTCTGCTTTTATACATTTAAAAAAATGTTTTTATATATATATATTATATATATATATATATATATATATATATATATAAATGTAAAATAAAAGAACTGATAAATAAATAAATGTAAAAATAAATATACAAATATAAATATATATAATATATATATATATATATATATATATATATATATATTTATATTTATATATTTATTTTTACATTTATTTATTTATCAGTTCATTTATTTTACATTTATTTATTCCCAAATGTATTTATTTTTATATTTATTTATTTATCAGTTCATTTATTTTTACTTTTCTGTGTGCAACATGGAAATGAGGAGGGCGGTCCTTGTGTAGCTTCAGCGCATCATTGGTTGAGAGCTCAAGCATTGATAAAGCGATAGAGGAGAGTTTCAAAGCACATTGCGGACAGATGGTTCTTTCACAGACACCAAACAACATATCAGTGTTTCCAGCAGTTTGACCCCTTGAGAGATAAGTTTCAGGGTACTTATCGAAGTACGATAGACGTCACTACAACCGTAGTGCCATCTGAATCACACAGATTTTGAACTTGACAGGTTACATAGCTAACGGTAGAGAGTGGCGCAGTTTAGCGAATGAAGTCAAAACAACGCATCAAATGACTGTTGTTTATATTAGATGTACTAATCGATATTTTAGGGGCTAGACTGTGACTGTGTAAGAACTATCCGCCGCCGTTAACTTTGAAAACTCTCCTCTATCGCTTAGCTGGTCTGACGATTATGAGCTCTCAACCAATGATGCGCTGAAGCTACACAAGGACCGCCCTCCTCATTTACATGTTGCACAAGGAAAAGTAAAACGAATGAATCAATCAATAAATAAATGTAAAACTAAATACATGTGGGAATAAATAAATGAAAAATAAATACATGTGGGAATAAATAAATGTAAAAATAAATGAATGCATAAATAAATATTAAAATTAATTAAGAGAATAAATAAAAGTTAAAAATACATTTATAAAATGTATAAAAGCAGAAAATAATAAATTAAGGGAAAAATACAAAATTTTATTTGATTAAAAATGAATCATATTTATTTTATCAAGTCGTTTATTTTATTTATTTTCCTATAACATTTATTTATCTATCTATCTGCTTATTTACATATTTGTATATTTATTCATTTATTTACTTATTCATTTATTTATTTTTAATTTATGCAGGTTTGGTCCTCCATATTAGTGGACGTTATCTAGTGCACTCATTCAATCCCACAATGCACCGCAATAATGAGTGTAGAAGCAATGAATTATGGGAGAATACCCATAATGCACTGTGACTGCCGTGTCGAATGAATTCCCGGGCCTGAACAGAAGATGATCGGAATCAACCACTGGCCCAATGTGGGTACAGCATAATAACACACAGGTATGAACTCATTTTTTATTGATTACTAAGCAGTTTTTTCAAGGTTAGTTTGGAGCTGCCTGTTTGCTAAATTTCAAATGATTATTAAACAGCAAGCAGACAAAAGTGGCAGCTCTTCCAAATTGGCGCTCAGTGTCCAAATTCACTCAAATTCATAGTGAGACAATAACCGTCAAAAACCGTGCCCCCAAAACGCCATCTTTGTGTAAATGAATGTCCAAAACGCATAAATTGTTATTGGTGTTTGTAAACGGCCCTACTAGAAAACACAAGACACATGGATAAAAACACCTAACATAACCCTGACAAAACCATTTTAAAGCACATAAAATGCCAATCAGGGACTTATTTTTAGACATATTCTGAGCAATAGGACACAACGGGGCTAAAGGCGCCGCAGGGTAAAAGGCGCATTTGATTTTATTCTCCTCTAAAGCACTGGATGGCAAAAAAACTTGCCACAGCACTTTCCAAGAAATCCGCTTTTTAAGATGCACGGAAATTTGTCTGATCTTTCACGCAAAGTGGATTCTGTGCTAATTTGATCTAATATTTGAGTATGTTGTAGATTTAAGTAGCAAATGAGAATCCATAAAATTAAGGGTTTATATTTGTTAATGATTTTCAGTTTTGTTCAAGGTAATTAATCGCATACATTAGCACTTAGCCAAGTGTCGCTTGATTTAATGTGTTTCTAGCATGTTTGGTACTTCATGGCATATTTAGACGTGTTTCTGGGAGTTAATCACTGTGCAAATCATGCAATTTCCTGTTGCCAGCAGGTGGCGCTTTGACTGTAACTGAATATTGGCATGTAATTGTCTTCAGGTCAGGACTTTTATCAAATGGTCAACAACTTCCTGTTTCATGGCAAAACATCGATTTTCTTTTCAGGCCACCGCGGATACACCCTTCAGGGAAAAGTCAAGATCTTCACAATTTAACATCACCAAGGCCTTTAGATTAGACTGTGCAAATATGACATTGATCTGGTTAAATCTTAGGGAAGAGTTTGTCAAAGTACAATGTCTGGAAATGGTAAAAACTGCAAACATTTTGCAGAGAAAATTCAAAACATCCCACTTCCTGTTGGTTTTCAGATTTTACAACCAGGTTTTTTTGTAGGTATTGGGCTGTTACGCTTCTACTGAATCTCATACTCGTACGTGAAACGTAGCGTGAATACCGCTTAATTTAAATTTTGTGGGTGGCGCTATCGAGCCATTTTGCCACACCTAATTCTGAAACCCATATCAGGTCGTAAATTTACAGCACTTCTTACGCGTGTGCAAAGATTCATGAGTTTTGGAGCATGTTTAGGCCCTCAAAAATGCGATTGATTTGGGAGAAGAATACTAATAGACTCACACCATCAAAAATACATGTGAAATCTGAAGTTCGAATCATTTATAACAGTGTATGAAAGTAAGTCAAACATGTTTGGAACAACATTAGGGTTTTGAGTGAATATCGGTTAGATCTAAACATTCAGATCATGCTGATGACTATATATTCCAATAGTACATGTTTCATTCCTACTGCTGTTTTCTCAATCCCGGCTGCTTGCCATTAGTAGGCATGATGTCTCTTCTCTCATATGAAGTGATAATAAACTATGATGAGGAGAGACAGATGGAGGCGAGCCAAAGGGAGAACGAGAGAGTATTGTGATGTGAAATGAGCATTGAGAGAGAAACTGATGGAGAGATCAATCAGCGAACAGGTGAAAGCTGTTGACAGCTTATTTCCGGCTCGATCCACTCTGACCCTCAGCGTCTGTGATGCGGAAAACAACAATACAGCATCTCTATCTCTCTTTATCTGTCCTGTAATAGAACATCCTCAGAGATGGACAAATAAGCAAGTGAAGCAGAATAAATGAGAAAACAGCATCACAAATGCGATGGGTAAAGGTCTCTTCCATCTCAACAAAAATATGACAATTGCAACCTATTCTACTCCAGTTACGTGATGTATTTTGATTAAAATGGGACATTGAACAAGTCTAGTAGAGCTGCTCGATTAATCATGTAAAGATTGGGTCTCGATTCAAACATCTTCGCGATTGTTTTAAATCTTTGACAAATACGATCACAGAGAACATTCAGATCTGCGTTCTGATCCAGTGAGAGTCGTTGTCATGAAACAGTTTCACAAACAGTCTTTGCAACCATACAGTATCATTATTTCTATTTTACTATAATGCATATAACTTGCAACAGTTGAAAC
>CM040916.1:52817230-52824730 GCA_023029165.1 Gobiocypris rarus
TTTTGTTCAATTTCTGGATATTTCCTGCCTGTTAGATCAAATATAATGTCTTTGTGTTGTTTCTACATTAATTTGAAGATTAAATGTGAAATACTTAATATAAAAATACATTAAAAACTTTAATGTTAGGTGCGATTAATAATAAGTAAAATTTATATATAAATATAAAAAAATCTTAAATATATACATGCATTTGTCTGTATTTATACACATAATAATTATTTTGTATGCACTAATATATATATATATATAAATATATATATATATATATATATATATATATATATATATATATATATATATATATATATATATATATATATATATATATATATATTACTGCTGTCAATTGATTACTCGCAAATTATTTTTCTGTAATTAATCATGAGTAATCAATTGACAGCAGTAATATATATATATATATATATAATAGTGCATGCAAAATAATTATTATGTGTATAAATACAGACAAATGCATATATATATTTAAGATTTATATATATATATATATATATAAATTATATAAATATATACACAGCATATGCATGCAAATATTTTTTAAATATATACATGCATGTGTGTGTATTTATATATACATAATAATTATACACAGTACACGTACATACACAACCTTTTATTTTGGATGCGATTAATCGATTTGACAGCACTAATTTTTATACTTACAGCTTTCATTTGTCTATCTTTTATTTTTAGGACTTCAGTTTAAACTTCAAGTTGGCTGCAAAAGCAACATTTATAATTTTCTTTCAAGTGTTTTAAGTTTTTAAATCTTAGAGCCATCTGTTTCAGACTCACGTCCAATCCTCTGGGAATTCTGTCCTCTGCATATTCGGATCACAGGGAAAAGGAAAGCCAACCATCGGCTGCTCAAACTGTGCTAGTGGGACACAGCTGCTCGCCTCTCCACTGAGCCGGAGACCAGCGAGGTCTTTCCTCCATTAATAACCACCTGACCTACATACTGTAGGTGGCACCACACAACTGATGGAGTAACACCAGCCGCACGCCGGGCTCTCCTGAGAACTGCCTGCTCACAAAACAAAAGGCTTTCAGGTTCTCAATGAACTGAGACAACAAGAACATTTCCACCAGTGTCTACAAATACTGACCACTTCTCTCGTCTAATCTATTAGATTATCGTTAATGATCGTATGTCGCCTGAAGCACCTCCATCTCATTCTTCACATAATTCTCATGGTTTGCAGGTTGGCTGTGTAAGGTCTTCGGGGAGAAACACGCGCTAATACGAGGCCGTTTTACCCTGACGGAAAGAGCAGCAGGCATGAAATTTCCCTTGATATTGCACGACTGAATATCAGCCGTTCTTTCTTACACACACACACACACACACATTTCATGCTGTTTAATTGACACAGGTGGTGTAAGGCTTGTGGAATACAAATGAAAGAGAGGCGAAGGCTTTCTCCTCTGTCATATCGCCTGCAGTGTTGGGGAGAGTATCTAGTCTCAGACGCGTCTGATGCGCAAGGCACACAAAATTGGAAACACTTCAGGAGTTTCAAAGTCGTCATCTGATTGGTTGAATTCTACCGGATTTCCAGGAAATGTCCGGGACAAAACAAAGCCGATGTGATGTCAAACCCCCTCAAAGAAAAAGAAAGCAGTTGTGATTATGACTGTGACAATGAGCGCTTATCAGGATCAACTTGTGTCTGTTATATATCGACTTTATATTTCACGTCCCTAAATGTAACCCCTCCTGTTCGAACTGGCCGCTGCAAGCGGGACTCAAACCCGGGTCTGACGGCATGAGAGTTAGACACTCTAACATGGAGGCTAAAGGCTGCAACCCCTAGCATCAGTCGCTAGAGCATCTCTTGAGATCAGAGGAGTGAGGTTAAACTCGCACAGCGACTACTAGCTGAAGGAGGCTAAAGGCTGCAACCCCTAGCGTCAGTCGCTAGAGCGTCTCTTGAGATCAGAGGAGTGAGGTTAAACTCGCACAGCGACTACTAGCTGAAGGAGGCTAAAGGCTGCAACCCTAGCATCAGTCGCTAGAGCATCTCTTGAGATCAGAGGAGTGGGGTTTACTCACACAGTGACTACTAGCTGAAGGAGGCTAAAGGCTGCAACCCCTAGCATCAGTCGCTAGAGCGTCTCTTGAGATCAGAGAAGTGAGGTTTACCCGCTTTGCGACTACTAGCTGAAGGAGGCTAAAGGCTGCAACCCCTAGCATCAGTCGCTAGAGCGTCTCTTGAGATCAGAGGAGTGAGGTTTACTCACACAGCGACTACTAGCTGAAGGAGGCTAAAGGCTGCAACCCCTAGCGTCAGTCGCTAGAGCGTCTCTTGAGATCAGAGGAGTGAGGTTTACTCGCACAGCGACTACTAGCTGAAGGAGGCTAAAGGCTGCAACCCCTAGCATCAGTCGCTAGAGCGTCTCTTGAGATCAGAGGAGTGAGGTTAAACTCGCAGCGACTACTAGCTAAAGGAGGCTTAAGGTTGCAACCCCTAGCGTCAGTCGCTAGAGCGTCTCTTGAGATCAGAAGAGTGAGGTTTACTCACACAGTGACTACTAGCTGAAGGAGGCTAAAGGCTGCAACCCCTAGCGTCAGTCGCTAGGCGTCTCTTGAGATCAGAAGAGTGAGGTTTACTCACACAGTGACTACTAGCTGAAGGAGGCTTAAGGTTGCAACCCCTAGCGTCAGTCGCTAGAGCGTCTCTTGAGATCAGAAGAGTGAGGTTTACTCACACAGTGACTACTAGCTGAAGGAGGCTAAAGGCTGCAACCCCTAGCGTCAGTCGCTGAGCGTCTCTTGAGATCAGAAGAGTGAGGTTTACTCACACAGCGACTACTAGCTGAAGGAGGCTAAAGACTGCAACCCTAGCTTCAGTCGCTAGAGCGTCTCTTGAGATCAGAGGAGTGAGGTTTACTCACACTGCGACTACTAGCTGAAGGAGGCTAAAGGCTGCAACCCCTAGCATCAGTCGCTAGAACGTCTATTGAGATCAGAAGAGTGAGGTTTACTCGCACAGTGACTACTAGCTGAAGGAGGCTAAAGGCTGCAACCCCTAGCATCAGTCGCTAGAGTGTCTCTTGAGATCAGAAGAGTGAGGTTTACTCACACAGTGACTACTAGCTGAAGGAGGCTAAAGGCTGCAACCCCTAGCGCCAGTCGCTAGAGCGTCTCTTGAGATCAGAAGAGTGAGGTTTACCCGCACAGTGACTACTAGCTGAAGGAGGCTAAAGGCTGCAACCCCTAGCATCAGTCGCTAGAGCGTCTCTTGAGATCAGAGGAGTGAGGTTTACTGCACAGCGACTACTAGCTGAAGGAGGCTAAAGGCTGCAACCCCTAGCATCAGTCGCCTAGAGCGTCTCTTGAGATCAGAGGAGTGAGGTTTACTCACAGAGCGACTGCTAGCTGAAGGAGGCTAAAGGCTGCAACCCCTAGCATCAGTCGCTAGAGCGTCTCTTGAGATCAGAAGAGTGAGGTTTACTCACAGAGCGACTGCTAGCTGAAGGAGGCTAAAGGCTGCAACCCCTAGCGTCAGTCGCTAGAGCGTCTCTTGAGATCAGAAGAGTGAGGTTTACTCACACAGTGACTACTAGCTGAAGGAGGCTAAAGGCTGCAACCCCTAGCATCAGTCGCTAGAGCATCTCTTGAGATCAGAGGAGTGAGGTTTACTCACACAGCGACTACTAGCTGAAGGAGGCTAAAGGCTGCAACCCCTAGCGTCCAGTCGCTAGAGCGTCTCTTGAGATCAGAGGAGTGAGGTTTACTCACACAGCGACTACTAGCTGAAGGAGGCTAAAGGCTGCAACACCTAGCATCAGTCGCTAGAGCGCTCTTGAGATCAGAGGAGTGAGGTTTACTGCACGACTACTAGCTGAAGGAGGCTAAAGGCTGCAACCCCTAGCATCAGTCGCTAGAGCGTCTCTTGAGATCAGAGGAGTGAGGTTTACTCACAGAGCCGACTGCTAGCTGAAGGAGGCTAAAGGCTGCAACCCCTAGCATCAGTCGCTAGAGCGTCTCTTGAGATCAGAAGAGTGAGGTTTACTCACAGAGCGACTGCTAGCTGAAGGAGGCTAAAGGCTGCAACCCCTAGCGTCAGTCGTTAGAGCGTCTCTTGAGATCAGAAGAGTGAGGTTTACTCACACAGTGACTACTAGCTGAAGGAGGCTAAAGGCTGCAACCCCTAGCATCAGTCGCTAGAGCATCTCTTGAGATCAGAGGAGTGAGGTTTACTCACACAGCGACTACTAGCTGAAGGAGGCTAAAGGCTGCAACCCCTAGCATCAGTCGCTAGAGCGTCTCTTGAGATCAGAAGAGTGAGGTTTACTCACAGAGCGACTGCTAGCTGAAGGAGGCTAAAGGCTGCAACCCCTAGCGTCAGTCGTTAGAGCGTCTCTTGAGATCAGAGGAGTGAGGTTTACTCACACAGCGACTACTAGCTGAAGGAGGCTAAAGGCTGCAACCCCTAGCATCAGTCGCTAGAGCGTCTCTTGAGATCAGAGGAGTGAGGTTTACTCGCACAGTGACTACTAGCTGAAGGAGGCTAAAGGCTGCAACCCCTAGCATCAGTCGCTAGAGTGTCTCTTGAGATCAGAAGAGTGAGGTTTACTCACACAGCGACTACTAGCTGAAGGAGGCTAAAGGCTTCAACCCCAGCATCAGTCGCTAGAGCGTCTCTTGAGATCAGAGGAGTGAGGTTTACTCACACAGCGACTACTAGCTGAAGGAGGCTAAAGGCTGCAACCCCTAGCGTCAGTCGCTGGGCGTCTCTTGAGATCAGAGGAGTGAGGTTTACTTGCACAGCGACTACTAGCTGAAGGAGGCTAAAGGCTGCAACCCTAGCGTCAGTCACTAGAGCGTCTCTTGAGATCAGAGGAGTGGGGTTTACCCGCACAGCGACTACTAGCTGAAGGAGGCTAAAGGCTGCAACCCCTAGCATCAGTCGCTAGAGCGTCTCTTGAGATCAGAGGAGTGAGGTTTACTTGCACAGCGACTACTAGCTGAAGGAGGCTAAAGGCTGCAACCCCTAGCATCAGTCGCTAGAGCGTCTCTTGAGATCAGAGGAGTGAGGTTTACTCACACAGCGACTACT
This sequence comes from Gobiocypris rarus, assembly GCA_023029165.1. NCBI lineage: Eukaryota > Metazoa > Chordata > Actinopteri > Cypriniformes > Gobionidae > Gobiocypris > Gobiocypris rarus. The sequence continues at coordinate 52,822,318 of CM040916.1, forward strand.
AGCTGAAGGAGGCTAAAGGCTGCAACCCCTAGCATCAGTCGCTAGAGCGTCTCTTGAGATCAGAGGAGTGGGGTTTACTCACACAGCGACTACTAGCTGAAGGAGGCTAAAGGCTGCAACCCCTAGCATTAGTCGCTAGAGCGTCTCTTGAGATCAGAGGAGTGAGGTTTACTCGCACAGCGACTGCTAGCTGGCCTCCGTTACATAAACATGACAATGAACAAAACCAACTGTGATTGGTTGCTTTAGATGACAGACAGATGGCGTCTAAATGGTCCTTAGCCAATGAAAGAACTAAATCACTTTTTGGTCACATTACTTTACGGCCAAGTGAGCTGAATAATCAAATACACTCTCCTAATACACAGTTAAAACAATTAAGCCACACTGTGAATATTGCAATATTACATTATTTAATTTGGGGTTTGGAAACATTAACTAATTTTCCTGAAGAGTCTTGCGACCCACGAGTACAGGTGTTAAATTAATAGTGTCTTTATATTAACATTCAGCAGCAGAAATGGCATTATAATTGGGATGTATACAGTTCAAACTGTCCAATTCAATGAATCAATTCTAATTTCAGATCCATTCACAATAGATATGATCAAAATATTAAAAATGTCGCTGATAGGTATTTTAAAATGGTTTAGCTAAAACATACACACCGGTTCAGAAGTTTCAGAAAAAAGAAAAAAAATACAGTAATAATGTAAAATATTATTCCTGTCAAAAATATCTGTTCTCTGTGTGAATATAAAGTGCAGTGTGATTTATTCCTGTGATCAAAGCTGAATTTATCATCATTACTCCAGTCTTCAGTGTCACATGATCCTTCAGAAATCACTCTAATATGAGGATGCTCAAGAAACATTTATGATTATTATCAATGTTGAAAACACCATCATCTAAGGTATGTTTGAAAAAGACACTTGAAAAAGTATTAAAATCTTCAACACTGATCACCTGCTTTCTCTTCTCGCTTATGATGTTCTTTAAGAGATAATCTGTGACAAACAACACACACAACATCCATCATGTACAAGCGATTTAACCGTGGCAGAACACGCATGTGCTGAGCTAGACACGAGGGAGCGTGCATGCATGCGTTCAGCGCGTCAGCTGTGATTGTGACAGATATCAGAGGCTGTGAGAGCGAGATTATTATTCAGCAGCCTCGGGCATGTTCCTCTGCGCCTGCAGCTCACATCAAGTCATCTCCATTTGCTGGGAAAGGTCAGCCTCTCTCTCCACCTCAGGCACATGGATGCAAAATTCGCTCGCTGCGTCCATTTCCGCCAGCTGTTGACCTCTCTTTCTGTCTCTCTGCACGGATGGATGATCATCTCATGGTCAGTATTCTAGCAGGTTCCTCTGGGATAATCATATCATCACAACCTTCACAGCTCCTGCTCGACTGCCTTTGCCTTCAACAGCACAAAAGATTCCTTGGGTGAAAGCTTAAAGCTGCATGCAACCCATTTTACATGCACAAAAGCTGCAAAGGGTGCGTTTGAAGCGCCACTGAGGCACAACTGAGACTGTCCTAATTCAAAGGCTCCTTCAAATGCATCCTTCGTTTTCTGAGATGCAAAAGATTGAACGAGAGGATCCTATACGCAGCCTAGCCTATCCCAAGGTTAACTTTTTAACTTACTTGAATATCTACACCAAGCGACAATCTCCTGCGGTCTTTTTTGAAGCCGATACGGAAGTGACTTAAACTGCAGTTCATCGACTGGCCACTAGAGACCGGCTCCAGAGGGAGCAGAATATCATTGAGCTCATGTTAAAATGCCCAACTTTACAGCAGAATAACACATGTTTACAGTCTGGGACAAATTGTGGTTTTGGTCTAAACGGCTAATTTTGCCCATCATGACGACTGTAAGGGGGTGAATTTTTTTATAACTCATTCGTTTACATTATATAAAGCCTTAAAGTTCTGCATAATTAAGGGCGTGGCCACTGAGTGACAGGTGGATAGCCAGTTATCTGCTGTCTGATAGTCATCACTTCACCTTAGCTCCGCCCACGTCCCGCCTCCTTGCCCATTTCCTGTTATCTGGGCGATGACTGTGAATAATTTCACATTCTCCCACATAAACGACCCAATTTAAATACACATTCATCTTCCCAGCGTTGTAGAGTACCCCTTTAATAAAGCATTTTCTATAAATCTTAATGGAACATTTAGTTTATGTGATTCATATTCATAAAATGTAAACAAATCACATAATCTATATTTAGTTTTAAAGAAATTCATATTTTTATTCAGCATTGAAATTATGCATTAAAACATTTGTCGTGTTACGAAAAATGCTGTTCTTTTGAACTTTAAAAAAAATAGATGTTCACATTTTCCACAAAAATATGAAGCAGCAAAACTGTTTTCAACACTGATAATAATCAT
>CM040916.1:52829730-52832230 GCA_023029165.1 Gobiocypris rarus
AACCAGGAATCAATCCACTGATTCACAGAGAGAGTCATTCAGAATTCAGACCGACTGAGTTATGGTTACGCTTGGTTAACAAAGTTAAGCCCTTTTTATCCAGGAGCAATTTTAAAATCGCAATCCATGTCTTTGTAACATCTCGGATTGACTACACTCTAAATGTTGGATTAAAAACAACCCAATTTGGGTTGAAAATGGACAATTGGGATGTTTTAACCCAGCAGTTGGGTTAAATGTTTGCTTAAAACAACCCAATTGCTGGGTTTGTCCATTTTCAACCCAAATTGGGTTGTTTTAACCCAGCAGCTACGTTAAATGTTTGCTTAAAACAACCCAATTGCTGGGTTTGTCCATTTTCAACCCAGCAGCTACGTTAAATGTTTGCTTAAAACAACCCAATTGCTGGGTTTGTCCATTTTCAACCCAAATTGGGTTGTTTTAACTCAGCAGCTGGGTTAAATGTTTGCTTAAAACAACCCAATTGCTGGGTTTGTCCATCTTCAACCCAAATTGGGTTGATTTAACCCAGTAAATGGGTTAAATGTTTGCTTAAAACAACCTGATTGCTGGGATTGTCCATTTTCAACCCAACTTGGGATGTTTTAACCCAGCAGCTGGGTTAAATGTTTGCTTAAAACAACCCAATTGCTGGGTTTGTCCATCTTCAACCCAAATTGGGTTGATTTAACCCAGTAAATGGGTTAAATGTTTGCTTAAAACAACCCAATTGCTGGGTTTGTCCATTTTCAACCCAAATTGGGTTGTTTTAACTCAGCAGCTGGGTTAAATGTTTGCTTAAAACAACCCAATTGCTGGGTTTGTCCATTTTCAACCCAAATTGGGTTGTTTTAACTCAGCAGCTGGGTTAAATGTTTGCTTAAAACAACCCAATTGCTGGGTTTGTCAATTTTCAACCCAAATTGGGATGTTTTAACCCAGCAGCTGGGTTAAATGTTTGCTTAAAACAACCCAATTGCTGGGTTTGTCCATTTTCAACCCAACTTGGGGTGTTTTTAACCCAGTATTTTTTAGAGTGTACTGTAAGTCACTGTATTACGGTATCTCTCAGGCCTCTATCTATCGTCTGCAGCTGCTAGACTGCTTGACAGGAAACGAAAATATGATCATATAACACCTATGTTAATGCCTCTGCACTGGTTCCCTGTCTAATTATTTGTCTTTAAAGCCCTCAAAGACCTAGCACCTCATTATCTCACTGATCCATTGCTTCCATATAACCCTTCACGAAATCTGAGATCACGTGACCGTGGCCTACTGACAGTAGCCAGAGTTAAACTTAGAAATCACGGTGATCGGTCATTCCAAGCTTTGGAATAGCCTTCCTCGCTATATTAGGTATTCCCCATCCATATCCTATGGAAGATGATTTTCGCCACTGAATAAAAAGTAAAAAAGACAATTGCGTGTTTATATCTCACAATTCTGAGAAAAATTGAACTTCAATACACGCATTCTCATAATTGTGAGATAAAAAGATTTTTAAAAAATGTATTCTGTTGCGGAAACAAGCTAATATCCAAACAACAAGGGACAACAATATTTTTACTATAACATCATTAATATTATTAATGAATATAATCTTTTTATATTTATTTATATTTCAAATATAATATTTATTTTTATAATGATATTTAATAATATACATACTTTTACAACAATATTAATCTTGTATTACAACATCATTAATATTATGAAATGTTATGAATTTTTTTAAAAATATGAATATTTTTATTAGGACGATATTTTTTACTCGCCCTCATGTCCCTCCATTTGATTCATCTGTGGAAATGCATGCTGGTTTGGGGGAAAAACATTCAAAGCTCTCAGATCACATGAACTTGGTCTTTGATGCGACTCAAATGATTCCATTTATATTCTGACTAAAATTGGATCCTGCACATTGTGTCTGATAGGCTGTTTGAACACTGAGATGAGTGTAGAATAGGAAAACCTGTCATCATTTACTGACACTCATGTGCGTCCAAACCCGTATGACTTTATTTCATCTGTGGAGCACAAGAGAAGAACACTCAGAATGCTTATTTCCATAATAATAATAATAATAAAAGAGGTTTAGGGCTGTCAAGCCGCAAAAGGTGTCTTATGAAGTCATAAAATAGAAATTGAAATTATTATTTCCTTCTCCATCCACTGTAATACACGTCAGTATTGTAAATCACCTCAGAGAATAATGACTTTTGTATGACTTCAGAAGATTTAAAGTAAATGCATGAGTCACACAAACAAATTTGGTGCTTTTATGCAAAAACTTTTATGGTGCTATTAATCTATTTGAAGCAATTATGACTTTAATTACTTGCAATTCCGACTTTATAACTCGCAATTCCCACTTCATATCTCACAATACCGACTTCATATCTTGCAATTCCAACTTTATAACTCGCAATTCCCACTTCATATCTCACAATACCGACTTCATATCTTGCAATTCCAACTTTATAACTCGCAATTCCCA
>CM040916.1:52837230-53017230 GCA_023029165.1 Gobiocypris rarus
TTCAAGATATCTTAATATCCTTTTAGATTAAGACTCTTAATAAACATTTCTTTTGGTATCTTCATTTTAAATGCCCTTGATAGTTCAGTCCCAGAGACATGGAGATCTTAATGTGGCTCCATGAGTAAATTGAATACCTGTCTGAGTGCCTTAATCATTCCTTTTCCAAAGTTTGCATGCCTGTTAGTATTCAAGATATCTTAATATCTTTTTTTAGATTAAGGCTTTTAATAAAGTTTTAAAAATGCTTCGTTCCTGAATGAATCAGCCGTTTGAATGAATCGTTTGAATGAATGATTCAATGACTCACTCAAATGCTTCGTTCCTGAATGAATCAGCCGTTTGAAGGAATTGTTTGAATTAATGACTCACTCAAATGCTTTGTTCCTTAATGAATCAGCCTTTTGAATAAATCGGTTTGAATAAATGATTCACTGCCTCACTCAAATGCCTCGCTCATGAATGAATCAGCCTTTTGAATGAATTGTTTGAATGAATGATTCACTAACTCACTCAAATGCCTCGTTCCTGAATGAATCAGCCTTTTGAATGAATCGGTTGAATGAATGATTCAATGACTCACTCAAATGCCTCGTTCCTGAATGAATCAGCCGTTTGAATGAATCGGTTTGAATGAATAATTCAATGACTCACTCAAATGCTTCGTTCCTGAATGAATCAGACTTTGAATGAATCGGTTGAATGAATGATTCAATGACTCACTCAAATGCTTCGTTCCTTAATGAATCAGCCTTTTGAATGAATTGTTTGAATGAATGATTCACTGACTCACTCAAATGCTTCGTTCCTTAATGAATCAGCCTTTTGAATGAATTGTTTGAATGAATGATTCACTGACTCACTCAAATGCCTTGTTCCTGAATTAATCAGCCTTTTGAATGAATCGGTTGAATGAATGATTCAATGACTCAGCTCTTCAAATGCCTCATTCCTGAATGAATCAGCCGTTTAAATGGACTGAATTGTTTTTTGTTAGACAAAAAATGGCTTTAAAAAGATAAAAATGTCCATAAAAGCTAAAAATCTATATTGGAAAAGATGATTTAAATGCCCTTGATAGTTCAGTCCCAGAGACATGGAGATCTTAATGTGGCTCCATGAGTAAATTGAATACCTGTCTGAGTGCCTTAATCATTCCTTTTCCAAAGTTTACATGCCTGTTAGTATTCAAGATATCTTAATATCTTTTTAGATTAAGGCTTTTAATAAAGTTTTAAAAATGCTTCGTTCCTGAATGAATCAGCCGTTTGAATGAATCGTTTGAATGAATGATTCAATGACTCACTCAAATGCCTCATTCCTGAATGAATCAGCCTTTTGAATGAATCGGTTGAATGAATGATTCAATGACTCAGCTCTTCAAATGCCTCATTCCTGAATGAATCAGCCGTTTAAATGGACTGAATTGTTTTTTGTTAGACAAAAAATGGCTTTAAAAAGATAAAAATATCCATAAAAGCTAAAAATCTATATTGGAAAAGATGATTTGAACGGACCACTACACAAAATATGCGGAATATCAAAGACTTTGGGAGTCAGTCCTAAACATGCAAAGGTACCAGCACAATGACAAACTGCGTCTAATTATCGTTATCGATAAATTCCCAGAAAACATGGAGATATTCAATATCACACACGTCTACTTTGATTCACTTCTGAAAACCCAATTCCAGAAAACGCATGAAAGGTTGAGCATCTTGACTTGACGGAGACTGTGCTAGCTATAGTTTATAGAGCTAAACCCCTCAAACATCAGTAAACCAGCTCAAAGCAGCCGAATGCATGCTGAAATAACTCGACGTAGCCGTGGTTATGCAGGGTAAAACGCCACCCTGGGAATCACTGACAGCCAGCGCCGGATACCTAACTCCCCTCCGTCACGCGGCGCGTTTGTCTCTTTGTGCGGCAGTGACCCCTGAGTAATGAAGGTGTACAGATCTCCAGGTAAGGGTGAGCGGAGCGATCCTCACAGAAATATCATCTCTACAGCTTTACCATTCAAAGGCAGAGCATAAGAACAACAATGCATGCATATAAGAAGCTCTACGAGAGTATTACTCCGTACAAACTCAACATAAACACAGCAAAATTAATAAACAAGTACTATAACCTCCTCGAATGGGTACGTAATAATATACAAATATTATATGTTCTTGATGGATTTTATGAGATTCACCCTTTTGGGTAAGATATTATTTTAAGGTGGCGTCGTTACTACATGCACTTACTATAGTAAAAACAGGGTAACACTTTATTTTACAGTGTCCTTGTTACACATGTTACATGTACTTACCATATTAATAACAGTAAAGTATGCATAATTACATGCAACCAAACCCTAAGTACTGAGTAATATTAACTACATGTACTATAGAGTTAGTGACGTGCTATTATGCATAATTTACTGTTTTTACTATAGTACGTACATGTACTAACATAAAGGTGCCATTGTTACACTGTAATGTACTGAGTAATATTAAGTTACTACATGGCCATGGTTTTAGTTAAAAAAATTAAGCGTCATTAGATTTTATTTGGTTATACTTTATTTTAAGGTGTCATTGTTAATAATTACATGCAACCAAACCCTAAGTACTGAGTAATATTAATAAACTTACTTAAATACTTACTATAGGGTTACGGTAGGATTCGAGTTGCATGTAATTATGCATCATTTACTGTTATAACTATGGTAAGTACATGTAACATGTTATGTAATAAAGTGTTACCCTTTATTTTAAGGTGACGATTAACTAACTACATGTACGAGTTACGGTTAGGCTTTGGTTTAGGATTAGTTGCATGTAATTATGCATAATTGACTGTTTTTACTACAGTGAGTACATGTAGTTAGTGAGTTAATATTACTCATGATGCCGATGAGGGACTGAGTAATATTAACTACATGTAGGAATTACTGATTAGGGTTTGGCTTAAGGTTCCATGTAATTATGCATATTTTATAGTTATTACTATAGTAATATCATGTAACAATGAGAAGCACACACAGAATTCTGCTTCATTTATGTTTAATTATAACAAAACGGGGTTACACATTATTTTAAGGTGTTACATGTACTTACTACAGTAAAAACAGTAAATTATGCATAATTACAAGTTGCTAACCCTCAACCAAACCCTAACCGTAACTCGTACATGTAGTTAATATTACTCAGTACTTATTCGAGTAATTACAATGTAACTACGTCACCGTAAAATAATCAGTTATACTTTATTTTAAGGTGTCATTGTTACAGTGTAATTATATATTTAAGTACTGAGTAATATTAACTAAATGTACGAGTTACGGTTAGGCTTTGGTTGAGGGTTAGCAACTTGTAATTATGCATAATTTACTGTTCTTACTATGGTAAGCACATGTAACATGTGTAACAAGGACACTTTAAAATTAAGTGTAACCCCCTTTTGTTATAATTAAACATTTCTAATGATAATTGTAATGATGGCAGTGTTAAGTTAAATGATTTAATATTACTCAGTACTTAAATATATTATATATTACACTGTAACAATGACACCTTTAAATAAAGTGTAACCAAAAACAGTAAATTATGCACTAACCCTAAACCAAACCCTAATCGTAACTCGTACTCGTACACATATAATTACACTGTAACAATGACACCTTAAAATAAAGTGTAACTGATTATTTTACGGTGACGTAGTTACATTGTAATTACTCGAATAAGTACTGAGTAATATTAACTACATGTACGAGTTACGGTTAGGCTTTGGTTGAGGGTTAGCAACTTGTAATTATGCATAATTTACTGTTTTTACTGTAGTAAGTACATGTAACACCTTAAAATAATGTGTAACCCCGTTTTGTTATAATTAAACATAAATGAAGCAGAATTCTGTGTGTGCTTCTCATTGTTACATGATGTTACTATAGTAATAACTATAAAATATGCATAATTACATGCAACCTTAAGCCAAACCCTAACCGTAACCCTACATGTAGTTAATATTACTCAGTCCCTCATCGGCATCATGAGTAATATTAACTCACTAACTACATGTACTCACTGTAGTAAAAACAGTCAATTATGCATAATTACATGCAACTAATCCTAAACCAAAGCCTAACCGTAACTCGTACATGTAGTTAGTTAATCGTCACCTTAAAATAAAGGGTAACACTTTATTACATAACATGTTACATGTACTTACCGTAGTTATAACAGTAAATGATGCATAATTACATGCAACTCGAATCCTACCGTAACCCTATAGTAAGTATTTAAGTAAGTTTATTAATATTACTCAGTACTTAGGGTTTGGTTGCATGTAATTATTAACAATGACACCTTAAAATAAAGTATAACCAAATAAAATCTAATGACGCTTAATTTTTTTAACTAAAACCATGGCCATGTAGTAACTTAATATTACTCAGTACATTACATTGTAACAATGGCACCTTTATGTTAGTACACGTACGTACTATAGTAAAAACAGTAAATTATGCATAATAGCACGTCACTAACTCTATAGTACATGTAGTTAATATCACTCAGTACTTATTTGAGTATTACATTGTAACTACGTCATCCTAAACTAAAATGTAACCCCCTTTTGTTATAATTAAACATAAATGAAACGTGTAATGTCGCTTGTCTGTGATCGGATCCGATTTCTAACCATCATGAACATTTATTCGATCAAAATCTCGAGGTTATGTAATTTAAATCAACACGTATGAGGAAAAACGTAAACAAGAACGTTATTTTCGTGATTTGGCCGCTAATCGCTAATTTCAAACGTCTTGTTATGATCGAAAGCGCGCTTTGTCAGTTAGACGGTCGTTAAAGAGGGAATATTAGTATGTTATCCCCCTTGTCTGTGTTTTATTTACACAGACACATAAACAGAGTAAAGGACAAAAGAAGCGGCGTTGATAGTGATCGCGTTTAATCACATTAAGAGCTTATCGCGTTTTGATGTTCCTGCGCTAGTATTGTGAGTATCTGATGAGGAGCGGAGGATGATCTTACCGGTGGGTCGCGTGGATGCGGCAGGCTGAAGCGGTTCTGCGGTAGTCTGCGTCTCCTGTGAGGGTCGGGAGCTGTCCTCCGCTCGCGGTGCTGAACGCTCAGTGCTGGACAGCGACAGCAGCAGCGCAGGAGCCGAGCACGGGGCGACTCGAGCCGAGCAGCGCCAGGCGCAGCGCCATCCAGCGCCCGGGAGGCGCAACTGCAATACCGACTCATTACAAGATCAATAACTCGATCACATTATTAAAGACACAGTTCTCCAACACACTAGAGAAATTCAAGAGGGAACCTAAAAACAGCCAAACGAAGCAATACTAATATTAATAATAACACTAATAATTAATAAAACAGTAAGTTTAAGTCATTTATATAATATGTTAAGGATAAGGAAAGACAAGTATAAAAGTGTGACTCACTAGCGACACCTGGCGAGGTACTGTTACCACAGAAACACTTCTGCATGTGTGTGTGTGTGTGTGTGTGCGTGTGTACATCACTTCACTTTTATACACGTATATATATAGACATACATATACACATACAAACACACATGTATACACACACAGTTCATATACATATAAACACACACACACACACACACACACACACACACACACACACACACACACACACACACACACAGTACATATAAACACAAATACACACACACACACACACATGTTGTGTTTCCATGTTTTATGGGGACATTCCATAGGCGTAATGAATTTTATACTGTACAAACCGTATTTTCTATCCCCCTACACTGCCCCTGCCCCTAAACCTACCCATTACACACCCACACACACACACACACACACACACACACACACACACACACACACACACACTACCCATCACAGGAGACATGCTGCATTTTTACTTTTTCAAAAAACATCACTTAGTGTGATTTATAAGATGTTTTCCTCATGGGGACCAAAAAAATGTCCCCACAAGGACAAAAATTTGGATATTGCCATCTTTGTGGGGACATTTTGTCCCCATACCGTAGGGATTACCAGTCCACACACACACACACACACACACACACACACACACACACACACACACACACACACACACACACACACACACACACACACACACACGCACACACTCACACATACAGTACATATAAACACACATACACACACACACACACACACACACACACACACACTTACACATACAGTACATATAAACACACACACACACACACACACACACACACACACGCACACACTCACACGTTTGTTTTGTGAAATGTGGGGACATTCCATAGGCGTAATGCATTTTATACTGTACAAACCGTATTTTCTATCCCCCTACACTGCCCCTGCCCCTAAACCTACCCATCACACACACACACACACACACACACACACACACACACACACACACACACACACACACACACACACACACACACACACACACACACACACACTACCCATCACAGGAGACTGCACAGTTTACGTTCTGTGATAAAAACCTCATCCTGTGTGATTTATAAGCATTTTGAAAAGTGAGGACATGGGGAACGTCCTCATATTTCACCCTCTCCTGTAATACCTGTGTCATACCCATGTCATTATACACATTTGTGTCCTGATATTTCACAAAAACATGCCCACACACACACACACACACACAAACACAAACACACACTTCATTTAAAATTAAGAAAACGTAATGAAATAATTTACTTGTCTAATGTCTACACAAGATGCATTAGAAAGCCTCCAAATGTTTTATAATTTTACAATAGAAATACATTTCTCTGTAATGTCTGGGTCTAGATATTAAATCGAGTTACTTTTCAAGCTAGTTCAACCTTATGCTAGATAAAAGACCATCTCACACACACTCAAATAAAGCATGGGATTTGTGCTTCTTTCCATAAAGCCCTCAGACACGAGCGCCATCACTGCGAGACAAACACACTCTGAGAAAAACACAGTCACTTTTACATTTATTCCTGGAGGGAAGTTCACACTTTGCTGAACACACCAGCCAAACTAGACTAAACAAGGCACAGAGCGTTAGAGCTAACGTATCTCGTGCTGTAAAACACTCACAGTCAGTGATAATCTGAGAATTACAAAACAGAAGAAACACATGCTGAGTCTTTAACAGCAAGGCATGAAACCACACGGGAAAAACACAACCGAACCCGGTATATATTGATATGCTGAGTTTAAATCTGGCATGCATCAATTCCCTCCTTTCCTCCGCATCTGCTTCCGTTTTCCTATAAATAATGAAAAGAACGAAAAACTAACGTTCCTGCTAAGCATTTGCACTTGTGGGAAAGAGCATCATTGGCTGAGAGCGTGCACTGTCATTGGTCGCTGCTGGCAAAATGATTGGCTGGGGTTTTGCGAGCGTGCGCTGTCATTGGTTGTAGCTGTGGGATGAATGTCCGTGACTGACTGCCTGGATGGCCTGTTCGGGAACCAGACTGGGATCTGAGAGGATTGATGTGGAGGTGCTGAGCAGACGGAGTGAACTCAAGACAGCTGGAGAGAGAGAGAGAGAGAGAGAGAGATCCGACAAGATTTCAGGTTGAAAGCTGTTGTAAAATGGTCAGTTAAATACTGTATCACTACCAGTGTTGGGTGTAACACATTACTAGGTCATTCATTACTGTATTTAAATTACTTTTCCCTTGAATAAATAAAGTAATTGTCTTAGTTTCACTTTCTCAGGCGTTTAGTTTGTATCAACCAGTTTTCCTTTGATCAGTTTTCCCGCCACTCCTTCGTTGTCATGGTTACTATGGCCATCGTGTTGTCAAACCTCATTATGGTCTGTATACAAGTTCCTGTTTCCCGTGTTCATTGTCCGGTCTCGTATATGGTGTTCGTTTTCCTGCCTTCTGTTGGAGTTTATTGAAGACTGTTACTTCATCTTGTTATGCTCAGATTACATTATGATTTTAAAGGAGGGGGTAAGTGCTTTCTGGTAACCGTTGTTGATATTTAAAATCACCAAAACAAACACGCTCTATAGATGCTCTATTGGGTTGAGATCTGGTGACTGTGGGGGCCATTTTAGTTCAGTGAACTCATTGTCATGTTCAAGAAACCAATTTGAAATGATTGGAGCTTTGTGACATGGTGCATTATCCTGCTGGAAGTAGCCATCAGAGGATGGGCACATGGTGGTCATAAAGGGATGGACATGATCAGAAACAATGCTCAGGTAGGCCGTGGCATTTAAACAATGCCCATATTGGCACTAAGGGGCCTAAAGTGTGCCAAGAAAACATCCCCCACACCATTACACCACCACCACCAGCCTGCACAGTGGTAACAAGGCATGATGGATCCATGTTCTCATTCTGTTTACGCCAAATTCTGACTCTACCATCTGAATGTCTCAACAGAAATCGAGACTCATCAGACCAGGCAACATTTTTCCAGTCTTCAACTGTCCAATTTTGGTGAGCTCGTGCAGATTGTAGCCTCTTTTTCCTATTTGTAGTGGAGATGAGTGGTACCCGGTGGGGTCTTCTGCTGTTGTAGCCCATCCGCCTCAAGGTTGTGCGTGCTGTGGCTTCACAAATGCTTTGCTGCATACCTCGGTTGTAACGAGTGGTTATTTCAGTCAAAGTTGCTCTGCTATCAGCTTGAATCAGTCGGCCCATTCTCCTCTGACCTCCAGCATCAACAAGGCATTTTCTCCCACAGGACTCCCGCATACTGGATGTTTTTCCCTTTTCACACCATTCTTTGTAAACCCTAGAAATGGTTGTGTGTGAAAATCCAAGTAACTGAGCAGATTGTGAAATACTCAGACCGGCCCGTCTGGCACCAACAACCATGCCACGCTCAAAATTGCTTAAATCCCCTTTCTTTCCCATTCTGACATTCAGTTTGGAGTTCAGGAGATTGTCTTGACCAGGACCACACCCCTAAATGCACAGAAGCAACTAGTGTTGTCAAAAATATCAATATTTCGATATGTATCGATACTGAAATATCTTAAACGATATGATACTCAGTTTCTACAGTATCGATACCAGCTGCGCTCTCCTCTCCTCTCCGACCGACAGCGAGTTGACACTCACCCGCATTTTCTCATTCAACCCGGTTGACCCTCTGAACATGGAGAACACGTGTCCTGCTGGATTTTTCCTCATGACAGCGTGTTAGTGTTAGGGCCCTATTTTAACGATCTGAAACGCAAGTGTCAAAGCGAGAAGCGCAAGTAACTTTGTGGGCGGGTCTCGCCGCTGTTGCTATTTTCCCGGCGGGATAAATGGCTCTTGCGCCGGGCGCAAATCTAAAATGAGTTGGTCTGAAGTAGCTTATTTATTCATAGGTGTGGTTTGGGGTTTAATTGCTATTATTATGGCGTATTTACCAGGCGCACACCAGGAGCGGCTCACAGCCGAGAGACTGATGTTCTTGTAAGCCTGAATAATTTGTAAGCTAGATTTATGCCTATTTTTTCACATCTTCGTGGCACACCACAACGATTTCCGTCATCTCATGTGTTAATATTTTTTTAGTGTAACAATTTATGATTTGTAAAAATAACTGTTGCATCTGTGTAGATTACATGAGCAAAGTGTATGCGCGTAAAATAGCATAATGAACAACGCGCCACTGACTTTAGACTAGGTTTTTTCGGGTCAGTTGCGCAATTGTTTAATGGAACAGCAAAATAGCACCAGGGATTGTTTGCGCCGGAACACGGCTCCTTTTGCGCTGAACCGCCCAGGAGCGCAAGTTCATTCACTAGTTTAGCGGCGTGCTTCTGTAGAGGAAAAGCGCGCTGCGGCGAGTGTAAAATAGGAATGACACATGCGTCGGTGTACAAAGTCAATTGCGCTGGGTGCAAGATAGGGCCCTTAGTGTGTGATCGGTATGAACAAAAAGACAAACGATCACTCACTGCTCTTGACTGATCAGCTTTAATGGTTTCATCTGCAGGCTATAAAGCGCAGCGTGGGACGTGCTCGCGCTGCCGGACTTTGACCTGAAGCGCGCGCACAGCACACACCTTTCACTGAGACAGCATGCGATCGCGATTCAGTTCACGGATTATTGGGTTTGAATTATCAAATAAATGCATGACGAGTCCTGACGAGTATTCAGGTAAACACAGTCGGGTATGTCTTTACGGAGAACGTACACAGAGTTGAGTAGGTAATCAGAGGTGTTCAAATTAATTTGGTCCGTGCAGCTCTTAAAGGGGTACTTCAGCGCTGGGAAGATGAATCTGTATTTAAACTGGGTCATTAATGTGGTAGAAATATGAAATTATTTTTGAATTTGGTGCCTTCTAGACTGAGAAAACTCATGGGGTCTCATGGGGATGAAAGACAACAATTCCCAGAATGCACTGCTTCACTGCCCTACTCTAGGCACGGCTAGTCGGCTATTGGATTACTGGATCACTTGCACACCACGTTTATTTTCAGAAAATCAGTTCAGTTAGAGACACTACAATTAAAAACTGAACGTGTCTGTTCGATATAATGCGAGTGAGCCGATTGAGTGTCACGGCACAGACGCAGCAGGATCGGATTACATTCATCACATGAGCGGAGGTAATCGCGGGATTCACGGCTGCGGCCGCATTCACAGCGCGTGATCAGTCTGGCGTGTGTTCAGTTCATGTCTTTGGAAGCTTAACTTTCATAGGAAGTTCATTTGAACAGTTGAAACACTCACTTTGGTCTCCACCGCTCCGTTTACATGAATCTCCGCAGCTCCCGAGCCGAGTGCTGTGAGTGTGATGTTGAAAACATGTGGGAATAGCGCCTCCTGCTGGCTGTAGTCTTCAGCCTCTGGACAAAAACTCCTCCGATGACACAAAATGACGATATTTGCGTCATCAGAGGAATTTTTCCAGAAATAAAATACATAATTCTCTCGTCTCAGGGGGAGATGAGGGAGAAATCGATAATTTGAATATACTCCCGGGTTTCTACTGATACAAAGCTTAATGCTAATCGCTGAAGTAACCCTTTAAAGGGCCGGACCTAATATTCTTTGTGATTAATGTTTATCAAACAACAAAATATAAATAGAAAATCACCACATGATTGACTGAATAACTTTAATATTAGCAGGGAAGGAACATGCTGGCCAAGTCAGTTTTTTTTTGTTACATATATAAAACAATGAATAGTAAGTTCTGGCATATTATTCAATTACTTTTACTGTTTGTTTGTTTTTTTGCCATGGTATCGATTCAGTATCGGTATCGAGGTATTTTAGTCTGGTGTCATATCGAAGTCATAATTTTGGTATCGTGACAACACTAGAAGCAACTGCCATGTGATTGGTTGATTAGATAATTGCATTCATGAGAAATTGAACAGGTGTTCCTAATAATCTTTTAGGTGAGTGTATATATATCTATGGTTTAGACGCTCCACGTTTATACGGTGTGGAAATGAACGGGTCTTTATCATTATCATTATCAAGTGAACGACAATACAATCGCAAACGGACAATCAAGTGAACATGATGAGCATATTCAAGCAAAACCCAGCGTATATTAGTAACAAAAGAAAACCAATGTTTCCCCTTTTTTCTTTTATCTGCCATCTCTAATGTCCGTCCTGCGTCGTGTGTTTTGAATAATGATGTGCACTGCCTGCTCTCTTCTCCCCGTCATTAGTAGACACGCCCCTTACTGCTGATTGGCTACAAATTTGTTTCTGCCCGGAGTCTGTTTTGTAAAGCTGTTTTGAAATAACACTTACCCCACCTTTAAAGGTGCAGTGTGTAATTTTTTGCGGTGAGGGTGCGAATTGCAACCGCTTCCTTACGAACCACAGAGAAGCTACGGTGGCTGACACAGGACAAATATGTGGTCGTCTGAGACAGCAGAGAGTAGCTAGCGATCTGTAGAGCAGTTTGTCCCTTTAGGGCTACTGTAGAAACTAGGAGTGGGAATCACAGGTCAACACACGATACGATAATATCACGATATTTTGCCCACGATAACGATAATATCACGATATCAGCGATTCTGTGACTCACTCACGATATATCACTCACGATATATCACCATATCATTTTGTAAATGGAAAAAATCATCAAAAAAGTCATATGATCATGTATTTCATTATTAGACCAAAATAATTTAATCTTTTTTGAGAAGTACAGTAAGTGCATATTAAGCCATCAAACAGCCACGAGAGAACAGTTTTCTGTGACTAAATGATTTACAATAAAGAAAGTTATAACGTTCTCCAACTTATTCATAGCAGCAACATTTCATATTTGGAAATTGCAAAATGCACACATTACTAAAAATGTGAAAAAACACCCAGTATAAAACCTTATTAAATAAAGTATGGCAAGCGCGTTAACCAATCAGGAGCCGGCTTGCTGTCATGTTGTCAAGTGACGTGATGAGAAACCCTGCATAATTAAAAATACTGATATTTTGTCACTAAATTTAGTTTTAATGCTTTTCAGTTGATAATGTAGTTGTTTAAAGCTAAAATATGTGGTTTATTTATAAAGACAGCGGCAATTTAAAAAAAAAAAAATCTTTCGCTTTCGGAGTTGTGAGATCCAGGCGATCACCCAGCGCTCGTTAACCCCGGCGAGAGCAGCCTTTCCTCGGCCAGTCCTTCTAGCGTTTGCCGCTGGCTCGGATGTCTCTGTAGCGGCATATCGATTAAACATGACACTTGTCTTGTGTGCATCTAATGGGCGATCTTTTAATGAATCTATTGTTGCCTACCAAATCATTTTGACTGAAGTGAAGTTTCATAACTTTAAACATATTTCTTTGCAGTGAAGAAAATCCAGGTAGTGCGTTGGCTGAACCACATTTATGTGGCTGTTAATGCATAAAAGAGTGGTCTTTTATGACATTTTTCTCCTGGAGCACCTTGAACGCGCGTCTATTTCGCTTCAAATGGATTCAAAATGTTCACACGTCAAACTAGACACGATGTTGACGGTGTATTCACGTTCGGTGAAGCGCCACCACATGAAGTCTGGGGGTAATGCCACTCCGGGAAGCCAAAGCGGTAAACAGCCACAATGTATATATACATTTAAATATTCTAATAAAATATCGATACTTGGAGACAGCGTATCGATAATATCGCGATAAATCGGCATATCGATTTTTTGTCCCACCCCTAGTAGAAACGTGGTAAGATTCACTGTTAGACTCGGTGTGTGTGTAGATAGAAACGGCTCATTCTAAGATAATAAAAAAAAACAGGGTCAATATACGTCACTGAAAATCATATTGCATTTCTGTTAATAGATCCTCATAAATATTACACACAGCACCTTTAAATGTGAAAAAAACACATTTCACAGTTCGCACACGTCTAATTTTAGTAGTAATTGCGAGTGAAACGTGGAAAGGTGTGTGGAGATGTGAGACAGGAGGGAGTCACTCACTGGGTCTGAGCGCGGGGAGAGAGCAGTGCTGGTCCAGCCAGGAGAGAGTGCTGCGACACAGCTCATCAACGCTGGCCGTGGATACCATCCCGTTAAACGACTCGAACAGCGGCTCGATGATGATGCTGAACTACAGGAACGCCTTCAGTTCAGGAAAATATGAAGATGGACTTGCATTTTAACAGAGGTAATCCTGCTAACAGCACCAGAACAGACAGGGAAGACAGCACAGGCATTGTTTTTTCATGCACTGGTCAATTTTGAGATAATGTATATATATTGTTTAACTCTTTCCCCCAGCGTTTAAAAAAAGGGTTGCCAGCCATTTTCACAAAAATGTAATAGCCCATAGAATATTTTGTTTTATGAATATCTGAGCATGCAATATCAAGAGAAAGAACTGACCATCGTCTTTTAAACAAACAAAACGTTTTATTCTAGCTTTATGCAGTCTTTTTTTGAGCAAAAGCTTTTGTCTCCAGATCAGATTCAGAGATGATCACACACAGATGGAGTCGATCCACACCTCTAATGCTTCAGTCCTGTAGCTCGTCCTGGGTCAGCATCTCATGCAGGAACATTAGATAGTTCTGATTCATATGATGTTTAATGTTGATGATCACGTTATTTTTCATATGCATCTGCTCACATGCGATCGCTTGCTTTACTGCGACTCCCTCACCTGTGTTTCGATCTGGGGAGTCTGTACTCGTTCAGAAGATGTGTAACAGCGCCCCCTAGCATCTAACAGTGAAAACACGGAAAATACTGTGTTTGGCCGGGAAGCGTTTTCTCACAAATAACGGAAAATTCCATGTTTGGCAGGAAAGCATTTTCTCACAAATAACGGAAAATTCCATGTTTGGCGGGCAAGCGTTTTCTCACAAATAACGAAAAATTCCATGTTTGGCAGGCATTTTCTCACAAATAACGGAAAATTCCATGTTTTAGCTGGAAGCATTTTCTCACAAATAACGGAAAATTCCATGTTTGGCGGGGAAGTGTTTTCTCACAAATAACGGAAAATTCCATGTTTGGCTGGGAAGTGTTTTCTCACAAATAACGGAAAATTCCATGTTTGGCCGGGAAGCGTTTTCTCACAAATAACGGAAAATTCCATGTTTGGCGGGGAAGTGTTTTCTCACAAATAACGGAAAATTCCATGTTTTAGCCGAAGCATTTTCTCACAAATAACGGAAAATTCCATGTTTTAGGAAGCATTTTCTCACAAATAACGGAAAATTCCATGTTTGGCTGGGAAGTGTTTTCTCACAAATAATGGAAAATTCCATGTTTGGCAGGAAGAGTTTTCTCACAAATAACGGAAAATTCCATGTTTTAGCCGAAGCATTTTCTCACAAATAACGGAAAATTCCATGTTTGGCAGGAAGTGTTTTCTCACAAATAACGGAAAATTCCATGTTTGGCTGGGAAGTGTTTTCTCACAAATAACGGAAAATTCCATGTTTGGCGGAAGCGTTTTCTCAAAAATAATGGAAAATTCCATGTTTGGCTGGGAAGTGTTTTCTCACAAATAACGGAAAATTCCATGTTTGGCGGGAAGCGTTTTCTCACAAATAACGGAAAATTCCATGTTTGACGGCGTTTTCTCACAAATAATGGAAAATTCCATGTTTGGCGGGAAGAGTTTTCTCACAAATAACGGAAAATTCCATGTTTTAGCGCATTTTCTCACAAATAACGGAAAATTCCATGTTTTAGCCGGGAAGCATTTTCTCACAAATAACGGAAAATTCCATGTTTGGCAGAGCGTTTTCTCACAAATAACGGAAAATTCCATGTTTTAGCCGGAAGCATTTTCTCCCAAATAACGGAAAATTCCATGTTTTAACGGGAAGCATTTTCTCACAAATAACGGAAAATTCCATGTTTGATGGGAAGCATTTTCTCACAAATAACGGAAAATTCCATGTTTGGTGGGGAAGCGTTTTCTCACAAATAATGGAAAATTCCATGTTTGGCGGGAAGCGTTTTCACAAATAACGGAAAATTTCATGTTTGGCTGGGAAGTGTTTTCTCACAAATAACGGAAAATTCCATGTTTGGCCAGGAAGCGTTTTCTCAAAAATAACGGAAAATTCCATGTTTGGCTGGGAAGTGTTTTCTCACAAATAATGGAAAATTCCATGTTTGGCGAGGCGTTTTCTCAAAAATAATGGAAAATTCCATGTTTGGCTGGGAAGTGTTTTCTCACAAATAACGGAAAATTCCATGTTTGGCGGGAAGCGTTTTCTCACAAATAACGGAAAATTCCATGTTTGGCGAAGCGTTTTCTCACAAATAATGGAAAATTCCATGTTTGGCAGGAAGAGTTTTCTCACAAATAACGGAAAATTCCATGTTTTAGCGGAAGCATTTTCTCACAAATAACGGAAAATTCCATGTTTTAGAGCATTTTCTCACAAATAACGGAAAATTCCATGTTTTAGCTGGGAAGCATTTTCTCACAAATAACGGAAAATTCCATGTTTTAGCCGGAAGCATTTTCTCACAAATAACGGAAAATTCCATGTTTGGCGGGAAGCGTTTTCTCACAAATAATGGAAAATTCCATGTTTGGCGGAAGCGTTTTCTCACAAATAATGGAAAATTCCATGTTTGGCGGGAGCGTTTTCTCACAAATAACGGAAAATTCCATGTTTTAGCGAAGCATTTTCTCACAAATAACGGAAAATTCCATGTTTGGCAGGAAAGCATTTTCTGACAAATAATGGAAAATTCCATGTTTGGCAGGAAGAGTTTTCTCACAAATAACGGAAAATTTTCATGTTTTAGCCGGAAGCATTTTCTCACAAATAACGGAAAATTCCATGTTTGGCTGGGAAGTGTTTTCTCACAAATAACGGAAAATTCCATGTTTGGCTGGGAAGTGTTTTCTCACAAATAACGGAAAATTCCATGTTTGGCTGGAAGTGTTTTCTCACAAATAATGGAAAATTCCATGTTTGGCCGAAGCGTTTTCTCAAAAATAATGGAAAATTCCATGTTTGGCTGGGAAGTGTTTTCTCACAAATAACGGAAAATTCCATGTTTGGCGGGAAGCGTTTTCTCAAATAACGGAAAATTCCATGTTTGGCGGGAAGCATTTTCTCACAAATAACGTAAAATTCCATGTTTGGCAGGAAGCGTTTTCTCACAAATAACGGAAAATTCCATGTTTGGCGGGAAGCATTTTCTCACAAATAACGGAAAATTCCATGTTTTGACGGAAGCGTTTTCTCAAATAACGGAAAATTCCATGTTTGGCAGGAAAGCATTTTCTCACAAATAACGGAAAATTCCATGTTTGGCGGAAGTGTTTTCTCACAAATAACGAAAAATTCCATGTTTGGCGGGCAAGCGTTTTCTCACAAATAACGGAAAATTCCATGTTTGGCGGGGAAGCGTTTTCTCACAAATAACGGAAAATTCCATGTTTGGCGGGCAAGCGTTTTCTCACAAATAACGGAAAATTCCATGTTTGGCTGGGAAGTGTTTTCTCACAAATAACGGAAAATTCCATGTTTGGCCTGGAAGCGTTTTCTCACAAATAACGGAAAATTCCATGTTTGGCGAAGCATTTTCTCACAAATAACGTAAAATTCCATGTTTGGCAGGAAGCGTTTTCTCAAATAACGGAAAATTCCATGTTTGGCGGGAAGCATTTTCTCACAAATAACGGAAAATTCCATGTTTGTGAAAGCGTTTTCTCACAAATAACGGAAAATTCCATGTTCGGGGGAAGCATTTTCTCACAAATAACGGAAAATTCCATGTTTGGCGGAAAGAGTTAATGGAGTGATAACTAAAAATCCCCTTCATAAAAACCTTTAGAATTTTGAACCTGGCTTTATCCGATGTTCAGATTTCTGTTCGGGAAATGTATGCAATTGAATGCATATTTAATTTAGACATTGCCATTTGCATTATTAAACATAACATTTCAGAAAACATGTAATACACAAAATGTTAGTAATTCTTACAGGATTAGTTTACTTCAAAATGAAAATTTCCATGTCTTTCTTTCTACAGTGGAAAAGAAATTACGTTTTTTGAGGAAGAAATTCCAGGATTTATCAGAAGAAAGAAAGTCCAGGGAAGTCATGAGGGAGAGTAAATGATGAGAGAATTTTCATTTTTGTGTGACCTATCCCTAGTCTTTGTTTCAGATTGGGAAGAGACACAAAGCTTTGTAGGATACAATCCAGAACTTCCAGTTCTGCAGTGTCTGAGCCCTCACGTACTCTCTGAACTTCTCTCTCATGTGGTCGAATCGCTGTCGTGTTATTGGGACGCCGGTCGCAGGAAGCTGCTGCTGGCACACGCTGCTCACAAAGAGGTCAGACACAAGCACACATTAACAGGGTTCCTGCGGGATTCGAGATGGTACATTTAGGACATTTAAGACCAATTAAAGAAAACTTATACTGAAGGGAACAACACGCCAATATGTTCTCTAAATGTGAACACAATGAGTTGTATTAGTGACACTTGAAAAAACAAAAACAATTTCCAACAGATCTCCATAATTTCTTTATTCATTTTACAAAAAAATTGCTCAAAAGTTTGAGGTGATAATCGTGTGAAAGTGATTTTATGATTAAAACAAGAACAAATATCTGCCAATGTGTTCATAAAAATAAACTTAAATCCAATGCAAGTCATTTTGATACCCAAGGACAGATATTTCTTCTTGTTTTAAGGATAAACTCACAATTTTGTTCAATTCCTCAGGAAACAAGACTTTTTCTTAATTTTGCAAGTCTAGTGAATGCATCTTGATTTAACCCTTATGCATCCCGGGGGTCGTTTTCATCCACTATGGGGTGTTTTTGAGTCTTAATTTGGCCATACGTTTCTCTGTGTTTTAGCAAATGGAATGATTTTTGGTGACACATCTTATTTTTACACATATTTTGGGAAAATGCTTTGAAAGTTTTTCGCAAACTCAACGATACACTGTGGGCAAATTCACTACCCTTTCATTACCCTCGTGGCTGAAAATCTGTGACATGTCCAAGACTGTGATAAGAGGCAAAAAAAAAATCCAGGCCACAATTACATTTTATATTGAAAATCGGTCATTTTGTGTGTGTTTTTTTCTCAAATCAGTGACATCATTTATGAAATTGGCAATTAAAGGGTTAAAATCCTGACCTTTTTTTAACATTTGGTAGTTTTGATCAGGACTGAGTTTGAGTAATAGATTTATGAAAAAAAAAAAAAAATTTAAATTTATGTTTAATTTAGTGGCTGTTTTCAGCCACGAGGGTAACGAAAGGGTAGTGAATTTGAAGGATGCACAAGGGTTAAGGATGTTTTCAATTTGTACTGGAGAACAAGAATCCTTATTTTTTGCAGTGCATACAATTAAAGGGGTACTTCAGCGCTGGGAAGATGAATCTGTATTTAAACTGGGTCATCAATGTAGTAGAAATGTGAAATTATTTTTGAATTTGGTGCCTTCTAGACTGAGAAAACACAGAAAATGTATTTTTGTCTCATGGGGATGAAAGACAACAATTCCCAGAATGCACTGCTTCACTGCCCTACTCTAGGCACGGCTAGTCGGCTACTGGATTACTGGATCACTTTCCCACCACGTTCATTTTCAGAAAATCAGTTCAGTTAGAGACACTACAATTAAAAACTGAACGTGTCTGTTCGATATAATGCGAGTGAGCCGATTGAGCGTCACGGCACAGACGCAGCAGGATCGGATTACATTCATCACATGAGCGGAGGTAATCGCGGGATTCGCGGCTGCGGTCGCATTCACAGCGCGTGATCAGTCTGGCGTGTGTTCAGTTCATGTCTTTGGAAGCTTAACTTTCATAGGAAGTTCATTTGAACAGTTGAAACACTCCCTTTACTCTCCACCGCTCCGTTTACATGAATCTCCGCAGCTCCCGAGCCGAGTGCTGTGAGTGTGATGTTGAAAACATGTGGGAATAGCGCCTCCTGCTGGCTGTAGTCTTCAGCCTCTGGACAAAAACTCCTCCGATGACACAAAATGACGATATTTGCATCATCGGAGGAATTTTTCCAGAAATAAAATACATAATTCTCTCGTCTCAGGGGGAGATGAGGGGGGAAAGTACGATAATTTGAATATACTCCCGGGTTTCAACTGATACAAAACTTAATGCTAATCGCTGAAGTAACCCTTTAAAATTTTGCATAAATTTAGGGCACGAAATTATGAAATCAGTTTAATTTATTTGGACTCTGCTTCAATGAGATGTTACTGACTTTCACTCATCTTCGGAACACAAAAGATATTTGTAATTAAATGGGAACGATTTCTGTCCTCCATTGACAGTCTAAGCAACTTCCACTGAAGAGATCCTAAAACTGATCCATATGGATCGAGCGGTTTATTCCAGATGTTCTGAAGAGACTCAATGGCTTTATATGATGAAGGAAAGTCTGACGGGTCTGGAACGACATTAGGGCGAGTAAATGATTTTTGGGTGAACTGTCCCTTTAAGTGCGCAGCCCTACTTTTGTTTTATTCATCCAAAATTTGACAAATTCTGTGACGTTCTGCATTATACAGTAAATTGCATTTTTATGAATGGATTCTGCAATTCAGTCCACATTTTCAGCATTGCAGAAATCATAGGGCCCTAATATAATGCCATGATATTGAATTTAAGACTTTCTGATCAAGTCATCTTTATTTATCAAGCCTGTCGCACTCGCGTTAAAAAATAAAGCCAAAACGTCTTGCCCACGTTGGTCCCAGTATAGGTCATAACCCTGGCCCTCCCCGCCGCGAGACAAACTAAGCAATCCCAAAGTTATGTCTCTCCCAACCGCAGCTGAAGCACACTCACTTGATGGCAGAGTTGAGCCCCAGGATCTCGTCTCTCAGTCTCTGGGCCTCCTCGTGGAGCTGAGCTCGCTCCTGCTGCATCTTACTGATGTACTCGGCTGTCTTCTGCAGTGTGGTGGCCTTACTGATCTGGGAACGATGGGAACGAGAGTACGGAGCATTAGGGAAGAGAGTCTCGGTATGTGTTCAATCTTGGTGAAGCTGAGGGTTACAGACTGCATCAGTCTGAAGTGACATAAAAAGTCTCTTCTATCAAAAGTAACTTCTGCATGCTTTTAATAAGTACTTAAGAAAATATTATATTTTATTAGAAAAATATACTCAAAGGGGATAGCTCGCCCAAATATGAAAATTAGCCCATGATTTACTCACCCTCAAGCCACAATATGTGTATATGACTTTCTTCTTTCAGACGCACACAATTAGTTATATTAAAAAATTTCCTGGCTCTTCAAACATTTATAATGGCAGTGAGAAGATTTGATTTTGATGGATAGATGCACTTTTATGATGGATAGATGCACTTTTATGATGGATAGATGCACTTTTATGATGGATGGATGCTCTTTTATGACGGATAGATGCACTTTCATGATGGATGGATGCACTTTTATGATGGATGGATGCTCTTTTATGACTGATAGATGCACTTTTATGATGGATAGATGCACTTTTATGATGGATAGATGCACTTTTATTTGGCTTCAAAATCAAATATTCTATTCATAGTCGTTTTAAAGCTTGGAAGAGCCAGAAATTTTTTTAATATAACTCTGATTTTATTTGTTTGAAAGAAGAAATATACACCTAGTGTGGCTTGAGGGTGAGTATTTTCATTTTTGGGTGAACTATCCCTTTATGATGAATAGATGCACTTTTATGATGATAGATGTACTTTTATAATGGATGGATGCTCTTTTATGATGATAGATGCACTTTTATAATGGATAGATTTACTTTTATAATGGATGGATGCTCTTTTATGATGATAGATGTACTTTTATGATGGATAGATGCACTTTTATAATGGATAGATGCACTTTTATGATGATAGATGTACTTTTATGATGATAGATGCACTTTTATAATGGATAGATTTACTTTTATAATGGATGGATGCTCTTTTATGATGATAGATGTACTTTTATGATGGATGGATGCTCTTTTATGATGGATAGATGTACTTTTATGATGGATAGATGCACTTTTATGATGGATAGATGCACTTTTATGATGATAGATGCACTTTTATGATGGATGGATGCTCTTTTATGATGGATAGATGCTCTTTTATGATGGATAGATGCACTTTTATGATGGATAGATGCAATTTTATGATGATAGATGTAATTTTATGATGATAGATGTACTTTTATGATGGATGGATGCACTTTTATGATGATAGATGTACTTTTATAATGGATGGATGCTCTTTTATGATGATAGATGTACTTTTATGATGGATAGATGCACTTTTATAATGGATAGATGCACTTTTATGATGGATAGATCCACTTTTATGATGGATAGATCCACTTTTATGATGGATAGATGCACTTTTATGATGATAGATGCACTTTTATGATGGATATATGCACTTTTATGATGATAGATGCACTTTTATGATGGATATATGCACTTTTATGATGGATAGATGCACTTTTATGATGGATAGATGCACTTTTATGATGATAGATGCACTTTTATGATGATAGATGCACTTTTATGATGGATATATGCACTTTTATGATGATAGATGCCCTTTTATGATGGATAAATCCACTTTTATGATGGATAGATGCACTTTTATGATGGATAGATGCACTTTTATGATGGATAGATGCACTTTTATGATGGATAGATGCACTTTTATGATGGATAGATGCACTTTTATGATGGATAGATGCACTTTTATGATGGATAGATGCACTTTTATGATGGATAGATGCACTTTTATGATGATAGATGTACTTTTATGATGGATAGATGCACTTTTATGATGGATAGATGCACTTTTATGATGGATAGATCCACTTTTATGATGGATAGATGCACTTTTATGATGGATAGATGCACTTTTATGATAGATGCACTTTTACAATGGATATATGCACTTTTGTGATGGATAGATGCACTTTTAGGATGAAGGGATGCACTTTTAGGATGGATGGATACACTTTTTTTGGCTTCAAAATCAAATCTTCTATGCACAGTCATTATAAAGCTTGGAAGAGCCAAAACATTTTTTAATATAACTCTGATTTTATTTGTCTGAAAGAAGAAATACACCTAGTGTGGCTTGAGGGTGAGTATTTTCATTTTTGGGTGAACTATCCCTTTAAGTGTGAACTGAATGTTTTCTGAAACTTAAAGGGATAGTTCACCCTAAAATGTACATGAAGTCATAATTTACTCACCCTGATGTAGTTCTAATGTTCTAAGATTAATGTCCTTCTTTCTTTTTCTGATCACAAAAGGATCATTTTTTAACACTCGTCCATATAATGGCAGTGTGGGCGGGACATTTTTTTATTTCTCCTTTTGTTATCCATAAATGAAAAAAGGGTGTACAGGATTAGAACAACACCAGGGTCAGTAAATGATCACTTAATTATAATTTTAGGGTGAACTATCGCTTTAATTGCATGTTATTTATCTTTTTTATGTATTTTTAAGATTTAAAGTGCACATAAGCATTCTTCTTCTTCACAAGAGGGGACTGATGTGGTCACTGAGATGAGTTACCTTTATACTTGGCTGTGAGCTGAGAGTGGTCACCAGACTGTGAAGCGTGTCAAAGCCGAGCTTGATGTTGAACCGTCTCTTCTGCTCGGCTGAAATGTGTGTGATCCGTCGCGTGTCTGTCTGTGAAACAACACGGCATGAGAAACACAAAATAAACCGAGTGGTTATTAAACAAACATGTGCAGTGTTTTTTTTACTCTTGTGGACTCCATCTTGGCTTGTCCAGGTAACTCCTCTGGGTTTTTCTCCGGTGGATTCGTAGGTGACGTCTGCCCCATGTTTCCTGAAAAAGTAACTAAAAATACACAAGGCATTTCTATGGAAGCTTATTTCTGCCAAAGTAAAAATAAATAGATACATTAAGCTTCCATACATTTCATTACTTATGAAATAAAACACAGTGCTTGAGTTATTA
Organism: Gobiocypris rarus; assembly: GCA_023029165.1. Taxonomy (NCBI): domain Eukaryota; kingdom Metazoa; phylum Chordata; class Actinopteri; order Cypriniformes; family Gobionidae; genus Gobiocypris; species Gobiocypris rarus. The sequence goes on from CM040916.1 coordinate 52,860,658, forward strand.
TCTGTGATATTGAACGGCTGTAATGCATTAAAACCACACGAATCAACACACCTGTTAAACTGGTCCTGTCACTCGCATGCATTTGAACCGGGGAGAGCTTTTCTGTTTTGGGGATGAGAAGTGGCGTTTGCTGCGTGAGCAGGGAGGAAATGGTGTTTCCCTGGCCTGACAGGTGTAACGGTGACAGCGGTGCGATCGCAGCAGAGGCCCAGGGGGGATTGTGGGAAATCTTTGATCCTCCACGACTGCTGCTTTTTGACTGTTATGGAGGAAAAATGCATTCTTACCATCCAAGATATGAAGAGTAATGTGCATGACAGTATTCATTACTAATGTTTGCATGTTCAATATTTAAAAGAAAGATGTTTTTTGAGCGTACATTAACAGTCAATGTTGCAAAATGTTTGAGAGAAGTTTTTCTGCTTACTAAGGCTGCATTTATTAAAATAAAAAACAGTACAAACAGTAATATTGTGAAATACACTGATCAGGCATAAAATGATGACCTAATATTGTGTTGGTCCCCCTTTTGCTGACCCGTCGAGGCATGGACTCCCCTAGAAGGTGTGCTGTGGTATCTGGCACCAAGATGTTAGCAGCAGATCCTTTAAGTCCTGTAAGTTGTGAGGTGGGGCCTCCATGGATCGGACTTGTTTGTTCAGCACATCCCACAGTGCTCGATTGGATTGAGATCTAGGGAATATGGAGGCCTCAAACTCGTTGTTGTGCTCCTCAAACCATTCCTGAAGCATTTGTGCTTTGTGTCAGGAGCATTATCCTGCTGGAAGAGCCACAGCCACCAGGGAATACCGTTTCCATGAAAGCTGTACATGGTCTGCAACAATGCCTAGATAGGTGGGACGTGTCAAAGTAACATCCACATGGATGGCAGGACCCAAGGTTTCCCAGCAGAACATTGCCCAAAGCATCACACATGACTGGTCAGCGGCTGTGCCGCCCCATACACAACAAACTGCGATGCTCTGTGTATTCTGAGCCCTTTCTATCAGAACCAGCATTAACTTCCTGAGCAGTTTGAGCTCCAGTAGCTCGTCTGTTTGATCGGACCACACGGGCCAGCCTTCGCTCCACACGTGCATCAATGAGCCTGAGCCGCCCATGACCCTGTGGCCGGTTCTCCACTGTTCCTTCCTTGGAGTACTTTTGATAGATCCTGACCACTGCAGACCGGGAACACCCCACAAGAGCTGCAGTTTTGGAGATGCTCTGACCCAGTCGTCTAGCCATCACAATCTGGCCCTTGTCAAACTCGCTCAAATCCCAAATGCTCTGACCCAGTCGTCTGTGACTAAACGTCTCTCTTGTCTAAATGTCTGTCAGTGTGATTGTATAATTATGCTGTAAACATTTAATTGTGCTATCAGAAGAGCTTACCGGAGAGATGGGTGATGTTGGTCTGTGGCTTTTTAACCCCGTAGAAGGAGCATCAAAACTCAAAGATGATTTCCCTAGAGAGAAGGTATTAAACAAAATGTTCCGGGTTAAATTTTTAATAACAACAAATTGAAGAAGCCAAGTAGGAAAAAATGACAGATGAATCAAACATCTACATACGCTCTTGAGATCTGGAAGAGAGCAGATTGGCCAGGCAGCTTGACTGAGTGGGCGGAGTTGTAGATGAAGTCATTGCCCTGGGAACCAATTGGGCTCCTCCTGTCTTTTGTCTGTGCTTCCCTCTGCCAGTAGCCACGCCCACCTGCTGTGGCACAGAGAAGCAGTGAGAGAGGGCGGCCGAGGGCAGAGATGGGGTTGCTGTCATGGGCTGGTAGCTCAAAGACATGCAGGTGGCAGGTGGAAACATCTCAGCAACGCTGGAGTATCCGTGCCCATGCTGGGCTTCCGAGGGAAGGGTGGTCATGGCAGAGCCGGTGTGGGTGATAACCGTGGATGTGGCTGCCGTGCAGGTCCGTGATTGGCTGGATGAATATCTGTGTCTGAGGCAGGTTGGTGGGTAAGGACTTTCCTGAGCAATCGCACCGGGCATCTCAGTGAACGACGTCTGCTGACTGTACGGGGCCATGCCAGACGAGAGGTTCAGAGAGTGATGGAAGTCACCCATGTATTCTGTGTGACCTTTGAACTTGGAATCTGAGGTTTCAGCACTGGGGTTGAAGGTCATGTCGGGGTTTAAGGTCTGCCGAGGATAACTGTGTCCAGGAAGGTTTACAGATGAGGAAGGCTGGGATAAGTTTTCAGCTGAGAGAGGAGGCTAAATATTAAAACAAACAGAGGTGAAGTTATTTAAAGTTTGTGTCTAATAAATGTAAAAAAAGTGTTCAAAGTGTGGTACACATTTTAAGATCAAAATGTTTAAATGAATAAATAAATGTAATAGTTATTTATTTCATTTTTATTTAATTTAATTTATTTGTAATTTGTTTAAACATACATTTTTAAATGTATGCTTATAACCATGTCAATATTATAATATAATAATAAAGTGTGGTTAAAAGAGTGGTAGTGGTATTTTACAAATAAAATAAAAGAATTAAAGATATTACAAATTGTGTGTGTGTGCGTGTGTGTTGTTCCCTGATGATCCATGGCTCTGTATGTGTGTGTGTGTGTGTGTGTGTGTGTGTGCATGTGTGTGTTGTTCCCTGATGATCCATGGCTCTGTGTGTGTGTGTGTGTGTGTGTGTGTGTGTGTGTGTGTGTGTGCATGTGTGTTGTTCCCTGATGATCCATGGCTCTGTATGTGTGTGTGTGTGTGTGTGTGTGTGTGTGTGTGTGTGTGTGCGTGTTGTTCCCTGATGATCCATGGCTCTGTGTGTGTGTGTGTGTGTGTGTGTGTGTGTGTGTGTGTGTGTGTGTGTGCGTGTGTGTTGTTCCCTGATGATCCATGGCTCTGTGTGTGTGTGTGTGTGTGTTGTTCCCTGATGATCCATGGCTCTGTGTGTGTATGTGTGTGTGTGTGTGTGAGTGTGAGATGATGGCGATATCCAAAATCCCTGTCCTTGTGGGGACATTTTTTGGTCCCCTTGACGAAAACAGCTTAAATTCAAATGTTTTTTGAAAATGTAAAAATGCAGCATGTCTCCTGTGATGGGTAGGTTTAGGGCCAGGGGCAGTGTGTGTGTGTGTGTGTGTGTGATGGGTAGGTTTAGGGCCAGGGGTAGTGTGTGTGTGTGTGTGTGATGGGTAGGTTTAGGGCCAGGGTAGTGTGTGTGTGTGTGTGTGTGTGTGTGTGTGTGTGTGTGTGTGTGTGTGATGGGCCAGGGCAGTGTGTGTGTGTGTGTGTGTGATGGGTAGGTTTAGGGCCAGGGGTAGTGTGTGTGTGTGTTAGTGTGATGGGTAGGTTTAGGGCCAGGGGCAGTGTGTGTGTGTGTGTGTGTGTGTGTGTGTGTGTGTGTGTGTGTGTGTGATGTGTGTGGTTTGGGCCAGGGGCAGTGTGTGTGTGTGTGTGTGTGTGTTAGTGTGATGGGTAGGTTTAGGGCCAGTGTGTGTGTGTGTGTGTGTGTGTGATGGGTAGGTTTAGGGCCAGGGGCAGTGTGTGTGTGTGTGTGTGTGTGTGTGTGTGTGTGTGTGTGTGTGTGTGTGTGATAGGTAGGTTTAGGGCCAGGGGCAGTGTGTGTGTGTGTGTGATGGGTAGGTTTAGGGGCAGGGGCAGTGTGTGTGTGTGTGTGTGTGTGTGTGTGTGTGTGTGTGTGTGTGTGTGTGTGTGTGTGATGGGTAGGTTTAGGGGCAGGGGCAGTGTGTGTGTGTGTGTGTGTGTGTGATGGGTAGGTTTAGGGGCAGGGGCAGGGGCAGTGTGTGTGTGTGTGTGTGTGTGTGTGTGTGGGCATGTTTTTGTGAAATATCAGGACACAAATGTGTATAATGACATGGGTATGACACAGGTATTACAGGAGAGGGTGAAATATGAGGACGTTCCCCATGTCCTCACTTTTCAAAATGCTTATAAATCACACAGGATGAGGTTTTTTTCACAGAAAGTAAACTGCGCAGTCTCCTGTGATGGGTAGTGTGTGTGTGTGTGTGTGTGATGGGTAGGTTTAGGGGCAGGGGCAGTGTGTGTGTGTGTGTGTGTGAGTGTGTGTGTGATGGGTAGGTTTAGGGGCAGGGGCAGTGTGTGTGTGTGTGTGTGTGTGTGTGTGTGTGTGTGTGTGTGTGTGTGTGTGTGTGTGTGTTTTGTGATGGTTGTTCATGAGTCCCTTGTTTGTACTGAGCTGTTAAACTGCCAAATGTTCGTCAGAAAAATCCTCCAGTTCGATTGAGGGACTCAAACACAACTATTAAAACAGGGTCAAACATTTACTGATGCTCCAGACGCTTTAAGAGCCTTCACATGACAAGTTCCGCGCGCTCTCACTTTTGCACCATATACTACGCGAAATGTGGAGCAAAAGGGATTTGTGCATCTGTGAGGCAGTGAGCAGAGAATATCAGCCAATCAGAAGAGCTCGGTTGCACAAAGCCCCTAACGGGACGTGGTGGTGGAAAAAAGTAGGAAGGGAAGAATAAGAGTTTTATTTTGAAATTAGACTTAATGAAGAAATAGTCAGTGCTTCAATGAGTTCGGTAAAATAGCCTGTAGCCTATATTCACAGATTCAAACTTCCTGGATCAATAAATCGTGAGCTAAACGTTATGTTAAAACACAAACCTCTTGACAACGAGCTACAACCCAATATTCCTCAAAATGAGGAATAATATAATATATCTAGGGATGAAACCAAAATCGCCCCCTAAACCCTCATTCACTATTCCCTACTTTAGTCCACTAATACAGTTCACTTGAAGGAGTGAATGAAAACGAGTGTGTGAAGTGAAACTCATTGAAGCACTGACTATTTCTTTATTAAGTCTAAGTTAAAAATAAATCACTTTTGCTCCACATTTCGCGTAGTATATGGTGCAAAAGTGAGAGCGCGCGGAACGTGTCATGAGAAGGCGGAAAAACAGCGTCTGAGACTCGTAGCAGCAGATTCAAGCACTTGTAGAAATTGGACTTGTGATTGTGTTAGAAAAATATCCAAGAAAAGTAATGTATTTGTGATCAAATATTCTACAAGTGTGCAACTCTCAGTGCATGGATTTACGTATTAATTTGCATAAGAGCAAAATTTGTCCGTGACTTAACTTTTTTGATCCGGGTGTGTGAATGCGTTTTGCACCATATACACTGCAGACAATGGAGCAAAAATGAGTGTGTGTGAGTTTCTTGATGTTTCTTGATTTGTGCACCTGCAGTGAAGAAAGTGTGAAGGTGTAACTGTTGTGTTTGTAGAAATCTACAAGTTTACAATGTTTTTCTCTGTGACTTAAAATGTATTGATACACATGTGTGGATATGCTCTACAACTACAAATTCCACTCTCACACGTGTTCAGTTGTTTTGCACCAAAAATACCTTCATACACACTGCCCCTGCCCCTAAACCTACCCATCTCACTCACACACACACACACACACTCACACACACACACACACACACACACACTCACACGTTGTGTTTCCATGTTTTATGGGGACATTCCATAGACGTAATGGTTTTTATACGGTATAAACTATATATTCTATCCCCTACACTGCCCTAAACTGCCCCATCACACACCTACCCATCACACACACACACACACACACACACACACACACACACACACACACACACACACACACACACACACACACACACACACACACACACACACACACACACACACACACACACACACACACACACACACACACACACACACACACACACACACACACACACACACACACACACACACACACACACACACACACACACACACACACACACACACACACACACACACACACACACACACACACACACACATGTTGTGTTTCCATGTTTTATGGGGACATTCCATAGACGTAATGGTTTTTATACCGTATAAACTATATATTCTATCCCCCTACACTGCCCCTAAACCTACCCATCACACACACACACACACACACACACACACACACACACACACACACAAACACACACACACACACACACACACACACACACACACACACACACACACACACACACACACACACACACACACACACACACTGCTCCTGCCCTAAACCTACCCATCACAGGAGACATGCTGCATTTTTACATTTTCAAAAAACATCACTTAGTGTGATTTATAAGATGTTTTCCTCATGGGGACCAAAAAATGTCCCCACAAGGACAAAGATTTTGGATATTGCAATCTTTGTACACATTTTGTCACACACACACACACACACACACACACACACACACACACACACACACACACACACACACACACACACACACACACACACACACACACACACACACACACACACACACACTGCTCACTGCCCCTAAACTCACCTCACACACACAACATCACAGGAAACATTCTGCATTTTTACTCTATCAAAAAAACTCATCCTGTGTGATTTATAAGCCTTTTGAAAAGTGGGGACCGCTGGCTGGACCCCACAATGTAGGTGATCTTAGGTTTTACTGTCCATACACACACACACAGCCGTGGATCATCAGGGAACTACACACACTGGTGATTAATACTATATACATACATACATATATATATATATATATATATATATATATATATATATATATATATATATATATATATATATATATATATATATAGTATTAATCAGTTCACATTTATAGGTTGAAAAGTGAAACTGGCAAATGAGGGAGTGTTTGAGAAAACACTTTTTTTCCATTTTTGGTGACATAAATGGTCTTTCACAAGACCATTAACTAGTGTCTTATAAACTCTGAATCAGTGTGGTACCTGTGTTAGCAGAGATCCTGTGTGTATCATCTGACTGGTGACCTCAGAGGAAGGAGTTGAAGGAAACGCCGCACTGGACGAACTCTCGAAGAAGCTGCAGTCTGAATAACCCACGTGCTCCGTCGGCTGCCCACGGAAACTCATGAAAATATCTAGAAAGCAATGAGCAAAAGGTTAATTCTGACTGTCTGCTAAAACAAGCATCACTACTACTACTGCATATACTTAGGGCTAATGATCTGAACCACTACTGAAGAACAACGAGCTAAACACAAAACAAATCGCAAGCATTTTCTTCAGAAATATCCACCTGAAAATGCCAACATGAAGCTGAACCGACTACTCTAAAGTCTCCACAACACGAAAGTGTCCTTGCAACATGGTTTGGTCTCACACAGTATATAGACCTGCCAAACCCACATGCAACCAATCACAATGCCTGCTGGGAAAGGTATTTTCCACCTTGGCTAATGTGGCCATTCAATACCAGACCTTAGTTTCTCACACGGCCACCACCGGGTCACATGCACGCTTGCAACCAGTCTTCGGTCTGTGTTGACATCTGTGGGAAACCTGGCAGTGCAACAATGAGTGAGACGGGCATGACAGCATGACCATGCCTCGTGACTGAGTCCTTCCAGCTGACCACAGCAGACACTGCCAGGAACATGACACACACACTACTGCTGAAGTCCATTCGAGAGGCCTTGATCCAGAAACTATCCAGATATCTGCGAGTAGAGGTGTGCGTCTATAATATCACAATAGTTGCTTAAATGATGAGGAAGCTGACATTATCGAGTATTAGACATTAGCCGATATACAGTAATACGATACATCACAATGAACATGCACGGTACTGATAAAAAAAAAATTTCAGCAAAATAGAGGGTATGCATTGACATCACTTTTTTCCGCCGGAACACGCCCCCTCAGCCGGACCGAGTGGCCGAAGAGCTGCTTCATGACTGGATTTAATAGGGGAAACTGCGAAAACACGACTTTCCACAAGGTTTAGTGGGGAATTTTTACCATTCTTCTAGAAGTGCATTTGTGAGGTCAGGCACTGATGTTGGACGAGAAGGCCTGGCTCGCAGTCTCCGCTCTAATTCATCTCAAAGGTGTCCTATCGGGATGAGGTCAGGACTCTGTGCAGGCCAGTCCAGTTCCTCCACACCAAACTCGCTCATCCATGTGTTTATGGAGCGACGCTGGAGCGCAGTCATGTTGGGACAGGAAGGGCCGTCCCAAACTGTTCCCACAAAGTTGGGAGCATGAAATTATGATTATAAAGCATGAAATGTTGCCATGAGAACGGGACTTGCCTGACTGCATTGTGCCAAGTGTAAAGTTTGGTGGAAGGGGGGTTATGGGGTGGGATTGTTTTTCAGGGGTTGGCCCCTTAGTTCCAGTGAAAGGAACTCTTAACCGACAAACCCAGACTCGTCCATGGGATTGTCAGACAGAGAAGCGTGATTGGTCACTCAGAGAACACGTCTAACTGCTCTAGAGTCCAGTGGCGGCGTGCTTTACCCCACGCTTTGCATTGCTCTTGGTGATGTAAGGCTTGGATGAGCTGCTCGGCCATGGAAACCCATTCCATGAAGCTCTCTCCGCACTGTTCCTGAGCTCATCTGAAGGCCACAGGAGTTTGGAGGTCTGGAGCGATTGACTCTGCAAAAAGTTGGAGACTTCTGCACACTGTGACCCTCAGCATGCGCTGACCCCACTCTGGGATTTCACTTCGTGGCTGAGTTGCTGTTGTTCCCAATCGCTTCCACTGTTATAATCCCTAACAGTTGAGCGTGGAATATTTAGTAGTGAGGAAATGTCAGGAATGGCCTTATTGCACAGGTGGCAACCTATCCCGGTCCCACGCTCGAGTTCCCTGAGCTCCTGAGAGCGAGCCATTCTTTCACAAATGTGTGTAGAAGCGTCTGCATGCCTAGTGCTTGATTTATACACCTGTGGCCATGAAGGGATTGAACACCTGAACTCTGGGATTTGGAGGAGCGTCCCAATACTTTTGGCAATATAGTGTATATATATAGTCATTTCATCCAGTCCCTAAAACTTGTATAGTTTTTGTCAGTGCTTATTTAAAAACATCCAGTCATGTCGAATATACGATGGTAAATATTTAACTAATAAGTTGTCGATAGAATATACAGGGTATGATTTTACCCCAAAATTCAACATATTTGATAAGAAAATGATAACTGCAAATCATGTTTTTTTATTTTATTTAATATTGTAATACTCAAAATGTTATTTTAAAATCATTAATCCCATAGCATTAAAACACACCCAGCAGAAAATCAAATTATTGTTATCAACAACATTTGTTTATTCTGAGCAACTGTCTTAACGTCACAATCGTAATTAAATTAGTATATGAGCACATGCGATTTCCCAAATCACAAAAGGATGCAATTTAAAGTCGTTATTTAACATTCTCATCTGTGTGGAAGGGTTCTTTCTGATGAGTTCGAACACTGAAACATTAAAAGTAAATATACCTGCCAAATTAATAAAATCGCAATCACAAAAACAAAAAAATCGGTAAAAAAAAAAGCCCTTGTGTCCATTATCCTGTTATAGTGCTCTTTACACTGACATAAGGTACATTTATACATGAATGAAGGGAACTGAATGCAAATTCCCTACAGTAAACTCATCCCTCCTATTCAGGGCTGATCACATCCTGTCTGACTTCCACTCTTCAGTCATTGACTCTTTCACCTTTAAATGACCCTGTCAGGAAATCCCAGCTACCCCACAAGGGGTTAAACTCATTAATTGTCCCCTAGACGCCCCGAAAGTGCAGCACAGACGTCCTAAAGCTTGCACAACTCTTGAACTTCCCTATTTAAGTTATCCTATAGTACTCATAAATGCTACTTGAAAAAAAAAATGCTACAACAAATCGGTAATTTTTTTTTTTTTCTGCATTTATAATTAATACAAATTATTTTAATAAGTTTACTACGGAGCCCCTAATGGGACATGGTATAAGATGAGAGAAAAATATTTTTGTAATTATTGTCTTTTACAATTATTGTTACAATTATGTCTCTTGAATTCTCTCTCAAATGTTTTGCGTTTCCCAGAGAAACTTTGCATTCACTCGCAAAGAACACAAAAGTTTCTTGTGGAAATGCAAAAGCATTTAAATATATTTTTTCCATCACCATGTCCATTTAGGGGATACGTACTTTAAAATGTGATCACAGCCGTGGATCATCAGACACACAGTACTGAGAATCAATGGTTCATACACTTTTGAACGGGTCATTTTTAATAAATTCAGCTTATGTTTTTTTTTTGTCTTGTGGACTATATGTAAACATTTTTATGTAAAATATCTTATTAGCACTAAATAAAAAATAATGCATTTTGTATGATCCCTCTCATTTAGTTAAAATTATTCACATTTTCACACATTCTGGAAGCATTTCACATACTTTTTCTTGCCACTGTATATGTTTATAAATATTAAAATCAATGTATATTTAAAAATAACAAAAATATTATATATGATATATTTAAGTTACTATATTCAGTTAATATTTAATTCTATTTCTTATTAACATTCAAACTACAGATGTATTGTTCATTAATATAAATTCATTTACTAATGTAAAAAATTAGTTTTATTACCAAGAATATATTATATATTATTATTATTAGGCCTATACGATATGATATATGATATATATACATATATACATATATATATATATATGCAATAATTTATAGCGCATCAGGCATAACAACCTGTAATAAGATTAACTGCTCACTTAAAAAACTGAAAAAAAAAAACTAAAAAAAAACTACACCTACATCTCTTCTCTTTTTTTTTAACTACTGGCCACAAGGAAAATATTAAAGGGGTCATATAATGTTACATGCACTTTTACAAGTTGATTGTACAGACATGTGTGTTGGCAGTGCCTGTACACAACCATTTTTTTTAATTAATTTCCTGAAATGTTTCCCACTGTCTCAAATCAAGCCTGACGTGTGACATCACACGGTATAGGCCCCTCCCACGATTGTTGATTGACAGCAGCGTTTCAACACAGACTGAGCGAGCTGTCATAGTGCGCCAGTTTTGATACGCTGGAGCAGAACCACGACTAAGCGATTGTGCTGCTCTGTTCTTGGGTGTAATAACGAACACAGCCGTCATTCTGATGTTCCTAAATCCCAACCGCTGAAGACACAGTAGCTAAGTTTTGTTTGTTTTCGAAGGGAATATTCCCCCCGATCAACGGCAATGCTTCATGTTTACGCGAATCATTTCTCATCAGACTGAGGGTCATAAAGCAGGGTTTGCTAAGAAGCTGCTCCTGAAAAAAAGGATCGGTACCAACTATTCGTGTTCCTGCGTCACCTCCAGAAGAAGTGAGTGTAACATTTGATCAACCTTTATACAGGGTTCCTGTAGGTTTCACCAAGTCAAATTTAAGACTTTTTAAGACCTTTTTAAGACCATTATGAATGAAATTTAAGACCTATATCACGCAATTAAAAAACGTACATAATGAAATACAGAATCATAAAATTACTTAAAGAATATTAATTTATTTAAATTGAACAAAGTGTCAGTAAACTTCATCATAGCTTAATTTTTTTTTTATATCAAAATGATTTTGGTGGTAACATTTTGTGGTGGTCATTTCCAGAAATGTGCATGTTTTTTTTGTTTTTTTTTCATAATTAGGATGCCACATTTACCATATCATTATGTTAGATGCACAATAGTCACACATGACAATATAACAAACAAAATGCATGACTCTATATTAGGTTGCTTTCACTTTAAGACCTACAGTAATGCACAGATCCAATACTGACACACGTCCCAAACATTTTTACACACAACATACCCGCCAATATGTGCACAGGGATAATAATGTGTGTGTTTGATCGTTCAAGAGTAATGAGCCTATAGACACATTGATTCATATACTCGCGCGAGCGCTGACAGGCGGATCGCTTTTATTAACTATTTTTAGTGCGCAATCGCTTTTTCCGTCCTTGGCGCTTATGCGAGACGGCAGGTGAGAAAGATTCCCTTCACTTTAACGATCGCGGAACTGGAGAACTAATTTAGCTGAGGAATAAAATTTATTTTATTTGTCTGTGGTACAATCCGAAAGAGACTCGAGCCAATAACACAAAAGCTGATTGGCTGCAATTTAAGATGCATGCTGGTCTCATTTGTAGTTGTAATACAGCGAACTATAGTTGGACTAGCGAAAGAAAGAACTACAACACCACGGAATAAACACACACACACACACACTTAAGCTCTGCGGGAGCACTTCAATGCACATTAGAGGTAGCGTTTCATAGACTTAGGAAAATTAAGACCTGTTTAAAATGATTTAATACCTAGGACTCAATACTTCCGCGAATGTAAGACTTTTTAAGGCCTAAAATTTTGAAGACTTTTTTTGACTTTTTAAGACCCCGTGGGAACCCTGTTTATATTAATCTTTGCAAATCGCATTACAGGGTAAGTTACATTACGGCATGCTTTCTATGTATGACGTTCTCAATTTAATTCATAATCCCATGTTTATAATGACCAACACGTTATGGTTATTGTGTTATTACAAATAACAGTTGAAGGTAACGTGGTAACACTACACTAAGCTTAGTCTAAGCTAAGTCTTTGTTACTGATTAAGAAGTAATGTCAAAAAAATAAAAAAATCGTGTTGTATCAGTTATTACAGCATGAAGATGAATGGTAACATAATACCTGCAAAATACTGTTACATCCTGCATATGCGTATGATTCAAGACTATAAATACTCAAATACGACTCCGGCTCAAATTGATACGGTTGCAGATACTCCCGTTGCCATTCTTTCTCCAAAATATTATAAATAATTGTTGTCTAGCAACACACCACGTGGGTCGTGTCAAAACCTTCAAAACGCCCCACAGAACAGAGGGGCGGGGTCAGCAGAGCTCATTATCATTTAAAGACACATGCACTGAAATGGCTTGCTGAAAACAGAGCTGTTTTTGACCAGGTACAATTAGTGTTTTCTTACAATACTAATGAGAATTTTTAATTATAGTATATTACAAACTTTTCATTTAGACACTAAGGAATCATATGAACTTGTACAAAAATGGCATTATATGACCCCTTTAAGAAATAAATGAAGGTTAAGTAGTGTTGAAGTAGAGCACTCAGTTTTTAGTTTCATTTTCTGCAGTGAATAATTGACTGGGATTTGAGACATAAAATCAAGTAAATTATTAAAAAATATATTATTTATTATTAAAAATATTTTGGAATGCAAAATAATATGCACCCAATTCATTTTTCCTGGCGCTGGGACTGACACAGACCACAACAAAAGTGTTATAAGGGAAAACCAACAAGTGCTAGGCTGGGATCGTTCAATGTTTTCTCTTCAGTTTTTTTGTTTATCTTAACATTCTGATCGTATGTGCATTATAAGCATTATAAGTTGTGAACTTTTGCAGTGCATGTGTTGATGTTTTCTTTATTTGCATGTGTTTTTTTCTATTTGCATAAGTTGCAGCACATTGATCTCTCTTGGCCACCGTAGATATGCTATGATATTTGATATGATATGGATACAGTGCATCCGGAAAGTATTCACAGCGATCACTTTTTCTACATTTTGCTATGTTACAGCCTTATTTCAAAATGGATTAAATGTATTCTTTTTTTCCTCAATTCCACAAACAATACTCCATAATGACAACGTGAAAGAAGTTTGTTTGAAATCTTTGCAAATTCAAAAAATAAAAAAAATCACATGTCCATCAGTATTCATAGCCTTTGCCATGACACTCAAAGTTGAGCTCAGCTGCTCTTGTTTCCACTGATCATCCTCCAGATGTTTCTACAACTCGATTGGAGTCCACCTGTGGTAAATCAGTGGATTGGACATGATTTGGAAAGGCACACACCTGTCTATATAAGGTCCCACAGTGCATGTCAGACCACAAACCAAGCCATGAAGTCCAAGGAATTGTCTGTAGACCTCTGAGACAGGATTGTATCGAGGAAAAGATCTGGGGAAGGGTACAGAAACATTTCTGCAGCTGAAGGTCCCATTGAGTACAGTGGCCTCCATCATCCATGAATGGAAGAAGTTTGGAACCACCTGTAATCTAACCGCTGGCCAAACTGAGCGATCAGGGGAGACGGGCCTTAGTCAGGGAGGTGACCAAGAGCCCGATGGTCACTCTGACAGAGCACCAGCGTTTCTCTGTGGAGAGAGGAGAACCTTCCAGAAGAACAACCATCTCTGCAGCTCTCCACCAATCAGGCCTGTATGGTAGAGTTGCCAGACGGAAGCCTGACAGCCCGTCTGGAGTTTGCCAAAAGGCACCTATAGGACTCTCAGACCATGAGAAACTAAATGATCTGATCTAATGAAACAAAGATTGAACTCTTGGGCCTAAATGACAAGCATCATGTCTGGAGGAAACCAGGCACCGCTCATCACCTGGCCAGTACCATCCCTACAGTGAAGCATGTTGGTGGCAGCATCATGCTGTGGGGTTAATTTTCAGCAGCAGGAACTGGGAGACTAGTCAGGATCGAGGGAAAGATGAATGCAGCAATGTACAGAGACATCCTTAATGAAAACCTGCCCCAGAGCGCTCTGGACCTCAGACTAGGGAGAAGGTTCATCTTCCAACAGGACAACGAGCCAAGATAGTAAAGGAGTGGCTACGGGACAACCCTGTGAATGTCCTTGAGTGGCCCAGCCAGAGCCCAGACTTGAACCCAATTGAACATCTCTCGGAGAGGCGATCCCCATCCAACCTGATGGAGCTTGAGAGGTCCTGCAAAGAAGAATGGGAGAAACTGCCCACAAATAGGTGTGGCAAGCTTGAAGCATCAAAATCAAAAATATTTGAGGCTGTGATTGGTGCCAAAGGTGCTTCAAAGGTGTATTGAGCAAAGGCAGTGAATACTTATGGACATGTGATTTATTTCGTTTTTTATTTTTAATAAATTTAGAACATTTTTTAAACAAACTTCTTTCACAACAAATTATGAATTTAATCAATTGGAATAAGACTAACATAACGAAATGTGGAAAAAGTAAAGAGCTGTGAGTTACTATATTCAATTTATAATTCATTATATTTTTTACTAACAGATACATTTTTTTCATAAATATTAAATCAATCAATCTATTAATATTAAGCAATGACTGAATTTATCTTACATTTACTTATTCATAAATATTAATAACTATTATATTATATACAGTTTTTAATATAATTAATTATATATTCTATTTAACTTTTATTTAATTATATTTTCATTAAAATGCATGAATATATATATATATATATATATATATATATATATATATATATATATATATATATATATATATATATATATATATATATATATATTATTTCAATTATATTTCTTATTAGCATTCTATGACTCCATTTTCATTATACTCTTGTGCGACCAGTGGGCAGGGCGGCATATAAAACAATTAAGTTAGAGTTATAAAGCTGAGCAATGTCAGTATAATAAAGACTGATAATATGAAGATCATTAAACTCACCTGGTATGTCCATCAGGTCATCCAAGCTGGGCTGCAGTGGTGTCAAACCAGGCTGGATCATATCTGCATTACTGGTGTACACTGAGACGACAGGAGTAAACCAGCTGTAAGCGTGTGTGTGTGTGTGTGTGTGTGTGTGGGTGTGTGTGTGTGTGACACTGCTCTATTTGGAGGAGCTTGTGCATTTATTCTTCTAACAAGTTCCTTGTTTTAGGGTGGGTCCTTCCTGAATGCATTTTATAAACTCATGTGACTAAATTCTCCATTGCTAAAATCCCTCCTAAATTAAAACACTTTAAGGCAGGGCAAACTTTATTTGCATATATATATGTTATATATATACAGTCAAACCAAAATTTCAGAAATGAACTATAGTGTCCTACACACACTCGAGAAACATTATATCTGCTGTCTGAATCATTTTATGTTCTGATATTGTTAAATCAGCCAAATATCCTTTCAATAAAAAAGCCTAAAACCAAGATACAGTGACCTCTAAATGAATTTGTTCAGTCAAGTGAACTGTTTAAAATGTCTTTGTTACTGAGATCTCGCTTATAGCACTTAAAATAATAGCTAAATGTGGTCATAATTTGATTTCATGTCATTTCAAATCTGCACAACTTTCTTTTGTGGGAAACAAAAGAAGATTTGGAAGAAATAGCACACTGCTTTTTTCATATAATGAATGCAGA
Organism: Gobiocypris rarus; assembly: GCA_023029165.1. Lineage (NCBI taxonomy): Eukaryota > Metazoa > Chordata > Actinopteri > Cypriniformes > Gobionidae > Gobiocypris > Gobiocypris rarus. The sequence continues at coordinate 52,876,743 of CM040916.1, forward strand.
CTGTGCATATTAGTGTCCAAAAATGACCACAAAAAAAAACAAATTTTAAAGATTAATTCACTTTAAAATGAAAATTAGCCCATGATTTGCTCACCCTCAAGACATTACACTTTCTCCGTAAGTTGAATACGGAAGGCCGGAAGCTAGATATTGAACTTTATAAAGTTTTAAACATGGATATTTTCCTTACACAAACGCATCACGGCCTTTATTAACCCCTTGGAGTGTGTGGAGCACATTTATTATAGCTGGATACACTTGAGCTTCAAACTCAGCGGACCCCGTAACTGCCATTATAAAGCTTGGAAGAGCCAGGATATTTATTAAAATGACTCTGATTGTGTTCATCAGAAAGATGAAAGTCGTATACACCTAGGATGGCTTGAGGGAGAGTAAATCATAGGCTAATTTTTTATTTTAAATTGAAATAATCCTTTTAAACTTGTGTGATGACACATATTTCAAAATTGGCACGATAGCTATGTTTCCATCCATCTATTTTTGGGATATTGCATTAAAAAAAACACGCTTAGATTCTCATAAATTCTTAGCCTGATGTGGTCATACTCAATTCTAGTCAGATATGAGTCTGATGCTGCTCCAATGGGATTTGATTATGGGGCGTATTTCAACCGAACCAGGAAAGACCTCAATTGGATAGACCTGCAACCAATCAGAGCAACGGAGCGACGCGTAATGTTAACAGAACTCAACTGCACTGGGTTGCCAAGTCCGTGTTTTTCCCGCGGGATGTTTTCCATGTCCGCAGGTTGAAGCGACCCCAATTATGTGATTTATAGACCCAGGAACGCAAATTTTAGCAGGCAACCTTGCCAAAAGATATTTTGCCAACCAAACGCCATTTTTTTACGGAGAACCCCCGGAAAGCTATTGGGATTGTTTTGGGCTAGTTTTGAGTAGCAATTGCGTGACATTGCTAAAAAACTTGGCAACCCTGTCTGCACGCGCGCTGGATTAAGTAACGTTAGAAGAAAGATGAGTGTAAACAATCTTTGCCAGTGTTGAAAAAAAAGAATTTAAGGATACACGGAGTACTTCCCAACACGATCATCATTTCTGAGAGAAATAGTGAAGGTGAACGCATATACGAACAAGTTCTCCGTTTAGGATAAGAGCAAATTCAACCCAAGTGCCTTTGATGACGTGGATGATTACGATACTGTTGATCATCTGTCCATCATCGTCTAAAGCCCGCCCTGATGATTTCATTGGTCCGAACAGTTTCTGTTCAGGCATAATAACTCCTCTATGGAGCGATTCCAGAACGAATTCCCCGAGCAAAAATATTGTGGGCGGGGCTAAATTCGGCTGTCATCCAGGCTAATAAATTCTAAAAACGTGCATTAAAAAAACGAATGCGCTCAATTGAGGCGGATACATTTTATATTCAATCAGAAGACGTGCATAGACTATGGGTGTCGAACCATTGTATGTGGGCGGGGCAAGATCTAGCCACTTTTTAGGACCAATGATATTGGACCCACTCACTTTTACCATCTAAAATTTAGTGCATGTCTGTTCACCTACCCCTAACCAATAAACACTTCATTATTAAATAATGTCGTTAAAGCGTCATCTGAGGGAAAAGAGCCAGATTGAAGCAACCTCCATTTTTATTACGGATATTTTACGCCAATTTCCCAGGAAGTGATTCTCTTGAACACATGGAATAGAATATGGAATAGTTTTATGTCATATACCAGTTAAATTTGGATGGAAGCACAGCTAATGTGATTGATCAGCCATGCACCAATAACTTTTGGCATCAGTGATGTCAAACCTGGCTCAATGCATCTTGACCAACTTTGATAATACACACGAATGCTACGGGTTCGGAATGACATGAGGGTGAGTAAATGATTTCTGGGTAAACGATCCCTTTATGGACTCACCGTTTTGCCGGTCTCCCATCCAGGGACTGGGTTTCTGGGTCATGGTGAACAGTGTGTCTGAGATGTCTGACAGGAAGCAATCCAAGTCAAACATGTGGACTTCCTCTGATGCCGTCTCGGGCTCTGGGTAGATCTGACTAGTCCATTTCTCCAGTCCAGTTCTGCTGATGGGACTCTGTGGAGAGGATACATGATTTGAGGAATCAATCGGGAGGACGAAGGTCACATTAAAGTTGGGTAAAATACTCAATGCTTAAGGTTTGATCACATTACTAACACTAAGTAAGAGCAATAGTAATATTGATGCTTGGTTTAGCAGATGGTTTCCTACAAAGTCAATTACTTCATATTTTAAAATCACTAGATACTGCAAAGCATTCAAGCACAGAGCAATTCGTCCAATATAAATGAACTATTTATAAGTCAATTTGTTGAAAATCCTGTCAGGAAATTAAATAGATTCCAACTGAGCAAGAAACGAGAAGGACGCAGAGAACAATGATCTTAAAATCAACATGGAAGGCATTTGCCACACATTATTAAATTAAATGTACGGCAGGACTTGATTTCATCCATTGGGAATACTGATTAACTAATCAATTAATTATTTTAGAGGGACTGTAGCAAAACAAACACAGTCACAGTCAGAAAATACAGAAATAATAACAATCATAAAGTAAATAAAAATGCACAATAAATAAATAAAACACCATAAAATGATAACATAAAAATATCAGTCCTTTGTGATTAATCACATCCAAAATAAAAGTTTGTGTTTATATTATATGTGTGTACTGTGTATAATTATTATATATATATATATATATATATATATATATATATATATATATATATATATATATATATATATATATATATATATATATATATATATATATGAATACAGACGTATATACTGTATATACAAAAATTATACATATATTATTTAAACACAAACTTTTATTTTGGATGCGATTAATCACGATTAATCGATTTGACAGCACTAAAAAGATACAAGTAAATTAAAGTGTATATTTAGTTATTTAAAATAAAACCATAACCATAACATTCCCATAAACATTTACTGAAATAAACCCCCCCAAAAAACGTAAGCATCTTATTTTAGCTCATGTATTATATTCATTTAACTTAATAAAAACTACTTGTCATAAAATGCCTAAAACTTTTACAAAGAAAATTAATTTTAACAGATACTATAATACTAAAATAACAACATGTACCTGTAATAATCAAATGATTTTCACCCCAATATCCAATAATTCCCTATGGATAACAATAAAACAATAAAAACAACTCAAATAAACAAATTTTATAGACATATTTTTAAAAAATGCCCAAAAATTACTCAAACTCCTCCAGCAACCTGTAATAATCAAATGATTACGATCCAATTATCCAATCAATTCCCCACGGATAAGATCAAGCCCCGCCCTACATTTGCTCTTGTTCCTGAAGCGCTCCACTCGGATATCCATCACAATAGGGAAGAGCACAGTTCACGTTTCATGCCAACTTTACACAAAGACTCCCTGGCTTGGAAGACCTCAGCGGAAAAAGTTATGAATTATTTCAGAAGTTTTACATTTTAATTTTAAAATTAAACAAGTTTTTAAAAAAAAATTCTGGATGAACTGATGCACTGATGAAGCATTCATAATAAAACCAGGAATGTGTATTATGAAAGCAAACTGCTGCACACAAACACTTGACATTCTACTCACGGATTTTATTGGGAAAATCCCATGTGCATCTGTTATACCTGGAGAGCTGCTGTCTTGCTGATTTTTCCACTCTGACACTCGGCACAGGCCGCATATTTATAGGAATACCCACAATCAGACAGCAGCGTCAATGATTGCGTCTTTCCTGAAAACTACCTACGTTCTGTTTTCCACTTTCTTTTTTCTTACGCACAAAGGCGGCAAATTATAGTATTGCGGCTGGAGTGTGTTTGCAAGCAGAAATGATGTGTGTGTACGTGGGCCAGCAGTTTAAGGTAAATGTGTAAAAGACAGGAACCCCTGCCCGATCCCATTATGTTTTCATCATTTCTCCGTATCATTGAAGGTTAGCGGTTCTTTTGTTCCTGACCCAGTTCCCGCTGTCACACTCACGTGTCACACACACACTCGCTGCTTCCTACTGGCCCGCTGACACACTGCACCTCAACACCAGACGCTGCCGGGGAAACAGGGAAATGCCAACTTCCTGTCTAAGCAACATGCATACAAATACAGCTCCATAGAGATTAATGGGGAAAGACTAAAATCAGCGAGGAACGTTCTCTGAACTTTGGCTAACATTCTGGCATGGTTTTCTCAAACGCCGCTTTTTCCTCAAACGGTTCTTAAAACGAAGGAACTGTTGCAGTTTTATTTATGCTTTGGCACGGCACGATTACAAACCGTGTGTATTTCAGCAGTGGCGTGTAACAAAGTCACTTCTACTAGCCACTTTGACGGTTGAATTTTGTATACACTCACCTAAAGGATTATTAGGAGCACACACTAATCCTGTGTTTGACCCCCTTTCGCCTTCAGAACTGCCTTAATTCAACAAGGTGCTGAAAGCATTCTTTAGAAATGTTGGCCCATATTGATAGGATAGCATCTGCAGTTGATGGAGATTTGTGGGATGCACATCCCGGGCACGAAGCTCCTGTTCCACCACATCCCAAAGATGCTCTAATGGGTTGAGATCTGGTGACTGTGGGGGCCATTTTAGTTCAGTGAACTCATTGTCATGTTCAAGAAACCAATTTGAAATGATTGGAGCTTTGTGACATGGTGCATTATCCTGCTGGAAGTAGCCATCAGAGGATGGGAACATGGTGGTCATAAAGGGATGGACATGGTCAGAAACAATGCTCAGGTAGGCCGTGGCATTTAAACGATGCCCAATTGGCACTAAGGGGCCTAAAGTGTGCCAAGAAAACATCCCCCACACCATTACACCACCACCACCAGCCTGCACAGTGGGAACAAGGCATGATGGATCCATGTTCTCATTCTGTTTACGCCAAATTCTGACTCTACTATCTGAATGTCTCAGAAATCGAGACTCATCAGACCAGGCAACTTTTTTCCAGTCTTCAACTGTCAAATTTTGGTGAGCTCGTGCAAATTGTAGCCTCTTTTTCCTATTTGTAGTGGAGATGAGTGGTACCCGGTGGGGTCTTCTGCTGTTGTAGCCCATCCGCCTCAAGGTTGTGCGTGTTGTGGCTTCACAAATGCTTTGCTGCATACCTCGGTTGTAACGAGTGGTTATTTCAGTCAAAGTTGCTCTTCTATCCGCTTGAATCAGTCGGCCCATTCTCCTCTGACCTCCAGCATCAACAAGGCATTTTCGCCACAGGACTGCCGCATACTGGATGTTTTTCCTTTTCACACCATTCTTTGTAAACCCTAGAAATGGTTGTGCGTAAAAATCCCAGAAACTGAGCAGATTGTGAAATACTCAGACCGGCCCGTCTGGCACCAACAACCATGCCACGCTCAAAATTGCTTAAATCCCCTTTCTTTCCCATTCTGACATTCAGTTTGGAGTTCAGGAGATTGTCTTGACCAGGACCACACCCCTAAATGCATTGAAGCAACTGCGATGTGATTGGTTGATTGGATCATTGTATTAATGAGAAATTGAACAGGTGTTCCTAATAATCCTTTAGGTGAGTCTATATATATATATATATATATATATATATATATATATATATATATATATATAGTTTTCAGTTGTAGTATTCTGAAAGGCATCTGAAATAATAAAAAAATATGGTAAATTGATTTTTATATTGATACAAAAATATTCTAATACTTATTTTCAGCAGAGGAAACGCGATACCAGCGTCTCTTTCTCTCTCTCTCATCTCTCCGACAGCGAGTGACACACAAACCCGCCTCCACTCACTCACTCGCTTCATTTGCTCCAGATCAATATTGTTGCTGTTACAGGGCTTGGATTTCGCAGTGGGATTGTATATAGTGCGCATAATTTTACTAATTCCTGCAGATTTTGTGCTCAAAGACCCAAAGTGCTGCACATAAAGCACCTCTCAGAGTTCTTTTTCGCTGCTTAAACAGTCAAATACACACAAACTAATGTCTTGGTATTGGTATTTATGTAAACAGAGTCAGTTCTGTTTTAAGTGAAGGTAAACAGTTGAGGAAGAAAATGCATGTGTAACAGTGTAATCCGTGTGTCAGGTCTTAAAGTAACAGCAGCCTAATGCGGCGTTCACAATAAACGCGGATAGAGCATCAAATCCGCGTCTAGTTGGACGCATAAACATTTTGAATCCTTTCACTACTGCGAATTGGACGCACATATAAATCGAGCGTTTGAAGCTAAATAGACGCATGTTCAAGGCACTCCAGGAGTGATCAATAATAGTATTTATAAAAGTATAAGTAAAAGGTATAAGAAGCTATACAAGAAATTCAGTCAAACATATAAAGTCAGCACTAGTAGGCTACAGTGGTAAAGTTAAATAGCCTAAAAAAAATTAAGTTACAAAACTTGACTTTGATAGCTGGGAAGTAAAAATAGTAAAATTGCAAAAAATACTGAATCTTCAGCATCATTCCTCCAGTCTTCAGTGTCACGTGATCCTTCAGAAACCATTGTAATGTGAGGATTTGCTAGTCAAGAAATGTTAAAATCAGTTTTAAGGATCTGTGATGAAAAGAGAGTTTAGAAGAACAGCATTAATTGTAAATAAAAATATTTTGAAACACTACAAATGTCTTTAACATCACTTTTGATCAATGTAATGCATCTGCTGAATAAAAGCATTAGTTCATTTCTTTTTAAATCCGAGTGACCCCAGACATTTGAGCGGTAGTGTAGTCTACAGAATATACGTGGTACTGAATGGCTGTTATGTTTATATCACAGTACCACGGTACAGTACTATCTGGAAGCGTCAGCACTTTCTATTTGTAAGCGTTGACTCAAATCATCAATCAAATTCATATCCACAAAGCAGCACATGAATAAAAATGCATTTAAAAGAAGTGCTGCGGATTCACATCTTGCAGTATGTGGGTCAGATTTGATTAACGCTGTTAAAGTCTGAATGTGTGTTTCTTTGACGGCCTCATCGAACACAAGGGAAGATTAGCACTTTAGTCACTAAAAGCAATCAAATGACTCATTTTTCACCCATATGAGGGGCTGTGACGCATATAAACATGCGCATTTGCGTTTACTCACATGGGTGTTCTTTAATTTTTCGGCCAGCTAAGGAAAGCAAAAACTGAGGGGGCGACTATTATTAGAAATGCACTGTGCAAACATGACCTGCACCGCTAACCTACTAAAGTAAATGCTATGCTACTCCACCAGATCAATGATTTACACTAGACCACCATCACAGCTGCGTTACCGCCCATAGACATGGAAGAAACCTTCAAAAATGTCCCCAATATCAGAAGAAATGTGATTGGGTTGTGAAACGGTGCGTACCTGCTCAAGTGTTATGAACTTTAAAGGGATCATGACATAATTATTTTAATATATTCCTTGAGGTTGATTTATGATGTTAATAAAGACAAAACAAATATTGCCAATTGTTTTTGGACGTCTCCCTTTACATGAACTTTAATGCCATCCCATTCTTAATCCGTAGGGATTAATATGGAGTCGGCCAACCCTTTGCAGCTCTAACAGCTTCAGCTCTTCTGGGAAGGCTTTCCACAAGGTTCAGGAGTGTGTTTTTGGGAATTTGTGACCATTCTTCTAGAAGCGCAGTAGTGAGGTCAGGCACTGATGTTGAAACTTTATAAACGCCCTCTCATACAGGTGCTATCCAGATCCGATACTGAAGGGCTGTATTCCTCTCTATTCTATGCCTTGTCAAAAAATAATCTCCAGTCAAATGCTCCGAACAAACATATAATCGTCTGATATGATCCAGGGCGCCATTAAAATAAACCATCCACTTGTTTCCGACTCTGGGATCTGCTGAAGTCTGTACAGAGTAGGGGTGTGCGATATATATTGCCTGTAATAATATCATAATTGTTGTTATAACAATGTGCGATCTGACATATCGAATATATCCCTCACACACACCGAGAATGAACACACACACTACGTGATGTAGTTTGTTGATTAGACGGGTGCGGGTGCGCATTAGAGTACACACTTTCACTGCGTGCTATATTTATATCATATAATATAGTTAATACGATACCACACAAAGGTTGCAGTTTTTCAACTGTGATATTGATTTTATGCAAGTTTACTAAACAAGAAGTTAATATTAAGTGACTTACAGTTTAGACTTCCATATTGCCTGTTTTTGCTCTATTTCGCCACCGAAAAACAGTTCAAAACAAAGACACAGCACTGTATATGCGTCTCTGAGCTAAACACAGCAGTGTTTTCATACTGAACAAATCAGCTTTTTGAACGAGTCAATGATTCAATGACTAAGAGAGTCAAATGCTTCGTTCCTTGAATGAATCAGCTGTTTGAATGAATCGGTTTAATCTCAATGACTCACTCATTAAACGTGACTTGCTGTCACCTACTGGTGGATTTAATTTCACAGTTAATTTCATGTTTTAAATAATTTCAAATATTAATATTATTCAACATTTTATGTTTTAAACATCAAAACATTATTTATGCGTAACTGCAGGTTATTAATTTGTCACTCCTGAGCTGTGTAAATGATCTAAATGCCACTTCAGATGCAGCTTCTGTGTTTTTTCTGCAAAGATTAATTTTGTTGATTTATTTATTGTGATTGGTAACAGCCCTATTGTGTCTTATTATAATACATTTTTATTAAATTTATGAAATGGACACAAAAGATGTAAAAAAATCAAGGTAAAAAAGATGATTTCAATCACTGCTGTGAACTGACCACCACACAGAATATGAAGAATATCATTAACTTTAGGAGTCAGCTGACCATGGCAGTCCTAAACCTGCCAAAGTACCAACACAATAACACACTCAGCAAAACATCGTCTAATTATCGTTATCGACAAAATCCCAGAAAATATCGAGATGTCTTTTTTTGTCAATATCGCACACCCCTAGTACAGAGACTCAAACGATCTGTTTAAACTGGACAGTCAAAGTAAATGTTCTTTCACTCTTCCATTTGTCCTGTTGTCGGCAGACTCAAGTGCGCCAGAAACTGAACACACATCTATTTAGTGTATCAGTGTAGACAGCGTCAGTCATTATAATGGATTGTCGCGCTTTTGACGCATCACTCACATCCGGTGCAGGCAAATGTCAGCCGTTAAAGGAAAACTCCACTTTTTTTTGAAAATAGGCTCATTTTCCAAGTCCCCTAGAGGTAAATAGTTGAGTTTTACCGTTTTTGAATCCATTCAGCCGATCTTTGTATCTGGCGGCAGCACTTTTAGCATAGCTTAGCATACATCATTGATTCTAATCAGTCCATTAGCATCTCATTCAAAAAATGACCAAAGACACTTTCAATATTTTTCCTTTTTAAAACTTGACTCTTCTAGAGTTACATCGTGTACTAAGACCAACTGAAAATGAAAAGTTGCGATTTTCTACACCTATATGGCTAGGAACTACTTTCTCATTCCTGCGTAATAGTCGCGGATCTTCACGGCTGTACCATGGCTGCAGCGGCGCAATGATTCGTTGGTATTCTGTGAAACATAGTCTTAGTATACACCTTCGATTTACTATCACAGCCCTTTACAGCACACAGAACCATGGCGAATCACACAGGTAAATCCACAACACAATTTGTCGGCTGCAAGCCTGAAACTTTCTCTGCAACTACACGAACTTAGTGCCAGTCACATTGAAAGTTACCTATAGCTGGGGGCTACTTCCAGCACTGCATAATATCATTGCGCCGCTGCAGCCATGGTACAGCCGTGAAGATCCGCGACTATTACGCAGGAATGAGAAAGTAGTTCCTAGCCATATAGGTGTAGAAAATCGCAACTTTTCATTTTCAGTTGGTCTTAGCACACGATGTAACTGTAGAAGAGTCAAGTTTTAAAAAGGAAAAATATTGAAAGTGTCTTTGGTCATTTTTTGAATGAGATGCTAATGGACTGATTAGAATCAATGATGTATGCTAAGCTATGCTAAAAGTGCTACCGCCAGATACAAAGATCGGCTGAATGGATTCAAAAACGGTCAAACTCAACTATTTAACTCTAGGGGACATGGAAAATGAGCCTATTTTCAAAAAAAGTGGAGTGTTCCTTTAAATGACTGAAGCCAGTGGGCGGGCATATAGTGCGATGATGTATAACTATTGGTCGATGTTTTGCTCTGAAGGCGGGCATATGCAAATGTGTTTGCCAGTGTGACGTCACAAATCCCGCAATATCCAAAAAGAGACGTTTTTGGAGCTTGATTACATAAATGCTTGGTTTATTGTACAGGATGTTTAAATGGTACAAAGATATGCCAATAACTAATTTCTAGTATAACTATAAAGTTATACTGCGCCCAAGTAGCAGTGCTTCGCCTGTGCTTCCCCATAATATAGTCCCAAGTTAATATCTGCCTAGGAAATCGCCTGGTCTTAATCTGCATCGCTATTTGTACTCGCTGTGAATACGCAGGCCACAAGAAGTAATTAGGTGTGTTTTTTTTTTGGATCACTTTTACTCGGGACATGCTAGCTGGCAACATAGGATTCCATTCATTATGCTAAGCTAAGCTAGCGGCGACCAGTGATGGGAATAACGGCGTTATAAATAAACGGCGTTACTAACGGAATTATTATTTTCAGTAACTAGTAATCAAACTAATTACTGTTTCTCCCGTTACAACGCCGTTAGCGTTACTGAGAGAAAAAATGCGGCGTTACTATAATTGAGCTGACTGAAGCGGTTTGCTTCCGAACAGCCTCTTTGTCAGTTGGACCTGCAACTCTTTTCTTGCTCTGGTTGGTGTGTGTGTGTGTGTGCGCGCTGGCGGGCGTGCATGCTTGTTGGGGGGTGGGTGGGGTAGTAACACATAACTGATGATGATTGGTGAGTGGGAGACAAGGTTGAGGTTGATAGGTTGAGTTCACACACACACACACACCTTTGACGCACACGCATATGCACAGTCAGCGATGGCAAGTCTAACGACTTCAAAGGTAGCTTTCGCAAACTGGAAGTATAAGCGCAACTTTTCCGTCGTTGAGGTGAAAGGTAAGAATGTTTATGTAACGTGCAACATATACCCAGAGTCTCTCCACGTCGGTGGAAAGTAATTCTAATCTAACGAAGCACCTCACATCACGTGCCGCCACAAAATTAGTGGCTAAAAACCCAGTTGATAACGCTCCACTACCAAAGGAGTAGTATAGTACTGATAATAGTTACACTATAGTTGGCCTACTGATAATATTTACACTATAGGCCTACTGATAGCCTATTTACAATAATGTCTTGAACTTGATAGTTGTCTCACATTATCCCACAGCAACATTACAATAGTGTACATTAATGTACAATGTTTTATAACAATAATTTATTATATTTCATATTGGGGGCATCCAAGTTTTGAAAAAAAAAAAAAAGTAACTCAGTAGTTACTTTCCCTGGTAATTAGTTACTTTTATAATGATGTAACTCAGTTACTATTTGTAAGAAGAAGTAATTAGTAACTATAACTAATTACTTTTTTTAAGTAATGTGCCCAACACTGGCGGCGACTCTGTCAAACTAAAACAATGCATGCACTGAGACAAAAATGCACTTGCCCACATATCTAAATGTAGGAAAGAAGTTGAATAAGCCCTATTTCTAAAAACACTGGAGTGCTCCTTTAAGGGTCACTCACATCCACACAAATGATTAATGGATAAGAATGTTTTGGAAATTATTTGTGGTACAGTATTTCGAGTGAATACATTCAATTTATTAATAACTAATAATAATAATGTCTCTCTCTAAAAATATTCCATGCTTTCAGGTATTACTCTACATCTAACTCTACCTGGCTAATTAAAATTTTCATCAAAAATTCACTAGTATAGAAACTCCCATGACTTAGAATGAGCATGGAAATACCTGTTTATTATATGTAAACACCATTTAGTTTAATCAAAGTGACTTGACTGTACTGTATTTGGACTTCTTAAAGGGATAGTTAACCCAAAAATGATGAAACTCTGTGACTTTTGCACGACTAGTTGACACCAGACGCAACTGCAAAACGAGACTACTGCAAGTTCCTGTGATCTTACCTTCTGTAGCATGGACAGCAGATCTTTGTTCTTCTGAAGCTATAACATAAAATAAAATAAATCAGAAATAGCAGTGCTTTACGATCCTAATGGAGATTACAAATCAGACAGGAACTGGCCTTAAAACGCTGGACCTTATCTTATCTTAGTGATGGGTCAAAACCTGAGAATTTTTAGGGTGACTGGGATAAAAGCTTTTAATGGCCCTTCCTATGAATATTGAACTTTTAGGTTCTTGACCCAAAGTTGCTCCTAGAGTTTTGCAACAGAGTGGGACAAATGTTAAGTTATATTACTAGCTCTGGTCTGGTACCTTCAGAAACACAATCACATTGCATATTTTGTATTAAAAGCTAGTTTCAGGAAGTAATGGGTGCACTTCAGAAATCACTTGTTGTGAAGATGTCTATATCAGGTCAGTCTTTTTATGGTGGGATTATTGGGGTGATAAATCGATATATCATCCAGAATGAGAAATCAAAACATATTTATACCAAATTCTATTCTAAGGGTTTTCTGTTGTTAAAGACTTTAGTGAATATTAAGTAAATATTGTGTACAAAATAATTTTATATACATCTCACATGCTGTATTATATATTTTGGCATTAAATATTTGTTATTTTGGTGTTTTTTTTGTTTTCATGACTGGACCTCTGATTATTGGATGATACCGTCCAGCACTACATCATACACAACTGACCCATTATATTTGGTACTCACTCTTTTCTTATAGTAAATCCTCCATTTGTGATATTCTTTAATCACCACCTCTATCCGTCTCTTCCAGTAGCTTCCCTCCAGAACAATCGCCTGTAAATGCCATAAATAAACAAACATGTGCCAAACATTAAAATCTTCTCTTTACTCTTAAATGCATTTATAGATTCAGATCTGTCCTTGAGATCGGACTCACCTCAGGTTTTCCGTGGGCATCCGCCTCCGAACCCTCCAGCGGCGTGACAAACCCACACACAGGGTTCTTCCTTTTCTCCACATCTAAAGCAAATTAACGTTATATTTCATTTTTTTACATTATGCACTTTTATAATTACTGGTATAATATCTTCATGGCTTATAGTTGCGTTTAGCAGATTAGAGTTGGGTGATAATTAGGGCTGCCCTCGACTAAAGATGTTTCTAGTCGACTAGTAGTCGTTAATTTAAGTGATCAGTTGACTTATCGCGATATTTGTATTTTACTATGGCATAAATCATAATAATGAGCCTTCAATTGCCTATATATAATACATTGCCTAATCAGCACTCAAACGCACGCATAAAGCTCACCAAGGGGTGGTTGATTGCCCCATTTTACAAGATGTAAAATAAGTCTCTGATGTGTGTGTATGTGAAGTTTTAGATCAAAATATCTCAGATAATTTTTCATAGCATGTTAAAATTGTCACTTTTTGAGGGTGAACAAAATCGTGCCATTTGTGTGTGTCCCTTTAAATGCAAATGAGCTGCTGCTCACGGGGGCGGGGTTTATGTAAATTTCAGGGTTAGTGATGTCACTAATTCGGGAGGAAGCTTCTGTAGTCCCTACCAGCCGTTTGTTGTAGTCCTTAATAAGCGATTTCTGTAAAAGAAAATATCTCCCTTTGCTTTGAGCTTTGAGCGTCCAAACTTTGCAGATGTTGTTTATGCTCAAACAGCGACACACACACTCACTAAAGTTAAACAAGTCAAAAATATTGTTTTGGGCTGCAGAGATGAATTCGACGATGCTGACCCATCATCTCCGCAGTGGACGCGCCTATATACACATTTCATACGGATTATATAATCGGAGAATATTTATTTCCCGCCTGCATTTGGATGATTTAAAAGTAGACATTTCAAGCTTTCTATAGATATATTTCTCATGTATGTGAGGCTGAGTCTGAGGTTTGGTTCATTTTTGTGGTGCTCGAGTTCACTTAGACAGAGACGGCAGAAAGCACATCCTGATTGTTTTCATTATTTTACAAAAGCACAACAGAGTTTTGTAGTTATTGTGAGTTTACAGAAATTACCCTTTTACAGTTTGCATTAGCCCTGTATGCCCAAAAATGATGGAGTATTTGAAGTTAAATGCGAGTGATCGCGCTGGCCAGGGGCGTCGCACCCGTGGGGGATGTGGGTGTTTTAACACCCACACTTTTCCCAGTGAGAGGGTTCAACACCCACACTTTTTCAGCAGTTTTTCAGCAGTTTTGCACAAACAGTAGTCGCTCCTCCGTTTCTCTGGTCGCTGTGTCTGCCTCCTCTCCCTCTCAAACATGACACTGGCTTTGAGTGTGATGGCTGATGATTGGCTGTTCTGCCTTAAGTCCCGCCTCTTTTGGTGTGTTACGCCGGCTTCACACTGCAAGCGTAAGCAGGGCGTAAGCAGCGCATATTTTTTTCTGCTAGCGCGTGCGGTGTGAAGCCGGCGTTAGATTTAACGTTCAGCTCGTTCTTATACTGCCTTCACGTGCTATCGGAATTATTGTATACTAGTTTCATATTTAAAAAATTGGACATGAACTCCCTCTCAAGTCAAAATTTGAATGGATGAGCTCATAATCACGACTTCAGAAATTAAGTACAACATTTTCGATAGCACGTGAAGGCATTAATGTTGTTTGCACGTCAGAAGCAGAGGTGTGTGCGTTCAACTATAAGTGTCACGGGTCTGTCACTGCTCGTCAATGCCAAAATGTGTGAGAAAAAAAGTCAAATCTGAGTATGTTCACACAGAAGCGGCTGAGCGCGAATTTTAGCAGTGTGACTCGACGTCAAGTGCGATATGTAAGTAACTAAACTAAACATTTCATATTTGACAGCTGCTTCTTTAAGTCAGAAATGCTAAAAATGACAAAAAAAAATATATATATTCATATTTCATTCAGGCAAATTAATAAACTTTTGTCTAATTTCAACATTTTAATTGAAAATAGGCCTATGTAATGTTATGTGATAAAAAAAACAAGAAATATTATTAACAAAGCCGTTTTCTTCAGATTACCATAAGATTAAATGTGTGCTGTAAATTAATATAATTCCATTTGTACACTGCAAAAAATGCTCTTCTTACTTAGTAATTTTTTCTTGATTCCAGTCCAAATATCTTAACAATCTTAAAGAGGGTTACTAAACAAGTAAAGTGACATAAGATATTTTTTCTTGTTTTCTTGAAAATAAAATCAAAATGAAGTGAGTTTTTGCTTAAAACAAGCTAAATGATCTGCCAATGAGGTGAGAAAAAATCTTATTTCTGATTGAAATCTTGTTTCTTGCTCCTGTCCCAAACAGAAATAAGATTATTTTTCTCACCCCATTGGCAGATAATTTTGCTTGTTTTAAGCAAAAACTCACTTAATATTTTTCCCCAGAAAACAAGAAAAAATATCTCATGTCATTTTACTTATCTAGTAAATGCATCTTGATTTAAGAATTTATAGATATTTGGACTGGAAACAAGAAAAAAATGACTAACTAAGAAGAACATTTTTTGCAGTGTACAATATGGTCATGCAGAATAAGGCATTAATATTTGCTTTATAAGCATAAGTAATAATAATATATCCTATGCATGCTAATAAGCTACTAGTTAATAGTTAAAATTGGACCCTAACAACAAACAAAACATCCATCCCCCACACTTTTAAAAAGCTTGCTACGCCCCTGGCGCCGGCGCCTGCGTGCTGTAAAGCGGCTCTCCTCACAAACACAGATATGCGTCTAATAATAGTGCACATTTATCTAGGTTAACATTAGTATTGCTACTGCTCACATGTTTGAAGTGATAAGCCATATTTGATGTTGATGAATGATGGGCGAATGTTTGGATTTCCTGCCGTTAATGATCAGTCCGTCAAAGCCTGCGTGATTTCACCACTTCCTGTGCAGGTTTATTTGTTCTGCGACTAAAGGATTAATACAATTCTGGTTGACCAAGCCTCTCTAGTCGACTATTAGCGGGCAGCCCTAGCGATAATATAGTTTACATGTTCAGAAGATGCAAGCAATCATGCTTTTGAGATTTGCTGTAGAGTATACAGGTCCTTCTCAAAAAATTAGCATATTGTGATAAAAGTTCATTATTTTCCATAATGTAATGATAAAAATTTTACTTTCATATATTTTAGATTCATTGCACACCAACTGAAATATTTCAGGTCTTTTATTGTTTTAATACTGATGATTTTGGCATACAGCTCATGAAAACCTCTTAAAAATCTCAAAAATTAGCATATTTCATCCGACCAATAAAAGAAAAGTGTTTTTAGTACAAAAAGTCAACCTTCAAATAATTATGTTCAGTTATGCACTCAATACTTGGTGGGGAATCCTTTTGCAGAAATGACTGCTTCAGTGCGGCGTGGCATGGAGGCGATCAGCCTGTGGCACTGCTGAGGTGTTATGGAGGCCCAGGATGCTTCGATAGCGGCCTTAAGCTCATCCAGAGTGTTGGGTCTTGCGTCTCTCAACTTTCTCTTCACAATATCCCACAGATTCTCTATGGGGTTCAGGTCAGGCCAATTGAGCACAGTAATACCATGGTCAGTAAACCATTTACCAGTGGTTTTGGCACTGTGAGCAGGTGCCAGGTCGTGCTGAAAACGAAATCTTTATCTCCATAAAGCTTTTCAGCAGATGGAAGTATGAAGTGCTCCAAAATCTCCTGATAGCTAGCTGCATTGACCCTGCCCTTGATAAAACACAGTGGACCAACACCAGCAGCTGACATGGCACCCCAGACCATCACTGACTGTGGGTACTTGACACTGGACTTCAGGCATTTTGGCATTTCCTTCTCCCCAGTCTTCCTCCAGACTCTGGCACCTTGATTTCCCAATGACATGCAAAATTTGAGCAACAGTCCAGTGCTGCTTCTCTGTAGCCCAGGTCAGGCGCTTCTGCCGCTGTTTCTGGTTCAAAAGTGTCTTGACCTGGGGAATGCGGCACCTGTAGCCCATTTCCTGCACACGCCTGTGCACGGTGGCTCTGGATGTTTCTACCCAGACTCAGTCCACTGCTTCCGCAGGTCCCCCAAGGTCTGGAATCGGTCCTTCTCCACAATCTTCCTCAGGGTCCGTTCACCTCTTCTCGTTGTGCAGCGTTTTTTGCCACACTTTTTCCTTCCCACAGACTTCCCACTGAGGTGCCTTGATACAGCACTCTGGGAACAGCCTATTGGTTCAGAAATGTCTTTCTGTGTCTTACCCTCTCGCTTGAGGGTGTCAATGATGGCCTTCTGGACAGCAGTCAGGTCGGCAGTCTTACCCATGATTGCGGTTTTGAGTAATGAACCAGGCTGGGAGTTTTTAAAAGCCTCAGGAATCTTTTGCAGGTGTTTAGAGTTAATTAGTTGATTCAGATGATTAGGTTAATAGCTCGTTTAGAGAACCTTTTCATGATATGCTAATTTTTTGAGATAGGAATTTTGGGTTTTCATGAGCTGTATGCCAAAATCATCAGTATTAAAACAATAAAAGACCTGAAATATTTCAGTTGGTGTGCAATGAATCTAAAATATATGACATTTTAATTTGATCATTACATTATGGAAAATATTGAACTTTTATCACAATATGCTAATTTTTTTAGAAGAACCTGTATAATCGCCCTACACGAGCATACTGTATATAACTAGGGATGCACGATATATCGGCCACCATATCGGTAGATATATGTTCATTTTTAATGTTACTTTTTTTTTTTTAATTGGCCGATATATTAAAGCTGATAAATCATGTATGATTTCCTTCAGCTGAGACACTTCAGATGTCCACTGTTTATCATGATGGGTTTGAATAGCTTGAAATATGATTGGAATTACTTCAAAAAAGAAAATAGAGCTCAAGTCTGTCATATCGGCTACTTAAAATTACAATGAGAACATTATAAATGTGTGCTTGGGACATGGATTTAATGCTGAGACTTTAGTTTTTGTAATCAGGCTCTCAGAAATTATATAAATATTTGGATTTAGATTTATCAGCCAATATATCGGTTATCGGCTTTCAGATATAAAGAATTATCGGTTTTGGCCAAAATGTTCATATCGGTCCATCCCTAGTATAAATGCGGATAAAGCTGGACATACTTATTTATCCAAATTTTTATAAAGAGCATGACGAAAAATCAAGCAATTGAGATTTGTTATATAATATTTATCACTTTAAGTGGGTAAACTGTATGTAATATGCAGATAAAGTTTGATATAATATATATAGAGAGAGGTATGCAATAATACAGTTTACATTTTGCGATGATATAAACAATCACACAGCCGAGATTTGCTTTGAAGCGAACAAACACTGAAGGATGTTTTACCAAATCAACAGTTTTGAGAAACACTTTTACATGTGAAATGATGTAAACTGTGAGTAACTAAGCAAACAAAGACTAGAAATGAGATTAGGAGACTCACATTGAATGAACCAGGCCCTCCAAATGCCATTATTCAGCCGGATTTTATCCCTCCACAACAACCTCAGACCTTTGAAAGACTTCCACTTTGGAGACACAATCTTCCCACTGAGAAGAAACACAAACATCAATGCAATCAATCAACACATTCGATGCAGTTGAATGCTAGCCAACATTAATGAACCTGAAATGTGCAATAAAAGACGTATGAGTCTTGATGATTTTGCAAAACAATGGCGAAATCTTCCCTTTTCACCCCGCTGGCTCTGCATAAACATGCTTTTTCCATCCAGTCGGAATAATTTCATCAGTCTAAAGCGGCGACACAGTTGTCCATTATCTGACAACTCTTTACACCATTTATCGCTGGCTCTAGTGCACTTAATCTCTAAAAACAAGAGGCAAGTGAACTGAGAGTGTTGTGTTCACTCAGTTGCTAAGAGTCCAGTGAGAATGATGGCTAAAATGCTGGATATGGCTTGAAGCCTGCCAGATAAACAACACTGATAGGACGTCATTGAGCTGAAAGAAGTAAAATAAAAAATATGTTCCTCCTTCCTGTATATGCCCTTTCTGGGAAACACCTAAGTGCAGACGTGTAGTAAAACAACAAGTGCAAAATATTTACTTCTAAAACTTTATTGTCAGCTGAAACACCTTTGTCCTAAAATATTTAAATGTTGAGTTTAAGTTAATACTTCAATAATTAAACAATGCTTTCACATGTTCACGGTTCTCTGATGCCGGTTAAATGTCACATGAAATGTTGTAAACAAATAAAATATTTATTTTTTTACTTTCTTAATTTGTACTGTTAATTTTTATGATTTAATTAATCTAATTAAACCCCCTGCAGTTCCCACACAAACCCCTACATCAGTTTGAGAAACTGCTCTTCATAAAAAAGGAAAGAAAAAAGGTAAATAACTCGATTTTTAATTTTCACGTTTGCATGTAAATCACTAGGGTGGCATTGTTTAATATACACCGGTCAGGCATAACATTCCTAATATTGTGTTAATTTTGTGTTGCCCTGACCCACCGAGGCATGGACCTTCTAGACCCCTGAAGGTGCGCTGTGGTATCTGGCACCAAGATATTAGAAGCAGATCCTTTAAGTCCTGTAAGTTGCAAGGTGGGGCCTCCATGGATCGGACTTGTTTGTTCAGCACATCCCACAGATGCACGCACACGCACCCGGCCATCCACATGATGTAAAAGAACACGTGATTCATCAGACCAGGCCACCTTCTTCCATTGCTCCGTGGTCCAGTTCTGATGCTCACGTGCCACTGTTGGTGCTTTCGGCGGGGTCAGGGGTCAGCATGGGCACTCTGACTGGTCAGCGGCTATGCCGCCCCATACGCAACAAACTGCGATGCTCTGTGTATTCTGACACCTTTCTATCAGAACCAGCATTAACTTCTTGAGCAGTTTGAGCTCCAGTAGCTCGTCTGTTTGATCGGACCACACGGGCCAGCCTTCGCTCCCCACGTGCATCAATGAGCCTGGGCCGCCCATGACCCTGTGGCCGGTTCTCCACTGTTCCTTCCTTGGAGCACTTTTGATATATCCTGACCACTGCAGACCGGGAACACCTCACAAGAGCTGCAGTTTTGGAGATGCTCTGACCCAGTCGTCTAGCCATCACAATTTGTGAAACTCACTCAAATCCTTACGCTTGCCCATTTTTCCTGCTTCTAACACATCAACTTTGAGGACAAAATGTTCACTTGCTGCCTAATATATCCCACCCACTAACAGGAGCCGTGATGAAGAGATAATCAGGGTTAGAGATAGGGACGCAAGAACATTTGGCCGATATATTAAAGCCGATAAATAATGGATTATTATCTTCAGCTGAGACACTTCAGATGCTGTGCATCCTTAGTTAACCCTAAATATGAATTATATGGTGACGCTTGACTTATACAATAAATTCTACATCAATTACTATAGCACAAATGATACCAAACAATATATGTTTTTATGGCACAATATCTGTATCTCACTGTCCAATAACAACAGTCATATTGCTATTGTCATATGTGCTGATATGAGTAGATGTTTTTTGATAGCCTTCCTAAGCTGACATGATTTCTCGTTTCATTTGACGTCAGTCATTAGCATGTCATAAATTGCTACTGGTGACTCACGGCCAAAGTCATACTGAAGTTGCATCACAATATATTTCTAACAGATAGTGTGTAGAAGCTTCTCCAGGCCTTTTGACAAAGTCTGTCTGATGCTGTCATTAGCATATGGAAACAGCAAAGAATAATTCATGTTTTAAGTGAATGCAATGCTGCAAAACCTTAAAGTCTTTAAATTTAAGGAAATGCTTTATTTGGGCTTTTAATGGCCCAATAGTACATGCAAACTTTAAAAAGGTTTAAAGCAGGATTGCCTTAATAAATGTCTCAATATACTCTAGTAAATAAGACATTCAATATTCTGGTCAGAGGTGAGACAGCTCAAAAAACAAAGTGCTGTCTGTGTGTCGCACCAAGAAAATCTGTGTATGCTTTGGTTTCTCTAGCCTCGTTATTCTGTAACTCTCACCTCGTTTGTCTTCCAACTCCTATCAAAGTCCAGATGAGGTTTTTTTTAACTCAGTCAAGGATTGCACAGCTGTTTCGAAAGCAAGACTGAATTTAAAAGAGTCTCTCACACCTACCTTCAGTTTCTCTCCCCTGTGGTGAGATTGCATTAAAAATTAAATCATATATTATAAATACCATTCAAACCTTTTTTCATTCACTTATTTTCACATGAGCGTTACATAATTCCCAACTTTCAGTGATATTTATTGCGAGCTTGCACTATAATAGCTTTAATTGTCATGATTATTATTATGTCATGAATAATCATGACAATTAAAGTTATTATAGTACAGGTGTAACCCCTCATGTTCGAACCGCCCACTCCAAGCGGGACTCGAACCCGGGTCTGCCGGCATGAGAGTCGGACGCTCTAACAAGAAGGCTAAAGGCTGCAACCCCTAGCTTCAGTCGCTAGAGCGTCTCTTGAGATCAGAGGAGTGAGGTTTACTCACACAGCGACTACTAGCTGAAGGAGGCTAAAGGCTGCAACCCCTAGCATCAGTCGCTAGAGCGTCTCTTGAGATCAGAGGAGTGAGGTTTACTCACACAGCGACTACTAGCTGAAGGAGGCTAAGGCTGCAACCCCTAGCATCAGTCGCTAGAGCGTCTCTTGAGATCAGAGGAGTGAGGTTTACTCACACAGTGACTACTAGCTGAAGGAGGCTAAAGGCTGCAACCCCTAGCATCAGTCGCTAGAGCGTCTCTTGAGATCAGAGGAGTAAGGGTTTACTCACACAGCGACTACTAGCTGAAGGAGGCTAAAGGCAGCAACTCCTAACGTCAGTCGCTAGAGCATCTCTTGAGATCAGAGGAGTGAGGTTTACTCACACAGCGACTACTAGCTGAAGGAGGCTAAAGGCTGCAACCCCTAGCATCAGTCGCTAGAGCATCTCTTGAGATCAGAGGAGTGAGGTTTACTCACACAGCGACTACTAGCTGAAGGAGGCTAAAGGCTGCATCCCCTAGCATCAGTCGCTGGAGCGTCTCTTGAGATCAGAGGAGTGAGGTTTACTCACACAGCGACTACTAGCTGAAGGAGGCTAAAGGCTGCAACCCTAGCGTCAGTCGCTGGGCGTCTCTTGAGATCAGATGAGTGAGGTTTACTCACACAGCGACTACTAGCTGAAGGAGGCTAAAGGCTGCAACCCCTAGCGTCAGTCGCTAGAGCGTCTCTTGAGATCAGAGGAGTGGGGTTTACTCACACAGCGACTACTAGCTGAAGGAGGCTAAAGGCTGCAACCCCTAGCATCAGTCGCTAGAGCGTCTCTTGAGATCAGAGGAGTGAGGTTTACTCACACAGTGACTACTAGCTGAAGGAGGCTAAAGGCTGCAACCCCTAGCGTCAGTCGCTAGAGTCTCTTGAGATCAGAAGAGTGAGGTTTACTCACACAGCGACTACTAGCTGAAGGAGGCTAAAGGCTGCAACCCCTAGCGTCAGTCGCTAGAGCGTCTCTTGAGATCAGAGGAGTGAGGTTTACTCACACAGCGACTACTAGCTGAAGGAGGCTAAAGGCTGCAACCCCTAGCGTCAGTCGCTAGAGCCGTCTCTTGAGATCAGAGGAGTGGGGTTTACCCGCATAGTGACTACTAGCTGAAGGAGGCTAAAGGCTGCAACCCCTAGCATCAGTCGCTAGAGCGTCTCTTGAGATCAGAGGAGTGAGGTTTACCCGCACAGTGACTACTAGCTGAAGGAGGCTAAAGGCTGCAACCCCTAGCATCAGTCGCTAGAGCGTCTCTTGAGATCAGAGGAGTGAGGTTTACTCACACAGCGACTACTAGCTGAAGGAGGCTAAAGGCTGCAACCCCTAGCATCAGTCGCTAGAGCGTCCCTTGAGATCAGAGGAGTGGGGTTTACCCACACAGTGACTGCTAGCTGAAGGAGGCTAAAGGCTTCAACCCCTAGCATCAGTCGCTAGAGCGTCTCTTGAGATCAGAGGAGTGAGGTTAAACTCGCACAGCGACTACTAGTGGAAATTGGCGTCAGTGGTTGCGTGCACTTGGCCTGGATGACCGCGAGTATACTATCCATAATGCTAATGTTTTACCACTCAGACACTGCTCTCCACTCACACTGCCCTGTGTTTACAGACAATTCACCCTCCTCCACTTCAGGTGAAGACGGCGGAGAAAAGTCCTCTACTTCAAATGACCGCTCTGTTGCAAAACTACTGGTGTCACTCCAGTCATTCTCAATCTTTTCGAGTCTGACAGCTGTTAATCAATCCGTCACTGCGGGGTCTCAGGTGCACGCCCCCCGCTCAGCCCCGCCCTCGGTTCCCCCCCTCTGTCTCCGCTGGGCTCTGCCCATTTTTTCAGCATTTTTCAAATACTGCCAGTGGGTGGAGTTAGGCTGTGAACAGGGGTTTAGTTACCCTTTAAAATATCAATAATATGCACTGTTTTACAGCTAGCCTATGTAAACACTGCAGTGTCAAGCTCAAATTTAACAGTTTTATAGTAATATATGTATTACAGTGAGGTAAAATTTAAGGTAAATGGTAATTTAACTGCAGTTTAGACGTTTTGTAACAATATAAACACTGACATCAGGTGAATTTCACTTAAAATATCAATAATATGCACTGTTTTACAGCTAGCCTACACTGCAGTGTCAAGCTCAAATTTAACAGTTTTATAGTAATATATGCATTACAGTGAGGTAAAATTTAAGGTAAATGGTAATTTAACTGCAGTTTAGACGTTTTGTAACAATATAAACACTGACATCAGGTGAATTTCACTTAAAATATCAATAATATGCACAGTTTTACAGCTAGCCTATGTAAACACTGCAGTGTCAAGCTCAAATTTAACAGTTTTATAGTAATATATGTATTACAGTGAGGTAAAATTTAAGGTAAATGGTAATTTAACTGCAGTTTAGACGTTTTGTAACAATATAAACACTGACATCAGGTGAATTTCACTTAAAATATCAATAATATGTTCTGTTTTACAGCTAGCCTATGTAAACACTGCAGTGTCAAGCTCAAATTTAACAGTTTTATAGTAATATATTTATTACAGTGAGGTAAAATTTAAGGTAAATGGTAATTTAAATGCAGTTTAGATGTTTTGTAACAATATAAACACTGACATCAGGTGAATTTCACTTAAAATATCAATAATATGCACTGTTTTACAGCTAGCCTATGTAAACACTGCAGTGACATATGAGCTCAAATTTAACAGTTTTATAGTAATATATTTATTACAGTGAGGTAAAATTTAAGGTAAATGGTAATTTAACTGCAGTTTAGACGTTTTGTAACAATATAAACACTGACGTCAGGTGAATTTCACTTAAAATATCAATAATATGCACAGTTTTACAGCTAGCCTATGTAAACACTGCAGTGTCAAGCTCAAATTTAACAGTTTTATAGTAATATATGTATTACAGTGAGGTAAAATTTAAGGTAAATGGTAATTTAACTGCAGTTTAGACGTTTGTAACAATATAAACACTGACATCAGGTGAATTTCACTTAAAATATCAATAATATGCACAGTTTTACAGCTAGCCTATGTAAACACTGCAGTGTCAAGCTCAAATTTAACAGTTTTATAGTAATATATTTATTACAGTGAGGTAAAATTTAAGGTAAATGGTAATTTAAATGCAGTTTAGATGTTTTGTAACAATATAAACACTGACATCAGGTGAATTTCACTTAAAATATCAATAATATGCACTGTTTTACAGCTAGCCTATGTAAACACTGCAGTGACAAGCTCAAATTTAACAGTTTTATAGTAATATATGTATTACAGTGAGGTAAAATTTATGGTAAATGGTCATTTAAATGCAGTATAGGCGTTTTGTAACAATATAAACACTGACATCAGGTGAATTTCACTTAAAATATCAGTAATATGCACTGTTTTACAGCTAGCCTATGTAACATTGCAGTGACATATAAGCTCAAATTTAGCAGTTTTATAGTAATATATGTATTACAGTGAGGTCAAATTTAAGGTAAATGGTAATTTAACTGCAGTTTAGACGTTTTGTAACAATATAAACACTGACATCAGGTGAATTTCACTTAAAATATCAATAATATGCACTGTTTTACAGCTAGCCTATAACATTGCAGTGACATATAAGCTCAAATTTAGCAGTTTTATAGTAATATATGTATTACAGTGAGGTAAAATTTAAGGTAAATGGTAATTTAACTGCAGTTTATACGTTTTGTAACAATATAAACACTGACATCAAGTGAATTTCACTGAAAATATCAATAATATGCACTGTTTTACAGCTAGCCTATGTAAACACTGCAGTGACATATGAGCTCAAATTTAACAGTTTTATAGTAATATATGTATTACAGTGAGGTAAAATTTAAGGTAAATGGTAATTTAACTGCAGTTTAGACGTTTTGTAACAATATAAACACTGACATCAGGTGAATTTCACTTAAAATATCAATAATATGCACTGTTTTACAGCTAGCCTATGTAAAGACTGCAGTGACATATGAGCTCAAATTTAACAGTTTTATAGTAATATATGTATTACAGTGAGGTAAAATTTATGGTAAATGGTCATTTAAATGCAGTATAGGCGTTTTGTAACAATATAAACACTGACATCAGGTGAATTTCACTTAAAATATCAGTTATATGCACTGTTTTACAGCTAGCCTATGTAACATTGCATTGACATATAAGCTCAAATTTAGCAGTTTTATAGTAATATATGTATTACAGTGAGGTAAAATTTAAGGTAAATGGTAATTTAACTGCAGTTTAGACGTTTTGTAACAATATAAACACTGACATCAGGTGAATTTCACTTAAAATATCAATAATATGCACTGTTTTACAGCTAGCCTATGTAAACACTGCAGTGACAAGCTCAAATTTAACAGTTTTATAGTAATATATTTATTACAGTGAGGTAAAATTTAAGGTAAATGGTAATTTAAATGCAGTTTAGATGTTTTGTAACAATATAAACACTGACATCAGGTGAATTTCACTTAAAATATCAATAATATGCACTGTTTTACAGCTAGCCTATGTAAACACTGCAGTGACATATGAGCTCAAATTTAACAGTTTTATAGTAATATATGTATTACAGTGAGGTAAAATTTATGGTAAATGGTCATTTAAATGCAGTATAGGCGTTTTGTAACAATATAAACACTGACATCAGGTGAATTTCACTTAAAATATCAGTTATATGCACTGTTTTACAGCTAGCCTATGTAACATTGCAGTGACATATAAGCTCAAATTTAGCAGTTTTATAGTAATATATGTATTACAGTGAGGTCAAATTTAAGGTAAATGGTAATTTAACTGCAGTTTAGACGTTTTGTAACAATATAAACACTGACATCAGGTGAATTTCACTTAAAATATCAATAATATGCACTGTTTTACAGCTAGCCTATGTAAACACTGCAGTGACATATGAGCTCAAATTTAACAGTTTTATAGTAATATATGTATTACAGTGAGGTAAAATTTAAGGTAAATGGTAATTTAACTGCAGTTTAGACGTTTTGTAACAATATAAACACTGACATCAGCTGAATTTCACTTAAAATATCAATAATATGCACTGTTTTACAGCTAGCCTATGTAAACACTGCAGTGACAAGCTCAAATTTAACAGTTTTATAGTAATATATGTATTGCAGTGAGGTAAAATGTAAGTTAAATTGAAATTTAACTGAAGTTTAGATGTTTTGTAACAATATAAACACTGACATCAGCTGAATTTCACTTAAAATATCAATAATATGCACTGTTTTACAGCTAGCCTATGTAAACACTGCAGTGACAAGCTCAAATTTAACAGTTTTATAGTAAAATATGTTTTGTAGTGAGGTAAAATGTAAGTTAAATTGAAATTTAACTGCAGTTTAGACGTTTTGTAACAATATAAACACTGACATCAGGTGAATTTCACTTAAAATATCAGTTATATGCACTGTTTTACAGCTAGCCTATGTAAAGACTGCAGTGACATATGAGCTCAAATTTAACAGTTTTATAGTAATATATGTATTACAGTGAGGTAAAATTTAAGGTAAATGGTCATTAAACTGCAGTTTAGACGTTTTGTAACAATATAAACACTGACATCAGGTGAATTTCACTTAAAATATCAATAATATGCACTGTTTTACAGCTAGCCTATGTAAACACTGCAGTGACATATGAGCTCAAATTTAGCAGTTTTATAGTAATATATGTATTACAGTGAGGTAAAATTTAAGGTAAATGGTAATTTAACTGCAGTTTAGACGTTTTGTAACAATATAAACACTGACATCAGGTGAATTTCACTTAAAATATCAATAATATGCACTGTTTTACAGCTAGCCTATGTAAACACTGCAGTGACAAGCTCAAATTTAACAGTTTTATAGTAATATATGTATTGCAGTGAGGTAAAATGTAAGTTAAATTGAAATTTAACTGAAGTTTAGATGTTTTGTAACAATATAAACACTGACATCAAGTGAATTTCACTGAAAATATCAATAATATGCACTGTTTTACAGCTAGCCTATGTAAACACTGCAGTGACAAGCTCAAATTTAGCAGTTTTATAGTAATATATGTATTACAGTGAGGTAAAATGTAAGTTAAATGGTAATTTAACTGCAGTTTAGACGTTTTGTAACAATATAAACACTGATATCAGGTGAATTTCACTTAAAATATCAATAATATGCACTGTTTTACAGCTAGCCAATGTAAACAGTATGACGTATAAGTTCAAATTTGACTAACGGTTTTATAGAAATATATGTATTGTAGTGAGGTAAAATTATTTTTAACTGCAAAATGTATATGTTTTAAAACTGACATCAGGTGAACTCCACTTAAAATATCAGTTGTGTGTGCTGTTTTACAGTAAACATCGCAGTGTAAGTTAATGTTAACATTAACATGAGGTGAATTTGTACTTGTAAGGTAATCGTGAGTGAAATGGTTTGTTTTACCTGTACGCCAGGGTCATGCACTCAAACAGGCGCGTGAGAGTGGGGTCAATGCTCAACCGGCGGGATCGGAATGGCCCGAAACTGTATGTCTGGCAGCCCGGTTTAGTAACAGTGTCATAATCATCATAATTATAAAGAGCTGCGCTTCTCCTCCGGACTGAGTCGCTGTGCGGTGAGGACACCATGAAGTGCCCGCTGTGGATCACCTGAGTCCGCCGGACTGACCCGAGTCCCGCTCCGGCGTCCACACTAGGCAAGTGGTCATCCGGATCCGAATCTGACTCCGAATCCTGTCCGATCTGGCCGGGCTCAGCATTTTCTGCGTACTCTGCCTTTGCCATCTCCGCGGATTTGGTGTTATTCTCTCCTAGCAGTTCATCTGAGTGAGGAGGTGTATACACTACTCTCTGCTCCACTGCATACTCAGTACACAACAGTGCGGGTCAAAGATCAAGCGTGATAGAATGATCTAAACGCACTGATTAAAACACTCCGAGGCAGTTTAAACTCGCACACACTCATGTAAGAGTTGATCTCCGTCCCAGCCCTGTGCTGTTGCATCATGTTGCTTTATATTAGCTGCTATTATTAGTAAGAGTCTATTTGAACAGTAAATATGTCCTGGTCCGTTCACGCTGTGTCGTAATAACAAGATTTCAACTTGTAAAAAGCATCCACGTACTTGTAGAGCTCGTGTAAGCTGGGAATCTGCAGCGCTCACTCGGAGATTCCGAGTATGTGTAGTTCCGTGTTGTCATCTCGGATTTACGGGAATTAAGACATGGCGTTGTTTTTATTTATTTTGTGTGTGTGTGTGTGTGTGTGTGTGTGTGTGTGTGTGTGTGTGTGTGTGTGTGTGTGTGTGTGTGTGTAAATTTGCACTTTTGGCGTCTTAAAAACAGGTCTGTTTATTGTAATATTTATTTTATACGACTTGCATAAATAATGTATATATTTTATTTTATAAATAAAATATTTTTAATGCAAACATTTTAACTTTTTATACCTAATGCATTATCACAAAAGGTAACATAATTATAAATTCATAAATAATTAATACATTCCATAAAATAAAAACAAACATATATACATAGTATGTGAAATGTAAATATTGTCTTGCATGGTTGATCTATATTTATTTTAATAATATCATATTATTTTAATATTAATTGCTCTTTTAAAACTAAAATATTTGAAATTTTATCACAACAATAACGTTTATAAAATGCATAAAATTTTAAAATTAATATATTTGATATTTTATTAAAATAAAACTTCTATAAAGTGCATACAAAAATAGAAACAATCTGAATAAAAACAAGTGAGTAAAAAATCACTTTAATTCAAATGAACAATAATAATAATAGCCTACTTTGTGCATCATTTTATACACAGCATATTTAGTAAAACAGATCTTTGTATTGTTATATTATTTTAAGAAATATTAATAAAGTTATAAATAAATTATACAGTTTGTATAAATAATGTTTATATTTATTTTCTAAGTAAAATAAATTTAAATGCAAACAAAAGGTAATGTTTTATAACTAATGCATAATCAAAAAAGGTAAAATAACTACAAATTCATAAATAATTAATACATTTTATAAAAATAAAAATAAATACAATGAAACATAGTATGTGAAATGTAAATATTATCTTGCATGGTTGATCAAATATTATTATATATATATATATTTAATTTAATTATTATTTTAATATTGATTAATAATAATAGTTTTTTAATTAATATATTTGATATTTATCACAAAAATAACTTCTATAAAATGCATGCAAATAAATTAAATGAATAAAAATAAGAGAAATCTACTTGAGTAAAAAAATATTTTAATTAAGATGAAAAATATACAATTAATTATTATTATTATTAATATTATTATTATATTATTTTAATATCAATTAATAATAATAGTTATTTTAAAATGAATATATTTTATATCACAAATATATAAAATGCATAAAAATAGAAACGGTGCTCAAATGAACAATATAAGATTATTAATAATAATAACAACTATTATTATATTATTTTAATATTAATTAATAATAATATTTTTTTTATTAATATATTTGATGTTTTATCACAAAATAACTTCTATAAAATGCATTCAAAAATAGAAACAATCTGAATAAAAACAAGTGAAATCAATTTTAGTAAAAAAAAATCTCTTTAATTAAAATGAACAATAATAATAATAATAATAATTATCATCATCATCATCATCATCATCATCATCATAATAACTGACTGTGACTAAATAACCTTATCTAAATAATAAAATTCGCTCGGAGAGATTACGGACTACAAATCCCATGAGCGCCGACACAACATCCGGGTGTGCGTGAGGTTAAAAGTCGCGGCGCCCATCCGCTTGTTTTGTGAGTGTGTTTTGAGGGCTTGAGTTCTGCCTGAAGTGTTTTGGGTTCAGTCGAAGCATGGACGCGGTACAGAGACACAGATCCATGTACAAAGGCACGACTCCGCCATGGAAAGAGACATACAGGAAGGTAAATGTCATGTTTGCTGAAAGCTGTCAACAACAAGGTCGTATTATAAAAGAGCGAAATATATTATCTTTTAACTAACTATTTAGGACAATTACGTTATTGTTTTCATTGTGACATTGTTCTGATGCCATTTACAGTAATGAAAAACACCAGTTCATCTATTATTCCGTCACAGGAATGAGAATTAGTGGATAAATTATCAAAATATTCACTAGTCCACAGCTAAAACATGCAAAAATCTTGTCTAACCAAACCAAAACACTTCCCTAGACCTTTGGACATTGATTTAAATACATTTGTATCTCAAAAGGTGAAATAAAAATAAACACTGAAACTAGGGAATATTAGCTTGCATGGTTGATATAAATGTATTTAAATGTCAATTGTTATTATGTTAAAATATACACCTGACGGTGAAGTGAATAACTCTGATGATCTCTTCATCTCCTGTTAGTGGGTGGGATATATTAGGCAGCAAGTGAACATTTTGTCCTCAAAGTTGATGTGTTAGAAGCAGGAAAAATGGGCAAGCATAAGGATTTGAGCGAGTTTGACAAGGGCTAAATTGTGATGGCTAGACGACTGGGTCAGAGCATCTCCAAAACTGCAGCTCTTGTGGGATGTTCCCGGTCTGCAGTGGTCAGGATCTATCAAAAGTGCTCCAAGAAAGGAACAGTGGAGAACCGGCCACAGGGTCATGGGCGGCCCAGGCTCATTGATGCACGTGGGGAGCGAAGGCTGGCCCGTGTGGTCCGATCAAACAGACGAGCTACTGGAGCTCAAACTGCTCAAGAAGTTAATGCTGGTTCTGATAGAAAGGGGTCAGAATACACAGAGCATCGCAGTTTGTTGCGTATGGCGGCATAGCCGCTGACCAGTCAGGTGCCCATGCTGACCCCTGACCCCACCGCCGAAAGCACCAACAGTGGCACGTGAGCATCAGAACTGGACCACGGAGCAATGGAAGAAGGTGGCCTGGTCTGATGATCATGTGTTCTTCTACATCACGTGGATGGCCGGGTGCGTGTGCGTGGCTTACCTGGGGAACACATGGCCCCAGGATGCACTATGGCGGAGGTGATGCTTTGGGCAATGTTCTGCTGGGAAACCTTGGGTCCTGCCATCCATGTGGATGTTACTTTGATGATAATGCTCCTGACACAAAGCACAAATGCTTCAGGAATGGTTTGAGGAGCACAACAACGAGTTTGAGGTGTTGACTTTGCCTCCATATTCCCCAGATCTCAATCCAATCGAGCATCTGTGGGATGTGCTGAACGAACAAGTCCGATCCATGGAGGCCCCACCTCCCAACTTACAGGACTTAAAGGATCTGCTGCTAACATCTTGGTGCCAGATACCACAGCACACCTTCTAGTGGAGTCCATGCCTCGACGGGTCAGCAAAAGGGGGACCAACACAATATTAGGAAGCTCATAATGTTTTGCCTGATCTGTGTATCTTCCATGCAAAGTACATGTTTTGGAAACAAGCTACTGGTTAGGATTATCCAATTTTAATGTAACCTCATGAGCCGGTTCTCTTTAAAATGTTCAATAAGGTTATGCTCTGTGTCCCCAGCGCTGTGTGGAGCGGTTGAAGAACAGCCGGTCGCGGTTACTGGAGAAGTTCAGACAGATGGGAGACGATTCGGCTGGATCCAATCGCTCCCTGCTCGTCCAGGAGGTGATGGAGGAGGAGTGGAGCGCCTTACAGTCGTCCAACCACAGTCTCCCGTCGCTGTGGAATGGAAACGGCATTAGAGATGTGCGTATGTGGACCGGTTTGTATCAGTCTTGGGACACGCAAACCCTTGTCGTTCACAGGGTTTTAAACTCCATAAAGGAAATACAACCTCAAATCCAGTCAAATGCAATCAAATATGTGATTTGTTAATTCTCTTTAAAGGGGTACTTCAGCGCTGGGAAGATGAATCTGTATTTAAACTGGGTCATTAATGTAGGAGAAATGTGACATTTATTTTTGAATTTGGTGCCTTCTAGACTGAGAAAACACAGAAAATGTATTTTTGTCTCATGGGGATGAAAGACAACAATTCCCAGAATGCACTTCGCTGCCCTACTCTAGGCACGGCTAGTCGGCTACTGGATTACTGGATCACTTGCCCACCACGTTCATTTTCAGAAAATCAGTTCAGTTAGAGACACTACAATTAAAAACTGAACGTGTCTGTTCGATATAATGCGAGTGAGCCGATTGAGCGTCACGGCACAGACGCAGCAGGATCGGATTACATTCATCACATGAGCGGAGGTAATTGCGGGATTCACGGCCTGCGCCGCATTCACAGCGTGATCAGTCTGGCGTGTGTTCAGTTCATGTCTTTGGAAGCTTAACTTTCATAGGAAGTTCATTTGAACAGTTGAAACACTCCCTTTACTCTCCACCGCTCCGTTTACATGAATCTCCGCAGCTCCCGAGCCGAGTGCTGTGAGTGTGATGTTGAAAACATGTGGGAATAGCGCCTCCTGCTGGCTGTAGTCTTCAGCCTCTGGACAAAAACTCCTCAGATGATGCAAAATGACAATATTAGCGTCATCAGAGGAATTTTTCCAGAAATAAAATACATAATTCTCGTCTCAGGGGAGATGAGGGGAAAATGATAATTTGAATATACTTCCGGGTTTCTACTGATACAAAGCTTAATGCTAATCGCTGAAGTAACCCTTTAACCTTTATTTAACTGACAAAAGTACAAAGCAAAGTTTCACTAACCAAGTGTATTTCTAAACAGATTTTGGTTTTGATGGCTGACTCCAAAAAAGATGGGACAGAGGCGAAGAAAAAAAAGTGTAAAATATTGCCAAATATCATGAAATTCAAAAATCACTATAAAAGTGAGCCATGAAAATCGGAATTTGGTTACATTTACAAAATGCACTTAAAGGCACAATATGTCCGATTTTTGGATTAAATTATCCAAAAAACACTAGAACAGTGTGTTGACGTATGTACAAGAATATTTAAATCCAGAGAAATCATCAATTTTAACCAGGATACGCACTGTGTGTGGCCTATCAATGACATCATACCTGCGTTACCATCTGGTTTTATTTGGTAGAAACCATGGCAACACTAGCGCCGCTTTAATATCTGCTGTGTTTATTAGACACTGTTTGGATCATTGATGGACAGAAACTCATCATTGTTCTCCAGCTCAGTTCGTCTTATTGTGTAAATCTGCTGTTCTTGATTTACCATCAGAGTGCCATGTTTTACCGCCTGATATTACCTCGCTCACTACAGTGTGAACAAGTGTCTCATATCAGCGCCGATCCGATGCACAGAGTTGCGTTGTTGATACTTTATTGATCCTTTACAGGAAATGACATTGTCACGGCAGCTTCAACACACAAAAGAACAGCTCCACTCTCAAGTCTTTTACTATCTACAGTACAGAAATTGACATAAGAAATGAACACTAATATACACCCTAAATATGCAGTCCCAATAATGAGTCCTGTCTTATTCAAAGCAGATTGAACAATCTGATAGCAGTCAATAAAAAGGACTTCCAGCTACGCTCAGACCAATCGGTCTATGACTGAAGGTGCTGGTGTTACGCATCCCAAGAGTGTGTAGTGCAGTGGTTTTCAAACCCTTCCTGGAGGACCACCAGCCCTGCACATTTTGTGTGTCTCCCTCATCTATCACACCTGCTTCAACTCATCAGCTCATTACTAGAGACTGCAAGACCTGAAATGGGTGTGTCTGATATAGGGAGACATACAAAATGTGCAGGGCTAGTGGTCCTCCAGAACAGGTTTGAAAACCACTGGTGTAGTGGATGTGAGGAGTTGGCCATTATCGATCTCAGCTTAGAGAGTATTCTCCGCTCCGCCACCAGCTGGACCGTATCAAATTCAGTCCCTGCAACAACGCCAGCCTTCTCAATCAGTTTGTCGACTCTGTTTCGATCTCCCGTACGAGCACCCTCTCCCCAACACACCACGGTAAAGAACAGAGCACTAGCCACCACTGTCTGGTAGACTGTGCATAGTAGGGGACGGCAGATGTTGAAAGAGCTCAGTCTCCTTAGAAAAGGCTTTGACCCTTCTTGTACACCGTCTCCATGTGGCTCCTCCAGTCCAGCTGCACACCAAGGTAACTATGGCTAGAGAACATCTCCACTTCCATACCATAATCGGAATTGACTGTCCTCTTCCTCCTACAATCCACAACCATCTCCTTGGTTTTCAAGATGTTAAGGTGGAGATGGTTGAGCTAATAACCTCACTTTAACACAGTCAAATGTGTGTAATATGACACACACACACACACACACACACACACACACACACGTGCGCGCGCACGCACACGAGTGGAAGAAGCAGAAGCACTCATGGCAGAATAAAAGCTCCGCCAAAACAAGTCCTCAAGATACGCCTTTGTATTGAATAAAATCCGTATCCTGGTTAAAATCGCTTATTTCTCTGGATTTAAACATTCTTGGAAACATTTGGCATAATGTAAGTACACAAGTCAACACAATATACAACACCGTTCTAGGAGTTTTGGGCTATTTAAATCCAAAAATCTTGCATATTGTGCCTTTAAAAGGAAAAGCCTCCCAAACATAATGGAGATGGTCGTTTAGAGCATGACTTGAGGGGGAAGGGAGGTTTTCAAATCCAAATTATGCCGCTTGGAATAGCATTTATTGCAGAATTAAATCTTTAAACAGTACAGGATATTGGTAGATATTCATAAAAATCTCATATGATAAAATATCACCATTAGGGTTGAATAGATCGGCAGCAAAAGTTATGTTTTTATCCAAAAAAATAAGTATCTATTTCTAATTTTAATATCTGAATTATTGAATATACTTGGTGTGAGGATGCATTATGTGCCTTTCCTACTCAGGTTTACACCGCACAGCAGGATTTCGATGATCTTTCAGCGTTTGAGGAAATCCAGCGGGAGCTCATAGCACAAGGTTAGCCTTTCTCTCTCATTACATCAGGTGTTGAAAAGCCTGGAAGCATCAGAGAAGATACTTATGTAAATGCATTGATTAATAGGCGTGAGGATTGTGTTAAACCATTTAAGATGATTTCAACGTCTCTCTCGTCCTTCAGAGCTCTCGATCCTAGAGGAATATAACAGCAGCGTGCGCTATGAAGAGCAGTATTTAGATTCAGTGCTGGAGGGGATGGAGCAGGGTGGACGGATCATATGCCCCATATGTCATGCGTAAGTGTTTGCCATAAACCAATCCTTCCTGCAAAACTCCTCCGTGTCATGTCCTCATGGTGTTTCCCTCTCTGTGCAGGAATAATCTGACCGTGAACAGCCACTTTACATCATGTCCATGTGGCCTTTACGTCAACACTATTGTAAGTACACTCTTAAAGTTAAAATCTTCAGGTATTAATCACTTTTTTTTATTCCCAGTGCATGAACAGCTGGTTAGGAGACTCAAACGAGATCTTCCCTGACCTCCTAGTTTGTCTATGAAAGCCTAATTTTGATGTGAAGGTCTCTGTATGTTTTCTCCGGGATGCTCTGTGTTTACACTTGCTCCCAAGATCCTCTCTTCTGTTCAGTGACACTAATGCTTATACAATGTTCAGGATAAAGAGCCGTTCTGTACTGTAATGTCATTCAAACTATAGTCTCACACCCACATCTGTACAGTCTTTTCAAACCACGCACCCCCAAATATGAACATCCTCATGTGAGGGACCCCATCCTGAAATTCAAAAGACATCGGTCTCTTATAAACACCCAATTAATACACAAAAAATATTAATATTGTCTAATATGTAGTTTCTGTTAAGTTACTTTATATATCGTTTCTGCTCACTATGTATCATTTATGTGTTTATTTCAATCTAATTAGAGTCTGAGAAATAAGTGATTAAATGTTAAATTAACATATATTAAAAAATAAAATTAAAATAAATAAATTTGATCAAAATAAATGAATAAGTATTAAAAAATGTGTATTAATTGAATACATTTAAAAAAATACATTTTTAGTTATTTATTTATGTATTGTTAGATATTTAACTAAATAACTAACATATATACACTATCTATATTTATATATATATATATATATATATATATTAGTTCACTAACTAAGAATATTAATAAAAATATTAAAATAAGTAAATTATATATATATATATATATATATACACACGATATATATATATAAACATGCTTGTTTATTTAAGGTAATTTACTTATTTTAATTTTTTTATTAATATTCTTAGTTTTACTCTAGGCTTTTTCAGATATTTATTTTAATCTCATTTATTTATTTTAATTGTTTTTGTACATTTTATCATATCTTAATTTAACACTAATTTACCTTAATTTTATCATTGTTTAATCTAATGTATTAATTAGTAAATGATTCATTTTTCTCATAAAAAATTTTCTCTAGATATTTGGGCACATTTAGAAATAAGAAATTAATTACGTTTATAATAAATTAAGCATATTTATGAACTTATTCTTATTTTTTTATTATTGTTTTATCACATTTTTAATAACTTATTTTAATCTTATTCATTTATTTACATTTTTCATGTTGTTTATTTTTCTGGACTTTTCCCTGGACCTGTTTGAAAACCCCTGGTCTATAGTCTCAAATATAATGTTAACAAATGAAACTTTATTTAAAGTGTAACCATAAATCCATAATTTGTATGGAGTAGAATATAGTGAATATTTTATTATTGCCCATGTGACCACCAGAGGAATGGACTGATAAGTCTTAGCACACACACTATAGTATTTGAGTGTCTGATCTCGTGTCTCCTCAGGGGAGGAACGTTTCATCAGAGGTTTTAGAGAATCTTCTAGAAAGACGTGTGACGGAGCACATGGAGGACTGTCTTCACAACCCCACCTTCTCTATGGCCTTCAACACTGACGGATCCCCAAACCTCATGATCAGCTGCAAGGTATCCATACGCTTACTGGCGTGTCACGTGATCAGAGTCGCTTTCTGCCTCTGGATAAACAGATCCTAATCACGTGTGATCTGCTTTCGTTCTCCGCAGGTGTGTGACTATCTGTCTGTCGTCCTGTGAACCGTTCATCTACACTGCACAGAGTCTGGTGGATGGTTTTTAAATGTTGTTAATATTTTATTTCTGTAAAAATAAAGAATTATTTTTTAACCCTTATCTCTCGCTACCTTTGAGTCGTAATGCTAACGTACAGAACTGAAAAGAAGGTTTTGTAGTTGACAAAGAGCGACTGAATTACACTTTAAAGGTGCACTATGTAAGTTTTCCGTCCGCTAGAGGTCACCTGTTCAAAACAAAGGCGTAGTTTGATGGTGCCAAGTTTGAGCGCAGAATCTTGGGACATGTGGTCTTCACCTCACAGCCGGTGGGGAAGAATCGGGACAGGACTCGGGCAGAAATCATGTTGATGGATGGGATTATTAGCGTTACTGTAGTGTGAAGCAGAGCAGGCCCCAGTGTTGAGGAGGTGAGCAGGGCTGATGTTAATGAGATGAACGCAACACAGCTCGCAAGCAGCGGGACTTTTATTATGCCACCGGTGCCATTTCCTCTCTTCCAGTCATGAGTATGAGGTAACGCAGCTCTGTTTATCATATCAGACACATATGGATCACTTTTCCTCAGGACATGCTAGCTGGAAACATAGGATTCCATTCATTATGCTAAGCTAAGCTAGTGGCGACCCTGCCAAACTAAAACAATGCATGCACTGAGACAAAAATGCATTTGTCCACATATCTAAATGTAGGAAAGAAGTTGAATAAGCCCTATTTCTAAAAACGCTGGAGTGTTCCTTTAAATAAAACTTAAAAGCACACAATACGTGTGCTTTTAACAGGGAAGCTCTGATTGAGGGATTTAAATTATTTAAATCTGGCAACCACATGAACACTCTTTTTTCCCCACAAAAACAATTTTTCATTTATTTATTTTTTGTCAACGGCATTGCATGTTGATATAAGCCCTATTCAGACAGTAATTGTTTCTCGTGGGGTCATAAGGTATTGTCATCATTGACAGGGGTTAGTCCAGGGGTGTCCAAACTCAGTCCTGCAGGGTTTAGCTCCAACTTACCTCAACAAACCTGCTGGAGGTCTCTGTTTAGTATCCGAATCCAGAATGCCAGTGTTTTTCTCCCATTACCTGCTTAAAAATCCCTAGTTGAATTACCTCCTGTTTTTAGACAAACACCAAGGTCGTGTGGTCGTTTAACTGCCGTCTGATTCCACATCTCTGAGTTTTCAAGAATATATCACTTCAAAATTCACTGTTTATATCCTTTTTGACCCCTGCAGCGCACCGTACGGTTGCGCTAAGCTGTAATGTGGATGCATTTTAAAGATCTAGGGTGCGTCTCAATCAGTAGTGACTACTGAATTAGGAAGCTGATTGAGACGTACCCCTAGACTTTTATTACTGAAATGCTGGCAAGTATTTACAAGAGCAATATACACTCACCTAAAGGATTATTAGGAACACCTGTTCAATTTCTCATTAATGCAATTATCTAATCAACCAATCACATGGCAGTTGCTTCAGTGCATTTAGGGGTGTGGTCCTGGTCAAGACAATCTCCTGAACTCCAAACTGAATGTCAGAATGGGAAAGAAAGGTGATTTAAGCAATTTTGAGCGTGGCATGGTTGTTGGTGCCAGACGGGTCAGTCTGAGTATTTCACAATCTGCTCAGTTACTGGGATTTTCACACACAACCATTTCTAGGGTTTACAAAGAATGGTGTGAAAAGGGAAAAACATCCAGTATGCGGCAGTCCTGTGGGAGAAAATGCCTTGTTGATGCTAGAGGTCAGAGGAGAATGGGCCGACTGATTCAAGCGGATAGAAGAGCAACTTTGACTGAAATAACCACTACAACCGAGGTATGCAGCAAAGCATTTGTGAAGCCACAACACGCACAACCTTGAGGCGGATGGGCTACAACAGCAGAAGACCCCACCGGCTACCACTCATCTCCACTACAAATAGGAAAAAGAGGCTACAATCTGCACGAGCTCACCAAAATTGGACAGTTGAAGACTGGAAAAATGTTGCCTGGTCTGATGAGTCTCGATTTCTGTTGAGACGTTCAGATGGTCGAGTCAGAATTTGGCGTAAACAGAATGAGAACATGGATCCATCATGCCTTGTTCCCACTGTGCAGGCTGGTGGCGGTGGTGTAATGGTGTGGGGATGTTTTCACTGTGCAGGCTGGTGGTGGTGGTGGTGTAATGGTGTGGGGGATGTTTTCTTGGCACACTTTAGGCCCCTTAGTGCCAATTGGGCATTGTTTAAATGCCACGGCCTACCTGAGCATTGTTTCTGATCATGTCCATCCCTTTATGACCACCATGTGCCCATCCTCTGATGGCTACTTCCAGCAGGATAATGCACCATGTCACAAAGCTCCAATCATTTCAAATTGGTTTCTTGAACATGACAATGAGTTCACTGAACTAAAATGGCCCCCACAGTCACCAGATCTCAACCCAATAGAGCATCTTTGGAATGTGGTGAAACGGGAGCTTCGTGCCCGGGATGTGCATCCCACAAATCTCCATCAACTGCAGATGCTATCCTATCAATATGGGCCAACATTTCTAAAGAATGCTTTCAGCACCTTGTTGAATTAAGGCAGTTCTGAAGGCGAAAGGGGGTCAAACACAGGATTAGTGTGTGCTCCTAATAATCCTTTAGGTGAGTGTATATCACCGATCAAAAAATATAAAATAAAAACACGTAAACATTTAAAATGGGCTGTTATTACGGCAGCAATTATACATGATAAAATAACCACAGCATTATGATTACCTCATGTCAATAAGAGGCTGTGTTCACTTATTTCTGCTCATTTCCATGTGGAATATATAAAAATGTAAAACAATGCATCTTTTTATTTGGGGAGTGAGACGGATCCTGTTACACATGCAAGAAAATAAAACAAGTTTATGAAACCATTTCTACTCAGAATGACTTCCAAACCGCTTTCAAAAACACTCATGCCATCTCACATTATTCAATATGTAGTCAAAGGGGAAGACCCGCCTGTTTCATGCCCATTTCTCCTCATCTAGTCGTCATTGTATATTACAAACATAGGTGGAATTATAATTTTGGAATTACTTGTTTTTTCTTTTCCAAGTTGCTTTAGATAAAAGCATCTGCTAAATTCATAAATGAGATATATAGAGACAAAATACATCAAGGAGAATCACATTTTTCTCATTTTAGCAACACTATTATTCTATTGAAAGAAAAGCAGGACAAGCGGCTCAATATTTCCTCTGAGTTTTATTTCTCATGACCTGTAAAGCCATCTGACATTTGAACCGGTGTGCACATAACTTGGAAAAAAAAATTTATATAAAATTAAATACAAAACTGTTCTGCCTTCATTCCGTCATCACTCCAGAAGCATCACAGAGTTTGGGATAAATCTCCACAGCACAGATTATTTGCATTTGACGAAAGTGCTGAGCTCCTCCAGGAACTTGATATACTCCTGATGCTCCAGTGCCGTGCTCAACTCCATCAGCTCATCCGCAAACGTGTTGTCCACGCCACGGTCAGCCAGGAAGTCCATCAGATGGTCATACAGGGCCTGGGGAGTCAGAGGGGTCAGAGGTCAAGTGGAGGTTGTTACCACCACAACAAGGCAATGGCTTATAAAGTGCATTGGTCAAACACTCTCACCTGTGAATGTGCATGGATTATGTTTCCATCATTTCAAGCACAAGCTGTTTTGTGCACTTATAAACATTGTAAAATGTTTGGTCAATATCAGGGTTCGAGCACTTTATGGCCTTTAGGCACATATGCGTGAAAAGATATGCTTTATTCACCAAGCATGTAACCCTTTCATCATAGAAGGAAAAGACACTTTAATATGGAAATAAATGGTTTATAAAGCTTTTTAACAGGTAAAGCATCACCAATGCGCTGATCTCCATTAAAGTTAGCATGTTTGTCTAGAATCATAATGTCACATGTGCTTATCTAATATTGTGAGGTTGAGTTTTTGTTTAGGATTTATAGGCTTTTGAGTATATTTTACCACACCCTTATTTCTAAATAACCCAATTATAGCCATCCACATGCCAAAGTTCAACATTTTTTGATAATGTTTGACCTAGAGAGTCTAGAGAATCGTACTGCATTTGGCTTTAGGGGCTGAGTGGAACTAGTTCACAAAAGTAGTTTTTTTACACAATCATGAATATTTACGGAGCGATTTGATTGACAGCAGTGGCTCTTGAGGGAAAGTTGTTCAGTTGATCTAACAAATTATATGCATATTGTGTGTATGTGTGAAATACCCCGTGATTATTACAGAGGGGTAAAACTCATTAGCTCCACCTAAAGGTCTATTTCTTTCAAATTGTCAAACAGGCCCACTGAATTTTATTCCGATCCACCTTCGTTAACCTTGTCTAACAGGTGCTCAAACTTCTTTGTCTGATGGCGGCCATGTTTTTTAAGATATGCAAATGTCCTCCAAGACAATCTATGCACCTTGGACAAACACAGTGCATGCCAATTATCAAATCAATTGAACTAACATTTGGGTGGTTATAGCCATTTTCATGGGTTTTTTTCTGTTATAGGGCCACCAAGTGGCCATTCACGGAAATGTTGTTCTTGTGACCTCAGATTAAGCCCAAGCATTGATGAAAATATCTCATTCCATTAACGAGTTTTAAGCAGTTTAATAAAAGTGGCTCCTCCCACTTCGATCACTTTGGCATCCCGTTGCGACCGTGAATTGAAATATCAGGGTTTCTTATTAATTATTGACAATCTGACTCAAGAAAATGTTTCTGCACTGATTTAGTTTCGATCAGGCCAAAAACCTAGGACTAGTTTGCAAAAGTAGGTTTTTCAAAAAATCCAAAATACCCGAAAATTTTGCCGATCAATTGAATCCAAAGCCCAATGCTTTAGGGCAGGGCTATTCAATTACAAATTCAGTTGGGCCAGATCTTCAAACCAAGAAGGTTAGCTGGGCCAGTCATTTTAGCGGTGAAGCAGTTAGGGCTGTCGCGGTAACCGCAATATTGTAAAACCGCGCTATTGACAAGCCAACCGCAGAGGAAGGAAAGCAACCGCAAAAACCGTGGCAACCGCAGTGTTCAGTTTTTTTTTTTTTTTTTACAATGCATCATGTGCATTTGATGTTAAATAAATTAATAATGATACAAGAGTGTTACGACTGTCATTTTCCCGCGAACTATTTGTATCCGGTGTTTCGTGTATTTTGAATAGGCCTACTGAAACGATGGCTGACTCGCCCCAAAACCTAATGCCACCACGTCGCTAGTTTGGGAACATTTCGCTTTCAACCCAATGAAAAAGGCGAGAATTTAGATGAGACCATTATGCAAGTGCGTCACTGGTTGGAGACGAAGGGCAAGTGGAGGTGCCACCTCCAGCAAAGAAAATAACTCTTGGAGACCTACTGAAGTCACGGACAACCTCCGCCAGCGCCATACCCAAGAGAGCGCGAGCAGATAACGAGCTCAGGCGCTATCTGCATAAGGAGTGCATCGACTCAAATCCACTGTCCTGGTGGCGCGATAATCAGTATAGATTCCCGCTGCTGTCCAAAGTCGCGCGCAAATATGTGTGTATTTGTGCAACGAGCACACCATCAGAA
The DNA here is from genome assembly GCA_023029165.1 of Gobiocypris rarus. Taxonomy (NCBI): domain Eukaryota; kingdom Metazoa; phylum Chordata; class Actinopteri; order Cypriniformes; family Gobionidae; genus Gobiocypris; species Gobiocypris rarus. The sequence goes on from CM040916.1 coordinate 52,920,043, forward strand.
AGAGTTTTCAGTGCTGCGGGGAATATCGTTACCCCCATGCGATCCTCCCTGAAACCGCATAAGGTCAATATGTTAGTTTTCTTAGCGCGAAACAAAGACATGAGCCAGGTCTAAATAACTTTTGTTTACGCTTAAGTAATATTTTCGTTTGTTCTCTGTATTTTCACATGGTTTTGTTTTCACACGTTGTTTTAATTCTTTCGTTTTTCAAAATGGAACATGCAATTTCTTCTTTTCATGTGATACGTTAAGATTATTTGATTTCTTTTATTTTTTTAAATGGAAAAAGGCATGTTCTTGTTGCTGTTTTGCATTTAACAATAAAAAAAAATGTTTTTAAACGTGTCTCTTTGTCAGTTAAAAAGCAACAATTTATGCTACATAATAACTCAACAACAGAGCTTTTTATGCAATAAAATCAGGATACATTAGGTTTCTAAAAAAATAAAATAATAAATAAATAAATAAACATGTAAAACCGCATACCGCGCTATTGAGCCACCCATAATAACCGCAAGGTAAATTTCCTAACCGTGACAGCCCTAGAAGCAGCTCGTAATGACAAATTTTAAAAACACAAACAAATTTATTGAAAAACAAAGGATTATTCATTGTTTCTCTTTTAACTTTGGTCAGTTTGCTCAGCAAAAGGTGCATAAAAACAATAAAAGAGCTAAATGAACAGAATCTGAGAAAGCCCCTATTTTTCCCACTTACAAAGAGAAAAAAAACCGACCTAGGCTAACTATATATCTGACCTATCTGATCACAAAATGCATAAAACAAAATAGTGCACAGTAGGTTATTAGACATAACATTAAGTTTCCTTTTGAAACTAAATAAACATCTTGCACACAGGGGCGTCGCACAATTCGGGCCCTATGCATTGGCAGTCCTGATGGGCGAGGGCAGAGGCTATTTGCTCTAAGTGAAAATAGTGATGGATGCTATTTACAAAGTGAAATATCTTTACTAAGTACAAAATATATTCTATTTACATGTAAAGTAGCAGAAATTTGCAATATGTGTAAATAGTAATAATATGCAATTTTTTCTTTATTTTGGCAGATACATACTATTTGCACCTCAGTATTGCTGTACATTAACAGGATGCAATAATAACAAGTATACATAATTATATTTATTCAAATTATTAAATGGGTGCAGTGCAGCTCTCAATGCCCCAACCCTTACCTGTAGGAGCCTTATTTTCACTGACAAATATTGCAAATGATGTGGTGCATTTCAGTCTTTAAGCATTTGTGTTTAGAAAGTAAACGTTATTTATTTGGATAATTATTCTCAAATTTTACATTGAAATATGTTGCATGTTAAAATTGCACACTGGCTCTTTAAGAACTGCGGCTGTTAGTGATGCGGTGGTTCGGAAATAGAGTGGAGTTGCACAGTTCTCGTTACTGCAGCCGTGATATTTAGGATTTAAGATAATATTTGATTATTTTATTGTATTTGCTTGATTTATTAACGGATCAAGATTAAAGGAAGGATTTTTCCTGATTTTTCCTTCTCTCACAAAGGATTTTTCCTGAAGACGACGGATTATCTGGATTGTTTTTATTGGACATGGAGCGAGTTGACTGGAAACGAACACTACTCAATAAATGCTTTTATTATTATTAAACATTTTGTTAGACACTGTTTCCACTTTTAGAACATTTTCTTAATTTGTATTCAAAGAAAATGCCTTTCCGATGTGATATGTGATGGGAAAAGGGAGAAGATCAAACTGTGCACAAGGCAGATTCGAAACCGCGTGTTGATCGCGTCAAAACCTTAAACTCTAAGCCTCATGCTCTATTGACAAGTATTTGTCTGTCCAGGCAGGGTTAAACTTACAGTTTTCATCTGCAATTTTACGTTATAGTGTTGAGAAAGACATATTGAAAGTAATCTCCAGGGCAGCTACTACTCTCTGTACTACTGTATGAATGCGCGTTTTTGCCGGACCATAAATAAATACTTTTAAATAATTTATATATATTAATTAATAATTATATTAAATAATAATTAGTTTATAATATAACAGCCCCTGTCAGGCCGATCGGGGCAGGCTTTGGTGATGTTGTAGACGGTGTGGGCTCTACCAGCCCTCAAAGTTTCAAGTCTCTACGTCTTACGGTTTGGTCTGCCCGATCATTTTTAAGGGAGAATGCTGACAATTCTAACACTTACAAAAGGGTTTCAACACTACGTGCTTAAAATAATAATATTTTGCAATAAACCTATTATATATTGTTTCAACATTTGTAAATGAGTAGAAGTATCTGAAGACCTGTTGTTTTCCTGTTTCTCACTGTGAAGCTGCTCTGAGAGCATCTGTGGTGTATGAAGCGTGACTTGACTAACCCAGTCCAGAGAGTCTGTGTTGAGCGTGTAACTGGTTTCCTTCCAGTCCACGTCGCCCTCCGGCTGGAAGCTGACCTCACGGATGCTGAAGATATCGCTCTCCTCCTCGCCCTCGCCGTGACCGGTCTGCTCAGAGACAGAGAGCTTACGATATGAAATCCAGCGGTTGAGAAAACGGACACACTGACAGGAAATACAACAGCGAGAGGAATAAAACCCACCTCATCCTCGGGGAAATGACAGTCAAACACTAGGGAGTTCTTTGTGCCCTGTTTGGTCACCTCAACCACAAAGTTGGGCGTCGAGACAATGTCAGGCTAAAAAAAACACAGGAAAATATGCATCAAAAACACAACAAGGTGGAAGCCAGTCGAGCTGCTCAACTGATCGGTAAGCCCCGCCCCTCGAATGCACATGAGCCAATGGCAGTTGAGTATCAGTGTATGTTAATGATAATGCAAGGGATTAACTTAATAAACCATAACTTAAGTTTGGCCTTCAATCGGAGGGGGTATACGCTACTTTCTCTGTCCAAAAACAACTTAGGATAAGGTTTTCACACGGACACTGTCATAGTAAGACTGTTTGTCCGAGTTAGCAACAGTAACTAAGGGAGGCGGGGCTTACCGATAGGTCAATTATGTAATGTCTTTAAAGCAGTGGTTCTCAAACGGTAAAATAACCCAAAAAAAGTATTAAAAATAATCTGAAATTCATCCCCTTAACCACTCTCTACAAACCAGGAGGCCTGGGATTTCTAGAAAATTGGCATTTTTATAATTAAAATACATTTTTGTAGTTTAAAATATTTTAATCGGTAGATTGTGAGTCAAAAACATTTGGTAACACTTAATTTTAAAAACAACATGTACTTACTATAGTAATAGTAAATTATTAGGGCTGGGTTTAAAAAAAACTGGGTTTAAAAATTAACCGATTCTCATTTTTCGAACCATTATCGATTCTTAAATCCCAAGAATGGATTAGTCTATCCTGTTTTCAGGGGAATGAACGGGACATTGTAGCGCCTCCCATCCATTAAATCACAATAATATGTGTGCTTTGTTACTATTGATGTGACACAGTCCCAGATTTCAAATTACGAACATTTTATTACAAAGTTCATAAACATAAATAGCGTTTTGGGGCTGTGTCATGAGATCAGTGTTTCAAACATGGAAGGACGTCAGTAAAACAGCTCGTCACATTTACCTCAGAAAAACCATTTCCAGCGTCCATAAACCCGTTATCCAGCTAGAAGAATGAACTCTAGAGAAGCATTTTGCTAAATATATGCACAATATTACAGAAAAAAATTATAGGCCTAATGAATATGTTCTTTAATATTTAATGTATGTATGAATAAATCTGGCAAGTTAAGACAGCCACCATTTAAATTTATATATATATTTAAGTTTATATTCCAAAAAATGAATTGGAGTAGAAATATGATTATGTATAGTTAATATTATAATATTCATTGAAAGTAACTTAAGTGTTTGTCTGCAAATCAGTTCATTTTTACCTTGAATATTAGAGGATGCACTGATTATACACTGATACACTGATTTATAACTCTCGAAGCTTCAGGAAGCTGTGTTTTGAAATCGGCCATCACTATAAAAGTCGGCTTTTGGGTTTTTTTTGCGCACAAACACTATTCTCGTCGCGTCGTCAAATGATTGTAGAGCCACTGTAGTGAGATGGACTCTGGAACAGCGCCTTTTATGGGTCTTGAGAGAGGAAATGACATCACTGCCAAATAGGGCTGGGCGATATCTAAAAAAAAATTATACCTCGATATTGTCAACATTTTTACGATATATATCTCGATATGTTTGCAGTTGCTTTTAAATAAACAAAAAAAGATGTATTTTGCCCCCATTAAAAACAACAAAAACTATTTAGATAGAACCAAATTAAATACAAAATGTTTGTTTACTGAACAGGATGGGATGACCAAAATCTTAAATCATGATACGAGTAATTTTATATATTTTTTTAAATGTACTTTTATAATTACAATATAGATTTTTAATTTGATATATATATATTTCAAAACATAAGCAAAACATGCAAATTACAAACAATATGACAAAAACAGTGCTTTATTTTCAGCTACAGTGGGTCTATTTAACATTAGCAAGTCAAGAAATAGATCAAAAATCAAATATATATATAAAAAACTGCTCAGTCTTCACTCTAAAAATGAACTATAGGCTACACTGATTCTTAATAAATATATTAAAGTTGTTTTGGCCAAGCATGGGGTATTTTTCTATTTTTCATTGGTGTTTGATGAACATTAAATCACACAGAATATGAGCTCCGGCCCTTTAAGAGCTGCACGGACCCAATACACTGACACACACGATTTCTCACTCAGCTCTGTGTGTGTTCACTAAAGACACACACTACTGTGTTTAACACTCGCCAGGATGTGCATCTTTACATTTGTTTGACCATTGAATCCCAATAATCCATGAAAGAGCTGAATCCCGATCGCATGTTGTGTGAAAGGCATGTGCGCTTCAGGTCAGAGTCCCGTGCCGCGCTGTTATTCCTCTCATGCGCGCATGTTTCTGTTGCTTTTATCGTGCGCTGTGCGTATATTTAACTCTTCTGCTTCCAATGTTTAATGAACGGTGGAAGCAGACTTCTGCGTTATCTGGTAATGTTATTTGGGAAAGTATGCATGTTGAATTTGAAATATTCTATATTCACGATATTTTCAAATTTTACGTCGTCAAAATTATTGCGATATTATCGCTAATATTCGATATATCGCCCAGCCCTAGTGCCAATGGAGGCTTTCTGAGCCATCGGATCTCAACACAAATATCTTCATTAGTATTTGAAGTTAAATGCGAGTGATCGCGCCGGCGCCTGCGTGCTGTAAAGCGGCTCTCCTCACAAACACAGATATGCGTCTAATAATAGTGCACATTTATCTAGGTTAACATTAGTATTGCTACTGCTCACATGTTTGAAGTGATAAGCCATATTTGATGTTGATGAATGATGGGCGAATGTTTGGATTTCCTGCCGTTAATGATCAGTCCGTCAAAGCCTGCGTGATTTCACCACTTCCTGTGCAGGTTTATTTGTTCTGCGACTAAAGGACTAATACAATTCTGGTTGACCAAGCCTCTCTAGTCGACTATTAGCGGGCAGTAGCTAATGATCTGAGTTTCGCCTGTCATTCCATAATAACCCAGAGTTTTCCAGCATGAATGTGAAGTGTGAACAGATGATACCTCCTCATCCTGACCCTTCTGCGTTTGCTCAGGCTCTTCCTCCAGCTGTGGTGGGATGCTGTTGTTCACATTGAACGTGATGGTGACTCTGTCAAACACAAACATGATGTATAAGAATAATCATAAAAGCTCTGCAGACGATACTTTATTAATCTGCTCTTTTTTTTAAAGAGGACCTAAAATGGCCCCCCATATTCTCCATTGCTTCAGCTCCTCTCTTCCCAGTCTGTCAGTAACGCTCCGTTTAGTTCCTGTCTCTATGAAGCCCCTCCTTCTGAAAAGCACACTGTGCTCTGATTGGTCAGACGGAGCAGTGTGTTGTGATTGGTCAAGCTTCCAGCATGTTTGAGAAATCTCCCGCCCCTCACCATAACCGCCAGTTTCACTACTAACTAACTCAACCCGGCCACGCCCCTTTAATCTGCATATTAAATGAGGAATACCATTAACATATGAATCTGCTGGTCTTACTTTTCTCCAGACACTGAGCGGACGAGTTTAGCTTCCGTGCCGTTCAGTTCCAGCTCCCACCCGCCGGACATTTTAGGAAGATTTGTGTTCTTCTTGATCTTCTTTTCTTCTTTGATTTCATCTGTGAGAAACTCTGCAAATGCTTTATCACCTGAAGAATAAACACACACACACACACGCATGTTTTACTAACACTAGTAATGTATGCGATCTCATTGGTTGGTTGAGATGACATAATGTTCATCTGTCAATCAAACTCAAGGTCACCTGTTGTGATGCGGTGATGACTCATATGCAAATATTGCAGGACATGACATCACATTTAATATAATGGAATGTTCTATTTAATCTTATAGCTTTTTATTAAAAGTTTTGAATGAGGTATCTTTTTTTTAGGTAGTACTTTATTCGGTTTTTTTTTTTCATTTTTTGTTTTGTTTATATTTAATAGTTTATATTCGCACTCCTGACTTTTTTCTCGCAATTACAAGTTTACATTCACAATTTTGACTTTTCTTTCTCAATTACCAGTTTTTATTCGCAATTATGACTTCTTTCGCAATTATGAGTTTATATCTCGCAATTACGAGTTTATATTTGCAATTCTGACTTCACTCGCAATTAAGAGTTTACTTGCAATTCTGACTTTATATCTTGCAATTTCAAGTTTCTATCCGCAATTACGCGAGTTTCTATCCGCAATTACGCGAGTTTCTATCCGCAATTACGCGAGTTTCTATCTCGCAATTACGAGTTTCTATCTCGCAATTACGAGTTTCTATCTCGCAATTACGAGTTTATATCTCGCAATTACGAGTTTATATCTCGCAATTACGAGTTTATATCTCGCAATTTCGCGAGTTTATATCTCGCAATTACGAGTTTATATCTCGAAATTACGAGTTTATATCTCGCAATTACGAGTTTATATCTCGCAATTACGAGTTTATATCTGCAATTACGAGTTTATATCTCGCAATTACGAGTTTATATCTCGCAATTACAAGTTTATATCTCTCAATTACAAGTTTATATCTCGCAATTACGAGTTTATATCTCGCAATTACAAGTTTATATCTCGCAATTACAAGTTTATGTCTCGCAATTACAAGTTTATATCTCGCAAATACAGGTTTATGTCTCGCAATTACGAGTTTATATCCGCAATTAGGAGTTTATATCTCACAATTAGTAGTTTATATCCGCAATTACAAGTTTATATTTCGCAATTTCGAGTTTATATCTCGCAATTAGGAGTTTATATCTTGCAATTTAGAGTTTATATCTGCAATTACGAATTTATATCCAAAATTACAAGTTTATATTTCGCAATTACGAGTTTATATCTCAGGATTACAAGTTTATATCTCGCAAATACAAGTTTATGTCTCGCAATTAAGAGTTTATATTAGCAATTATGACTTCTCTCACAATTACGAGTGTATATTCGCAATTCTTACTTTTTTCTTCACAATTATGAGTTTATATATGCAATTCTGACTTTTCTCTCGCAATTACGAGTTTATATTTGCAATTATGGCTTCTCTCACAATTACGAGTTTATATTCGCAATTCTTACTTTTTTCTTCGCAATTATGAGTTTGTATATGCAATTCTGACTTTTCTCTCACAATTCCGAGTTTATATTTGCAGTAATGACTTTTCTTTCGCAATAACGAGTTTATATTTGCAATTATGACTTTTCTCTCACAATTAAAAGTTTATATTCGCAATTATAACTTTTTTCTTAGCAATTACAAGTTTATATTCGTAATTCTGACTTTATATTTTGCAATTACGAGTTTAAATTTGCAATTCTTACTTTTTTCACACAGTTAGGAGTTAATATTCACACTCCTTTTTTTCTCACAATTGCGCAAAGTCAGAATTGTGAAACATAAGCACAATTGCGAGTTAAGTCCAATTCTGAAGGAAAAAAACTGACTTTTCTCTCAGAATTGCGAATTTATATCAGACAATTGCAAGAAGAAAAAAAAAGCGAAACTCGTAACTGCTGGATAAAAAGTCATAAACAAGCTTCCAACAAACAAGCTTCCATTTAATTAATGATCATTTAGTACATCAAATTAAAATAATCAATGAAAATGAGAAATAGTTGCCTTAGCAACTTAATGAAATAGGTTCTTAATGTTTCATTTCAATCGGCGTTTATTTGATCTCAAGTAAGGGAAATGTTTTTATGGTTTTAGTTAACTTTAATAACTCTGGTTCTGGTTTCTCCTTCCACTGACCAATTGGTAGTTGGGGTTTACGCAATAAGAGCTTACCCTCGGTGTGCAGACTCCCGCAGCCGCAGGACACGGTGGGCAGAGCCCGCGTCGCTGTGAGCAGCCTCGGCCTGGAGCCGGACGCCGCGCCGCTGTTGCCCAGGCTCCAGATGGATCTGGTGAAGGTTCGGCTGAGGCGGACCGCGGGTCTGATAGCGGGCGCGGAGCTCCTGCTGGACAGACGCGCTGCGAGCTGAACGGCGCGACTCACGGACTTCAGCATGGCTTCGGTTCGGTTCTGATGTGCTCGCGCTGACCGCTGATCACACTGACACACACACACGTGGGGAAGGACACTGTGACCTCAGCACTCTAAACCGGAAGCGTAACACGCGGAAATGAGTTAAAAGTCCCACACGCTGCTGTCAACAACACAAGCACGTGGTTCCAGTAACTACAAGTTTTATTTCACAGCTTGTCGATTGTCTACATCAGTCATGCAGCTGTGTGGAGTGTGCAGCGAACATGTCCCTAAATACAGATGTCCAGCCTGCAGAATCAGATAGTAAGTCATTTATTCATGTTCGATTGTAAAGTTAGTCAACTTTTGCTTTGGGATACTGCAATATTTGCTCAATAACACCTTTCTTTTTCTTTTAGCTGTTCTGCGAGTTGCTTTAAAAGCCACAAAGATAATGGTAAGTCCAATACATTTTTACATTTAAGTATTTTGCAAAAGCTTTTATCCAAAGCTACTCTGGGAATCGAACCCATGACCTTGGCGTTGCGAGCGCGATGCTGTACTGATCTCTGATCAGAGTTTTGATCAGACATTAGTATAATTAAAATAAATAATGGTAGTTAATAGTCTCTTATTGGTGTGTTTATCTGAGCAATCTATGGAACAAATAAAACATTTAGAATGGGTTTGTTAAAGGCGTTATTAATGCATGTTTAAGCTGAGTTTTTTTTGCATTACACTATTCTGCCCAGCAGGGGATATACAAATCGTCACATTTTTATATCGCGATATAACATATTATCGTTACATCCCTATAAATCAAACAAGAAAATTTGCCATTTCATGTCAGCAATGTGTTGAATCGTGTAAGAAACATGTTAACAATATGTTAATCATGCCAACAAAATGCTAATTCATGCTAGTGTAACAGGTCCTAACCAACTAAACCGCGAGATTCAAATTGGGTCTCCGACGGGGTATCCTACTGTTAGCATTAGCATGTTGTTAACATGTTAAATCATAGTAGCAAATGCTAACAAAATGTTACTTATGTCAACATTACGTTAAAACATGCTAGCAACACGTTAACAGAATGCCACTCATGCATGTTAGACCATGTTAACAACATGTTAAATCATGTTAGCGATTTGTTAAATCTTGTTAGCATTAGCATATTGTTAACATGTTAATGTGTTAAAAAGTTAAGAAAATGGTAGCAATGCGTTAAATCATAGTATCAATGTGTTAACATGTTAGCAAAATGTTTAAAAAATGGTACTTACGTCAACATATTAACGGTAAAACATCCTAGCAACACGTTAGCAATGTGTTAAATCATGCTGTTAGCATTAGCATGTTTTTAACCCACTCCGAGCGAGATTCAAATTGGGTCTCCGACGGGGTATCCTACTGTTAGCATTAGCATGTTGTTATAATTTGTTAAATCATAGTAGCTATATGCTAACAAAATGCTACTTATGTCACCATAACGTTTAAACATGCTAGCAATACGTTAACAGATTGCCACTCATGTTAGAAACCTGTTAAAACATGTTAGCAATGTGTTAAATCATACTGTTAGCATTAGCATTTTGTTAATGTGTTAAAAAGTTATCATGTTAATGTATTAAATCATGCTGTTAACATGTTTTTAACCCACTCCGAGCGAGATTCGAACTGGGGTCTCCGACGGGGTATCCTACTGTTAGCATTAGCATGTTGTTAACATGTTAAATCATAGTAGCAATGTGTTAAAACATGTTAACAAAATGCTAACAAAATGTTACTTCCGTTAACATATTAACATGTTAAAACATGTTAGCAATATGCTAACAAAATGCTACTTAAGTAGCATTTTGTTAGCATATTGTTAACATGTTTTAACATGTTAATATGTTGACTTAAAGTAAAATTTTGTTAGCATATTGTTAACATGTTTTAACATGTTAATATGTTGACTTAAGTCAACATATTAACATGTTAAAACATGTTAGCAATATGCTAACAAAATGCTACTTAAGTCAACATATTAAAATGTTAAAACGTTTCAGTGTGTTAAAGATCTAACATGTTATCAATGTGTTAAAAAATGCTAGCAATGTTTTAAATAATGTTGTTCGCATTATGTTGTTAACATGTTAATGTGTGAAAGTTAACAAAATGTTAACAACTTGTGAACTTAAATCATGTGTTAAATTATGCTGTTAGCATTAGCATGTTTTTAACCCACGAGATTCAAATTGGGTCTCCGACGGGGTATCCTACTGTTTGCATTAGCATATTGTTAACATGTTAATGTGTTAAAAAGTTAAGAAAATGGTAGCAATGCTTTAAATCATAGTTGCAATGTGTTAAAACATGTTAGCAAAATGTTTACAAAATGCTACTTACGTCAACAAATTTACGGTAAAAAATGCTAGTAACACGTTAGCAATGTGTTAAAACATGCTGTTAGCATTAGTATGTTGTTAATATGTTAATGTGTTAAAAAGTTAACATGTTAATGTGTTAACATGTTAACAATATGGTAACAGAATGCTACTAATGCTAACATGTTAACAAACATTCTAAAATATGCTAGCAATGTGTTAAATCATGGTAGCAATGTGTAAAACATGTTAGCAACATGCTAGTAACATTTGTTTTGTCTTTTGACTGAGTAAAAACATTGAAACGTCTGCGTAAGCCTTTATTTCTCCTCGCTCTCATAGATTCATGTCAGCCGATTAAAGAATCCGTTGCAGCCTCCAGCAGCCCAGCACCAGTGAGCAGCAGTGAGTGAACGAACACACACACACACACACACACACATACCCACACACACTCTCATAAAAACACACATACACACAAATACACACACACACACACACACACACACACTCTCTCACACACACACACACAAATATACACACAAATACACACACACACAAATACACTCACTCAAAACACACTCTCTCTCACACACAAATATACACACACTCACTGACACACACACACAAATATACACACACACACATTATAGATTGGATACTAAAAGCCATTTTGTTTGATTTCAGCCGAACAGCCGTGGATGGTTGAGGATCTCCTTGATGAAGACAGTCACACTGACAAAGTGCCACTACAGAAGCTTCAGGAGCTCGGTATGAAGTGTGTGTGTGTGTGAGAGTGAGAGTGTGTGTGTGAGTGTGTGTGTGAGAGTGTGTGTGTGAGAGTGTGTGTGAGAGTGTGTGTGTGAGAGTGTGTGTGTGAGAGTGTGTGTGAGAGTGTGTGTGAGTGTGTGTGAGTGTGTGTGAGAGTGTGTGTGAGTGTGTGTGTGTGTGTGTGTGTGTGTGTGTGTGTGTGTGTGTGTGTGTTCATGTTTTTGTGAAATATCAGGACACAAATGTGTATAATGACATGGGTATGACACAGGTATTACAAAAAGAGGGTGAAATATGAGGACGTTCCCCATGTCCTCACTTTTCAAAATGCTTATAAATCACACAGGATGAGGTTTTTTCACAGAAAGTAAACTGTGCAGTCTCCTGTGATGGGTAGTGTGTGTGTGTGTGTGTGTGTGTGTGTGTGTGTGTGTGATGGGTAGGTTTAGGGGCAGGGGCAGTGTAGGGGGATAGAAAATACGGTTTGTACAGTATAAAATGCATTACGCCTATGGAATGTCCCCACATTTCACAAAAACAAACATGTGTGTGTGTGTGTGTGTGTGTGTGTGTGTGTGAGAGCAGGTTCACAGATGTGTCTCTCACACAGGTGATTCAGAGGCGCTGAAGGCTCTGTTGAGGAATCCTCATCTCCGGCAGCTGATGATGTCAGTGGACTCGGCTGGAAATAAAGCCAAAGCCATGAGAGACGCCATGCAGGAGCCGCTGTTCGTGGAGTTAGCTGATCAGTGCTTAAAGATCATTGAGCCTACGGAAACACAGGACGACGATGACGATGACGAATACTGATTTTATTGAACTGGCTCATAAGGACTAAAACACATGCATCAAGTCAGTGCAAAGCTGGTTATTGTGCACAAATGTTGATGTAATAAAAGTCATGATTATTAACAGCATTCACAAAACTCTTTGCTCTTTAGTGGCTTAAACACTGAGTAATTTAGACTTTTATCTGGTAATCTCTTTTATCTGATGATCTCATCTCCTGTTAGTGGGTGGGATATATTAGGCAGCAAGTGAACATTTTGTCCTCAAAGTCGATGTGTTAGAAGCAGGAAAAATGGGCAAGCGTAAGGATTTGAGCGAGTTTGACAAGGGTCAGAGAATCTCCAAAACTGCAGCTCTTGTGGGGTGTTCCCGGTCTGCAGTGGTCAGGATCTATCAAAAGTGCTCCAAGGAAGGAACAGTGGAGAACCGGCCACAGGGTCATGGGCGGCTCAGGCTCATTGATGCACGTGTGGAGCGAAGGCTGGCCCGTGTGGTCCGATCAAACAGACGAGCTACTGGAGCTCAAACTGCTCAAGAAGTTAATGCTGGTTCTGATAGAAAGGGGTCAGAATACACAGAGCATCGCAGTTTGTTGCGTATGGGGCGGCATAGCCGCTGACCAGTCAGGGTGCCCATGATGACCCGCCCGAAAGCACCAACAGTGGCACGTGAGCATCAGAACTGGAAGAAGGTGGCCTGGTCTGATGATCACGTGTTCTTCTACATCACGTGGATGGCCGGGTGTGTGTGTGTGGCTTACCTGGGGAACACATGGCCCCAGGATGCACTATGGGAAGAAGGCGAGCCGGCGGAGGTGATGCTTTGGGCAATGTTCTGCTGGGAAACCTTGGGTCCTGCCATCCATGTGGATGTTCCTTTGACACGTCCCACCTACCTAAGCATAATGTTATGCCTGAACTGTGTGTGTGCAACACTGCAGCCGGTAATTACACACCATCATGCCTTTGATAATGAATTCTCCCAAACTACAGAAGGTGTAAAAAGAAACCAAAAACAACATCTGTAATGATTTTTATTTGAATAATCAAAGTTTGACAAAAGTGTGATTGCTTAAAGCAGTACCTGAGCACAAACAAAAACACTTGTCATACATTTTGTTGATTAATACCCTGAGATGAAAATACATTTCCATCTAAAGAGTAATCAGACAAAATATTACAGATACATATGCATAAGTACATTAATTCAGTTTGCTTTGGTATGAGCATCTCCCACTCTTCCATCATGTAGTGATTCATTGTGCAGTAAAGTTAAAATATAAGATACCAAGAGTACAAAACTTGTAATAACAATCTTTATAAATACTATATTCTCCATTATATCAGTTATTGTATTCCATTCTAAATAATTAATATAATTGTATTGTAACATCATAAAGGGCCCTATTTTAACAATCTGAGTGCAGGTGCTCTTAGGGCATGTCTGATACACTTTTGCTAGTTTAACGACGGGATAAATAGTCGGTGTGCCCGGCACATGATCCAAAAGGGTCGTCCCTCGTCTCTTAATGAGTCATGGGTGTGTTTTGGGTGTAACGTGCAATAAACCAATCAGAGCCTCATCTCCCTTTCCCTTTAAAAGCCAGTTGTGCCACACCATGAGCGGATTCACTATTGACATGAGGAGAGACTGAACGCTTCTCCAGAGAGGAATCCTTTCATTATTAACATTTAAAGATGTGTGTGTGCTGCTGCGCATCCCTGTGTGTGTAATAATCAGAGTGTGTGTGCACCGCCTATAGGCTCTTATTACTAACACACCCTTTAAATAACACATAAATACTGGACTATTGACTTTAGAGCAGGTGTGTGTTGGTCAGTGGTTTTCAGTTCCTCACAATAGCAACGCTCCAACAATGCTCCTGAACACACCTGGTGTTCACACACACACACACACACACATACACCTGGTGTTCAGACACACACACATACACCTGGTGTTCACACACACACACACAAACACACCTGGTGTTCAGACACACACACACACACACACCTGGTGTTCAGACACACACACACACACACACACACACACACACACACACACACACACACACACACACACACACACCTGGTGTTCAGACAGACACACACACACACACACTAACACACCTGGTGTTCAGGCACACACACACACACACCTGGTGTTCACACACACATACACCTGGTGTTCACACACACACACACACACCTGGTGTTCACACACACACACACACTAACACACCTGGTGTTCAGACACACACACACACACACACACACACACTAACACACCTGGTGTTCAGACAGACACACACACTAACACACCTGGTGTTCAGGCACACACACACACACACCTGGTGTTCAAACACATACCCACCTGGTGTTCACACACACACATACACCTGGTGTTCACACACACACACACACACACACACACACACACACACACACACACACACCTGGTGTTCAGACACACACACACACACTAACACACCTGGTGTTCAGACAGACACACACACACACACACACACACACTAACACACCTGGTGTTCAGACACACACACACACACACACCCACCTGGTGTTCACACACACACACACCTGGTGTTCAGACACACACACACACACACACCTGGTGTTCAGACACACACACACACACACACACACACACACATACCTGGTGTTCAGACACACACACACACACACCTGGTGTTCAGACACACACACACACACACCTTGTGTTCAGACACACACACACACACACCTTGTGTTCAGACACACACACACACACACCTGGTGTTCAGACACACACACACACACCTGGTGTTCAGACACACACACACACACACACCTGGTGTTCAGACACACACACACACACCTGGTGTTCAGACACACACACACACACACACACACACACACGGTGTTCAGACCAGACGCCCATGGGTGAAAAGATGCGCCAGTGCACTTGATATTTAAACAGCGTGAACATGAGAACTGCTTCGGGATGAAACTGGCAGAACACACTTGTGCCGCGCCTGCCGGGTGTGTGATAAGGCCCTTAGTGTTTTAAAGGTGCTTTATGTAGAATTGAGAAACCCTTGTTATTAGCGACACCGGTGGCCATTATATGAATGGCAGCAGCTCTTATTGCTCTCGCTCGCACTTGTGCACAAGTAAGTTGTTTTTCATTCTTTGCTTAGAAGTAAAAATAAGTTGAAATAGCTTTAAAGCGATTTACTGTTAACAAACATCAGCAGCAATGTCTACATGGTGTTTTTAATGTGCTTTAAGACGAACCATGTGCAAATTCATCAGTAAACGCTGAGTATTTTCTCCTTAAAACTTTAGTGAACCGCAGACAAACACAGTAGTTTTTGATGTCGCAAAATACCATGTAACCAATCACGTCAACATGTGGGCGGGCATTAGCATATCATTACCTATTCTCTGGAGCAGGGGAGTCTCAAGAGAAGCAAGTTATTCTTCTGTTGATATGAACAATATAGCGAGTGAATTATGTATATGATGCATGTTATGATGAACTATATGCCTTTCTCCACTGACGCTCGATGATGTTCAAAGTGTTTCTAAGCATGTTGATGTTAAGAAAGCTTCTGTCTGACTCTGAGATGGCCAACGGGAACATGCTAACAAACACATCATTAGCTGTTTGATAACGTAGTCGAGCCAAAGGCTAATATCATAGTAATTACCGTCATGTGTGCGATGATGTAAAGAGCGATACCATTGTGCAGCGTTTACTACGGTAACTTGAGTAAAGTTGAGCGATCAGTGAGTGAGTGGAGGCGGGGCTCATTTGCATATTCATAAATCCACGTATACTAAATAAAGCAAGGATGTCAAGTTACATTCAAGCTATTTTAAGGCTTAACTTATTGTCACAGGGAAAAAAAGGTCTAAATATGTGATTTTGGTGATCAAAGATGAGTTAAGCGTTTACAGGGGAACTTTAATACAAATCAAATTAAATACCCGAATTTGGGATAATAAAGTCTTGTGTATAAATATCACTTTCCAGCTGTGCAAGAAACATTTAAATCATAACAGAAAATGCTAGTATAAAACGGACGCGGTAATAGTTATAAAAGATAGGAGAATTAAAAGGCACGTGTGCTTCATGCTGAGAGTAAATACAACTAAATACTGAACTGCACTAACAATAAGGCAGCTAAACGTTTAATATCACTTAATGTAGTATGTCAAAGGTGCATTGATTGCATGAAAGCTCTTGAGAACATGATGAGAGGTCGTGTCAGGTTTTCTCCAGCAGGATCTGGTTGAATCCGGTCACCACATCCGTCTTGTGCACCGGGTGTCTGTCAGCGTAGAGCAGCGGTGACCTCTGCAGATGCATCTTAATGGAGCCCTGTCAAAACAAACAGCGTTTCAGAATCAGCCAAAGCAACTAAAGCAGGACTTTTAGTCCGTAAACACTTAAATCATAGACGGAAAAGACCATTTACAGCCAACACAGGCAGTTCACTAAGGGAATATAGTAGTTTTTAAAGCTTTTTAACAGGTTGAGCCAAAAACCTAGGACTAGTTCACAAAATAGGTCTCTAATATTTAACGAATGGACACCCAAAAATGATAATTAGCCCATAATTTACTCACCCTCAAGTCATCCTAGGTGTATATGACATTCTTCTTTCAGACGAATAAAATCGGAGTTACATTACAAAATTCCAGGCTAATCCAAGCATTAGAATTGCAGTAATAGTGGCTCTGTTTTTGAAGTCCATAAAAAGTGCATCTGCCCATCAAATATCGTGCTCCACGCGGCTCTGTTGTGTTAATAAAGGCCTTCTGAAACAAACCGATGCATTTGTGTAGGAAAAATATTCATATTTAAAACTTTATCAGGTAAACTTCTTTCCTACATTTAGATATGTGGGCAAATGCATTTTTGTCTCAGTGCATGCATTGTTTTAGTTTGGCTAGCTTAGCTTAGCATAATGAATGGAATCCTATGTTGCCAGCTAGCATGTCCCGAGTAAAAGTGATCCAAAAAAAAAAAAAAACCCCACCTAATTACTTCTTGTGGCCTGCGTATTCACAACGAGTACAAATAGAGCAACACATGAAATCCCACAACTTCCATCAACATACCGGCGTATGTTGTGCATGTGTTGCGTGATATCTCTGCGGTAGCAGTGCTTCGCCTGTGCTTCCCCATAATATAGTCCCAAGTCAATATCTGCCTAGGAAACCGCCTAGTCTTAATCTGCATCGCTATTTGTACATGTTGTGAATACACTTTTGGATCACTTTTCCTTGGGACATGCTAACTGGCAACATAGGATTCCATTCATTATGCTAAGCTAAGCTAGCGGCGACCCTGCCAAACTAAAACAATGCATGCACTGAGACAAAAATGCACTTGCCCACATATCTAAATGTAGGAAAGAAGTTGAATAAGCCCTATTTCTAAAAACGCTGGAGTGCTCCTTTAACCTTGTTTGACAGCAGCTCGAAATTCATTGGCCGATGGCCATTCTCGTAAACAATCGTGGCACCTTGGACAAAGACACTACATGCCAGTTTCCAGGTCAATCACACTGACAGTTGCGTAGCTATAGCCGTTTTTGTGATTTTTTTCATTTCATAGCGCCACATCCTTTTTCACGCGACCACAGACCGAGTCCATGCATAAGTGTGCTGAGTTTGGTGAAATTACTTCATTTAGTTCAAGAGGGATTGCCGTTTTAGTAAAAGCGGCCACATTTTGGTATCCATTCACGGACGTCAATAGAAATTTCGATAATTATTGAAGACACAGACTTTTTCTGCACTGGTTTGGTTCCATCGGGCTAAAAACCTAGGACTTGTTTGCAAAAGTTGTTTTTTTGGCAAATCCAAAATACCCGATTTGTTCGCCTCGAGCCAAGAATCCTCAATGATATAAGACATGTAGCGAACGCTTTATGATCCATTACGTACTTCTAGTGCTGTTATTTTTTATTCGATATTCGAATATGACGTGAAATATCCGTAATCGAACTATAAATAAACTATCAGGTTTTTAAAGTGTCATGTTGCGCATTACATTCTATGATTAGACTGTTTTTTTTTTCTTAGTTTTTTTGTTTGCCATCTCATCCAATAGAGGGCGCTCTAAACGTATCATACCATCGGCCCATGACCAAATCAAGCGAATAATAGCCAGTCTGTTTTTAAAATGAAAGATAACTCAGAACAATTCACCCTCCGCAGCACGTTTGATTGACAGGCGATCGGAGCAGTCAAATCGCAGAATTTGCCGTTTTGTCTGACAAAGCAGTCAGGAGATAAACGTTGGTGGACTTGAATTTGAAAAACAGTGTACTGACGTCTTTCCTCAGTTGAAACAACATTTCTTGTAGTGTTCATTCAAGTTTATTTGATGCTTATCAATGAACTCGAAGGAAGAGATGATCGGTTCACGAGCACTGAGACGTTACAGCGATCACCACACATTAAAGAGCCACAAAACGCTATTTATTGTTTACATTTCTTTAAATAAAATGACAAAATTTGAAAGTTGAGACTTTGTTTCATATGAAAAGTAACTTGCTTTGTCCTGTCTGTCGGCGTGTTGTCAGTGTCCTCTTTGCTCCGCAATGTATTTTCTCCACATGAGAGTGTGTGTGTGTGTGTGTGTGTGTGTGGTGTGAGAGTGCCATGGCTTGTCGGACATAGCAACTGTAACTAAAGGGGGCGGGTCTTTGCGAACGGTAGATATTCGAAAATATTTGAATACATTGCTTGATATTTGATATCCGTTCGGATTACATTTTTCTAAAAAATGACCGATCGCTGTATTGCCACCACTAGGCCGATTGGGGCGAGCCTTGGTGGCGTTGCAGACGGGATGGGTACTACCCTCCCTTTAAAGTTTCAAGTTCAACGGTTTGGTCTGACTGATGACTTTTAGGGGATCCTTGGCAATTCTTACAATTACAATAGAGTTTGAACCACTAAAAATACAAACCGAGGTAAGTTATTTTCGATGGTACTCTCTGCGTTAATCCTGGAATCATTAATGGCCACTCTAAACGAGTCTCTGTTAAATAGTATATTGGAGCGGTCTCTCACCCGTGGCTGAGCTCTGATAGACGCCACACCCTGGTCAAACTGGTTGGTCTCCACTTTGTATTCGCCGTGTCTGAATGGGATCTTCAGACAGGCCATCATGGACATGATCCGCTGGAAACCAGTGGCGGTCAGAGACACGGTGATGGTGGGAGCAGAGGCTATCGCCAGCCCGATGGGCCACCCTCTGACCAGGACCGGCTCCTGGATGCTGGAGAGCTGCACGGAGCCTCTTTCCCTCAGCAGAGGATCCAGCTTCGGCAACACAGACGATTCGTCCTCCATAAAATCCTCAGCATCATCCAGCTCCGCCTCAGCCAACGCATCCATCCACGCCTATCGAGAAGGAACGGCACAAAACACACACGATTCGTCAAGTCAGCATGAAAGTGACCCATTTTACTTCTGACATTTCTGAATAGTTTGCATTCTTTATTTGCCAAAATATAAAAAGATCGCCTGTAGCATGTAATGTATCTTAACATTAAAGCATGTTATTAGGGCTGGGCGATAAAACGATAACGATAATTATCGCGAAATAATTTTCCTCGATAAAACGATAACAACAGATCGATAAATGCTCGATATACTGCTATGCGTAATGCTGCGCGTGCGTTTAGCATAGCGGGCTTCTCAGTGTCGCACACGGTGTTGTTGACAATCACAGTGGCTGACAGGCTTGGAGAAAAATGAGTGATAGTGAAGGAAATTCAGCGCTCGCGATTAGCTCGGACGACACGTAAAACACAGCGACGTGCAGTGCTCATCACACGGTATATAAGTATTCAATCATCTTGCTGCTTCGAAGTTCTTCCATATAGCATTGAGCCCAACACAGCGGTGAATCTACATTAGCCTAATATCAGTTCACACATAGGCCTTGTTAGTTGTAGTGGGTGACTTACAACAAGCTAACCGTTACCAAATTATAATCACTAAAACAGCGGACTTATGGAAAAATACATCAGTATCATAATTTTTTGTCTTTGGTGATTTATTAACAACTCAGCATCGCCCGTATTAAAAGAGAAATAAAATAATTTCATCCGATGTTTAAAGTGAATAAAATGGACTTGACAGCCCTTACTGGAGTTCCACAGCTATTGAACTTTGTGCTCTCTCCAAGCCCACCGCAGTTGTGTGTGGGCGAGGTGTGTGTGTGTGTGTGTGTGTGTGTGTGTCCGTGAGGTGTGTTATTTTAATGAAGTATATATATATTATTAATTTATAGAGTGTAGAATAAAAAATGCTGACCACAGTTAAGATTTTTATTTTATTTATTTCTTTTATTTATATTGTCAATGTCATTTATTTAAAGTTTTGGCATGCAAACGATTTTTTTTAATTCAATTTTGTTTATTGACATTAACATTATCTTTAAAGAACTTTAATTTTGCATTTGCAGTCAGTAAAGCCAAATGTTATCATTACAGCTCTAGATTTTACTATAGATATTTATTTTATATATTCTATTTATATTCAATTTATATTAATAATATTCTACTCTATTAACATAGTTTTTTTAATGAATAAATCTACCTCAGTTTTGATCAATTGTTCACCTGTTTGGGAAGTGTGTGTCATGTTTTGATAATAAAGGATAGTTTAAAACCACAATTAACTGTCTGATTTCTACATCTTTCACTCAGGAGCAAAAATATGCCTTTAAACTTTAAAGAAATAAAGATTTGACATTTATCGTGCTAATTATCGATATCGACTGATATGGAACATTTTATTGTGATAATTTTTTTGGGCCATATCGCCCAGCCCTACATGTTATTCTATCACACTTAATAAACAAAATAATGACCTTTTAAAATAGCATCAAATGACCCCTTTAAATTATAAAACAAAATCCAGAAGAATTAAAACAAATTCATTAAACACACCAGAAATTCATATTACAATCAATTCCCAATAGATAAAATCAAACAAATCAAAAACCAGCTTACTCTCCAGCGCCTCCATCTGGTTTGGATGACCGATGCAGCTTTGTGCCATTTCTTAATTTTTCTTCTGACCCGCCAGGATCTCACACCTGTGATAAAGATACAGGTAAAGAGAGTTAAAAACACAATACAATACTATATGAATACAGGATAGAGCCATCTGTCCTAGAATATTTCATATTTATAGGTTACGAAAGTCTTACGGCTTGGGGGAATTCATTAGCGTGGTGTGATCTGATTACAGGACACACTTTTATTTCCCGGGATCATACTGTGACTGGGTTATCCTTTGGCTTTACTGATCTCAGTTGAGCAGGTGTTTGGCTCAGGTGAGCTGCATCTGTTCTGTTCTGAGTTTAAGGGATAATCAGGTGATCCGGAGTCAGTGTCTAGACACACAGCAGATGTCTGCTCCTTTAGCCAAGCAGAGGAGGGAGAGAAATGGACTATTCCTGGAGAATAATGGAGCAATTTATCTCTAAAGTTGTCTTTAAAACTGATTCCCAGCCCCAATATTTAACTGTGAAATGCAGGGCTAGGCGATAAAACGATATGTATCGCGATAGACATGTAATCGATATCAGTAAAAAAATGTGTTTGATAAAACTCATCGTCGGAAGAAACCAGAGGTTGGGAAGCAAGTTTGGCTACATGAACAAATGCAAGCAAAATTATGGGCCAAATTGTGCATCCCTCAAACAAGAACTTAAAATCGTGTTTTAAATCACATTCGCATTTTCCTCCCGCATTATGGAGCCCTCTGTTACACAAGCTGTAATCACAAATTGCAGATGTTAAATCCTAACCTGCTTGTATGCGTGTGGCGGCCCGTGTCCTGAGGTTGCGCTGACGGAGCTGGTACCTGTGCCAGCAGCACTGGATGCAGAACGCCTTCTGTGAGCGCACCCTGTTCCTGTGCTCCTCCAGCATCTCCAACTACACAACACATGAGGCTAAAATTACATCTGACTGCCTGTGATTTCATCAGCCCAGACAGGGACAAAGATTTCAGTGAATTTCAACAGCTGCCTCGCATTACAATCATCAGAGTGCATGCTTTACCAGAGACTGTGTGAGAAAGACTTTGGTCCTCCCACAATGCACCATGTTGTTGTTGTCACCAGGGCTGAGGCTGGAGTTTGGGACGTGTCTTTTGAGGACAACACTGAGCACATCCTTTACAGCAGATCCCAGAACAGCCTGATCGCTCATCTCAGGGCCTGTGGGCGAGAGTGGAGCTTTAGAAATACACACTTCCCACTGGAGTCAATCAATAAAACTTATTGATTGGCATATTTAAAGTTTTTTTCCCATGTGAAAATAATTTGTGCTTCATGAATATGCAAATGAGTAATTTTCAAAATACCTTGCTTAATTGGTTAAGCTGTGTTTGATTAGAGCACACTTGATTTATCTGGGATTTTTTTATTTGCTAATTCATGCAAGATGAGCTAGTCTGTACCACATCCCGCGAGCAGTGACATGAAACCACATGCAAATAAATCAAACCCCTTGGACAATGACCTATTTATTTCTATATAAGACGTTAGTCAGATTACACCAAGTTTTAAACTCAACATACAGAAGAGGGAGATAGTTAAGTGTAAGAAGAAACGGCAAGCAAGTACATAACCACATGCAAAGATAAGCATGCAGTGATTCACCTTAAAATCAGATTCATATTATTTTAAGCACTGTGTTCATTGAAAAAGACAGGAAGAAATGAGAGGAGGATACTGAAAGAAAAAAGACAAGAATCGGGATTTAAAGATAAGAACAAGAAAAGCAGACGGTACTGTGTGCACTTAGTGTTCACGTACTGTTCTCTCCATTCATTTGCGCTGCTAGTCTGTTGTTTGTGATCAGCCCATATCTCTGGAGGAAACTGCCATACGGGATCCTGAGAAACAATACAAAAGAATGATTTCAATGGGTATTCTGTAATGATGTCTCTAAACTTGAGCTGAGATATGCCAATCTTCTTTTTAACCCTTTCACACGTAAGTTTAAAATATTTTGTCTGATCCCCCAGCGTGAGTTTTTCAAGGCGACCGTAATTTAGAGCGCATTCCTTTATTGTTTCCATAGTGACGCAGTCAAAATTGTGCTGTATGACTGATTTTTATTGTATAAAAAATATTAACACTAACTTGTTAACTAAAGCATGAAATATCTGCTATTCTGATTGTCAAATATGAGTTTACTCGGTTCATTCACACGTGAAATTCACTTCACAACAGACGCAAATTCATGTCATGGGAGGGGCTTCAGTCTCAAAATGTTGCAAAATGGCTGACAGATTGTCCGACCGCCTCACTCACTTTCTTCCAAGTAAGATCCTAATTATTCCTGTTTCTATAATAATACAAAGATGTATCGTACAGCTCCGGGTATCCACATACAGCAACAATGATTTTGTCCTGTTCGGATTTCTGCCTCACGTCACTACTAAAGGGTTAAACACTTGTATGATGTGGAGATTGTATGGTAAGAGATGTGTTACCTGATGGGAAATCCTGCAGCACTGATGTTTATGGTCTCCACTATCCCACAGGCCTCAAGTTGAGCGATAACCTAAATCCAAACCAAACCAAAACTCACTAACCAGTCCATGAACTATAAACTTCTTCAACCTGAATCTCTCAAGGGGATCCAAAGTGAACGGACAGAAATGCATGTTTTTCGCACCTCTTCCTTTTTGAAGGTGAGCGGTCTGCAGTCAGGGTTGGGTTTGATGCAGCGCGTGTAGTGCGGGGTGGTGCTGTGCAAAATCTTCATCAGGCTTTCAAGTGAGTTCTGCATATTCACAGGACGACAAACAATGATCATATTAAGCACAGAGACAGGTCCAAATTGAACCAAGCATCACTCCTGAACAATCCTCTATTACAGTCTGATTGTCAGTCCCTGCAGAAAAAATGCAGCTTTTTTTTTGTGATTGTTGCGGGCAAAAATCCTTGATTATGCGGCACGTTTTCTTAAAAAATGCGATGGAATATGCTGGATATTTATGCAATGAAATTGCGGGAACGTGCAGAAACTGCGGTTTGATGAAAAAGAGAAAAAAAGTGATTTCCCCAACACCCTGTCCTCACTCGGCTACTCCCTTAATATAAATCAATCAATCAATCAATCAATCAACTTTATTTATATAGCGCTTTTACAATGACGATTGTTTCAAAGCAGCTTCACAGTGTTAAACAGGACAACATTGCAACAAAATTTGATTTGGCTAGTTTAATTTGGATAGTTTATAGAATTATATATGACCAAATTAATAAATTCTATTTGTATATTTAGTTGAGTAACTTGGATCATAATTTGAGTGTCCTCAACTGAGCAAGCCAAGCCAAAGGCGACAGTGGCAAGGAACCAAAACTCCATCAGGGCATGATGGAGAAAAAAAAAAAAATAAAGAGTCTTATCACTTCCTATGATAAGCAACACTACATCACAGATGTATATGTGCTTCCTGTTTTACAGAGGGAGCCATACAAAACAGACATCTTCTGTTAAATTAAGTGCAATCTCTTACTGTAACTTTACATACTACTAATATACTTACAACTGTAAGGTTTTTTTAAACTAGCCTAGTATGATTTAACCCATTGGTGACAAAAAAGTTCAATATCCCAACTGTTAAGTTGCATCAGATCCTGAATGAAACTCCAGCAGTCCACTGTGAAATGAATCCGAAATCGCCCCCCAAAACCTCAATCCCTATTCCCTACACTAATCCACTAATACAGTTCATTAAAGGCATGAATGAAAACGAGTGTGTGAAGTCGGACAGCTGTTGTGTGTACGTCGGTTGTACACTCGTTATTGCGGTGCACTGTGGGATTGAATGAGTGCACTCAATAACGTCCACTATGATTTCGGACACCACTACAAATGGCTGACCGCTCAAATAATGCCCTATTTAAGGGTATAAGGGTGATTTTGGATTCAGCCTGTAACTGCGTAGCTCACTGGCGGGGTTTGCAGCTTGATGTTCGCTTCATAGCGTTCACATGACAATAGGTGGAAAGTAAACGCAAAAAGATATGTAACTTTTTTGCAATGAAAATGCAAGGATTATGAAATGCAGCGAAAGCGCAGCGTATTTTGAAAAAAGGCGGCCCCTGCATGAATACGCGGACTTTGGCTGATTATGCATTAAATCAGGCGATCGCTTAATCGCGTTTTTCTGCAGGGACTGGATTGTAATTGTATAGCATATGAAAGTTTGAAGGGGCATTAACATCCCAAATAATTAACTCAATTTAGTGGACAGCGTTAAATACAGGTAGAAACAAAGGACAACAGGGAAGACCTGCTTATTAACCTGTCAATCAACCATTGTGGTAAAACAAGTATTAAGTATTAAACATTGCCGTTTATTATTAAAACTTGATCCTAGACCACGTTGTACAATCGAGAATATAATATGATAATAGATATGTGTGAAAGATGTTGAAAGAACTGGGACCAGGAACACATTTGAAATCATCCTATAATGTGAATCAATGTAAAATTCAATTATTAAGGGCTAAAACTCAATAATTAAAGCGATTACATCTTTCTATGAACAAATCACAAGCATATTTTTTTACTTCCTTAAAACCTGTACCTTAAATTTGGAGACGACCGTGATTACTTTACTGTGTCCTCTAGAGCCCTCACTCTCATGGTCACCGTCAGCAAAGAGACCGTGCAGCAATGAATCCTGGGACTTCTGCAGGAGACAGGTGAGCTCAGGAGGAACCGGGTCCTGCAGAACACATGGACACATGCATGCAAATGAGACGAGATTTTATTGTGTCCAGCAGTTACATTATTGTTTCAACATTTTTCTTTTATGCCAAAAATCATTAGGATGTTAAGTAAAGATCATGTTCCATGAAGATATTTAGTAAATGTCTACCGTAAATATATAAAACGCGAATTATTAGTAGTAATATGCATTGCTAAGGACTTCATTTGGACAACTTTAAAGGGCACCTATTATGCAAAATTCAGTTTTATAAGGTGTTTGAACATAAATGTGTGTTGGCTGTGTGTGTACACAACCACCCTATAATGGTAAAAAAAAACACCCACTCTTTTTTTAAATCCCCATAAATCATAAGCAGTGCCTCAGCACAAGCCGTTTCCAGATTCCTGCAGTGTGACATCACACTGCAGAGGCCCCGCCCACACATGTTGATGGACACTGACATACTAGCACAGACCCCTCCCTCAGAGAGCTGAGCTGATCACAGTCCGCCATGTTTATCTCCTCCAGAGCATTAACAGCAGCATTCAAGTCAGAGATGTGTTCTTATTAAAGCTACTAAAGTTCAGTCAGTCAAGAGCAGGGAGTGAACTTCTGTTTATCTTCTGTTGTTTGATAGAGAACTAGTCTAGTTTAATGACTCCTCACGGATGTGCTGACCTCAGCTCTGTGCGCATGCGACAGGAGCGTGTGTGTGTGTGTAAGTTGAGAGCGATAAGGCTTTAAAACGCATGCAGATGATAATATTTCATGATGATGAAGAACTGCAATCTCACATGAACGTGTCTGCGATAGAGATGATCATTAAAACACACAGATATCATGTTTCAGTTTTCATTGGCTGTAAATGAGATGTGTAGGCTCCGCCCTCTCGGGTGGGGAGCAGCAGCTCATTTGCATTAAAGGAGCCACACACAGAACAGCTAATTTTTCTTCAACCCCAAAAATGCCATTTTCAAAATGGTTTATTAAATGATCTGTTAGTCATTTTGATCTGAAACTTCACAGACACACTCTGGGGACACCTGAGGCTTATATTACATCTTGTAAAAAGGGGCATGATAGGTGCCCTTTAAAAGGGCAATTTTCTTAATATTTAGATTTTCAAATAGTTGTTTCTCGGGCCAAATATTGTCCTATCAAACCATACATCAATGAAAACCTAATTTATTCATTGATGTATAAATCTCAATTTATACAATTAATTAATCAATTAATTTGGGTCAAATTGACCCTTATGACTGGTTTTGTGGTCTAGGGTCACATTTGTATAAGCAACTATTTATATAGTTTGTACCTTGTTCTTCTCCATCATGCCCTTGATCTGGTAGCTGACTTTGCCTGCGTAGTGGGCCACAGTGAAATGGGGCTCTTTGCTGAATTTGTCCCAGCTGATGTTGGCATTATCTGACAGCTCCTTCTCCAGACGCACACAGAACTGCTCCGCATCCGATGCTCTGTTCAGACGACACTCCTGATGGACGGACGGACAGAAAGAGAAGGACGTAAGAAGAAACTCATTTAAAAAACCATGCATCATTAAGCTATAGTGTCATTCACTACATTTGTGATGTAAAACCAAATGCAATACACTGCTAAATAAATGCATGATACAACAATTTTTCTCTCTCTGTAATGGAAGCAGACCTCATTGAGCAGGGAGAAAATGCTGGAGGGACTGCCTTCGATCAGGTCCAGACAGCCCTGGTTGTCCTGATAACGTATGAAGGACCACTGCAGGCCCTCGGTCACATACTCCTCCTGCTGGGCCCTCAGGTAATGAGCCACAAAGTGCTGCTGCAGCTTCTCGTTAGCGTAATTAATACACAACTGCTCCAGGTTGTTCAGGAGGAAACATTCAAAACCGTACACATCCAGCAGGCCTGTAGAAAACACCAGTCAAGAATGAATTGCTTTTAAGAAGTACTTTATTTAGAAAACAAGATGTACAGTAAATTATATCACACATTAAAGGGTTAGTTCACGCAATTACTCTGATGAAATCTGAGAGGTTTCTGAATTCAGGGTTCCTACAGATTTTTCATTTCAAAATTCCATACTTTTCCAGACTCAAATTTCCAGACTTTCCAACAGATTTTTCCGACCACATTTAACTTGTTCTGATAAATTGTTTTAAAATTCAACTGCTAACAAGTATGTTACATTCTAAAGATTTAGATCGGCGTTTTTGTCTTCTATTAGGATAGGAAAGTAGCTAGACAGGAAGTAAAATGGTGGGAGAGAGAGGGGGCGAGATTGGGAAAAGTCCATGAGGCAAAACTCGATCTCGCGTCTCCCGAAGCACAACAGCACTTCATGGCGACGCACTCAACCACAATGCTATTGGCGCCGACAAGTATGTTTCACTCTAAGTCAAAACCTCTATGAATTATAGCTACTGTTGCTTGTACAAGTCAATTTACCACCAAACCCAGTCAAGTTCAAAGCACAGCATTTAATCAAAACTGCAGTGCAATGTTATTCATATTTGTAATTTTGAACATTTAAATAACTGTAAACCCCTACAGAAACAGAAGGGACATTTATCTACAATTAACCAGAAAATTAGAAAATAGAGCTTAAGTCAATTGACAATGCTTAATTGGCTGTTAGGTACAGAAAACTAGTAAAGACTCTTTAATCAATAGGCTAATTATAAATAAAATATTTAGAAATCCTATATTAAACTTTTGCCTTTTGTGATCTTAATGATCAAAATGCTAAATCAGGCACAGTTTTTTAAAAGGGTTATTCATTTACCCCAAAATGAATTTTCTATCATCATTTACTTACCCTCATGTCATTCTAAACTAATGAGACATTTGTTAATCTTGGAAATCTTGGAAACATGAAGATATTTAAAGGACTAGTTCACCCCAAAATGGCAATGTTCTAATCATTTACTCACCCCAATGCCATCCAAACTCATGCCAACTCAACTGGTTGTTCAGAAAAAAACAATTTCACTGAAGAAAGTAAGGCATGGATATCTTGGATGGCATTGAGGTGAGTAAGTAATTAGGACATTTTCATTTTGGGGTGAACTAATCCTTTAATAAAGGAACTGAAATCTCTCAGATTAAAAATATATATATTAATTTGTGTTATTATAATAAAGTCTGGTTTTGAAAGACAGGGGGTTTTTGAAAGGGGGTTTTTAGTCAAGCAGTTTGAAGTAGGGGCGCTGAGATGGCAACTGCTGCCTAACAACGTAACAACCAATCACTGCAGACCTAAACTCCAGCAGATCAGGTGTAAAAACGATCGACAGCACTGGCAGACTGATCCAAACGCCATGAAAAAAACCCCTGATTGTATACATTATATATTTATTATATACATTTAGAAATTGATCATTTTATATTTAGAAAACGAAATAGGGACAATAGTCTGAAAACATAAATATTTTTCCATACTCTGATTTATTTTTTCCATACTTTTCCAGACCTGGAAATTACTCAAATCAAATTCCATACTTTTCCAAACCCCGTATGAACCCTGTGAATTATCGATAGGCAGCAATTGCAACGTTCAAGGCCCAGAAAGGTAGTTAAGACATGGTTAAAATTGTCCATGTGACTTCAGTGGTTCAACCTTAAAGGGATAGTTCACTTTGAAATTAAATGTTGATATGTTTTATCTTACTTCATGGGCATCCGAGATGTAGGAGTATTTGTTTCCCCAGTAGTTTCAATTTTGATCATTTTAGGTCAAACTGTTCTTGTCTGTGCCTCACATAATGCAGGTCTATGGTCACCACCTCAAAGAGCATACACAGAGAAGTCCAAATTAAACAATCCCCCATCGTAAGTACACACTGATGGCCTAAGACACCAAACCAGCGGTTTGTGTGAGAAAACCAACAGTATTTATATCGTTTTTACCTCTTGTACACCACTAACGTTACGTCCGACTGATCCGAGGGCGCGCGTGCGTGTTTCCTGTTGTGACATTCGCGTGTTCTGGCTTTAGTCTGCGCAAGCGCGGAAAGATCCGGAAGTGGATCTCTCGCGCGTGTATGTCTCTCATTGTTTACACAAAACAGAGATTTACGTCAGTTTAAACATCCAGGATAAGCGCAAATTAGTACCATTTCTATTAGCCGTTTCACCTATAATCTCTGTTTTGAAATTTATGAGCGTGCTCTCTTGGAGTTATGGTTGATTGCTCTTCGGCTGGATATCAACACACCCATAAACGTACTAAAGTTGCGGAGGGTCTGCAGCGATCATTTTTCCCCTGATGATTTTACAAAGCAAGGAGTGGATCGCTGCTAGTACTGACATCATTAGCTGTGCCTATGGTGATTTCGCATCCAACGGAGGTATGTGAACAACATCTTTGTATGTGTTATTTCTATTTTTAAAGCTGGCATTACATGAATGAGCAATAAAATGTAGTTTTGATGCAAGTTAGTAAAACCATTTTTCGGGGGGCGTTACTTGCATTTCTATAACTACTACTTTTTTATATGGTCACCATATATTTGGTAAGAAAGGTTTTACATGAGAGAGATATCTAGTCAAACCAATGTGAAACTATGTGTACTACTCATATGGGTGCAGTCAATGATACTACTACTACTACTACTACTACTACTACTACTACATACACGCGCGAGAGATCCACTTCCGGCGCGTTCCGCGCTTGCGCAGACTAAAGCCAGAACACGCGAATGTCACAACAGGAAACACGCACGCGCACCCTCGGATCAGTCGGACGTAACGTTAGTGGTGTACAAGAGGTAAAAATTATATAAATACTGTTGGTTTTCTCACACAAACCGCTGGTTTGGTGTCTTAGGCCATCAGTGTGTACTTACGATGGGGGATTGTTTAATTTGGACTTCTCTGTGTATGCTCTTTGAGGTGGTGACCATAGACCTGCATTATGTGAGGCACAGACAAGAACAGTTTGACCTAAAAAACCCAAAATAATGACTTTATTCAACAATTTCTTCTTGTCTGAATATACGTGAGAGAATGACGTTGAAGAGAAGAGATTGCTGAATTAAGTCATTATTTCTGTTAGTTTTTTTTTGCGCATAAAAAGTACTCTCATCGCATCATAACATTAAGGTTGAACCACTGGAGTCACATGGACTATTTTAACGATGTCTTTGCAACTTTCAAGGCTCAGAAAGGTAGTAATGACTAGGCTTGCTATGCTAAACGGTGTTGCCAGTGTTAGCGGTGTTCAGACTCAACACCGGTTACATCACTTGCACAACGTGGCACCGCCGCCCACCGTCATTTTGCTATTTTTTTTATAGTAATAAAAAAATGTAGTTCAGTTAGAGAACAGACAGTACAAATAAAAACTGAACGTGTCTGCTTAATAAAGCATGTTCAGAACGAGTGTCGCAACCCACAAATCAAGCAACCTACTCCCGAATTGGCGCAAATCCAAAACGGAAACTAAAATGTGCTCGGCCGCACAGAGCGCGCACTAACGGACGAACTGTCATTCACAGTGTGCGCGCACTGGTGCATTTTCAGTTCATGCATATGGAAGCTTAACTTACAAATTCATACAAATTCATTGAAACCACTCGCTTTGCTCCGCTCCGTTATTAATGCCCGAGCGGCTGTGTGCATGTTATTTCTGGTTGTATAGAATTAGCATTTTAAAAGCCCAGTTAGTGATACTGGTATTACCGGTGATGTCACACGTCGTTAAACGGTGGGAAGATTTCCTCACAGTCACACCCCTAGTAATGAAGTTGGTGCCTATGTGTGGTTCAGAGAGCTCTTGGATTTCATCAAAAACATAATTTGTGTTCCGGAGATGAACGAAGGTCTTGCAGGTTTGGAAAGACATGAGGGTGAGGAATGAACTATTTTTGGGTGAACTAACCCTTTAAAATCATAAAAGTATATGCAGAATAGACTGTAAAGTAACATATTTAGTAATATATTCAAAAATAAATAAATAAGTAAATAGTTATAATTTACCAATAAAGTTGCACCACATGGAACTGTCGGCACACATACTGTTGTTGATGAAAGTGACTAACCAGTCAAACAGCCTGAAAATGTAAATGAAATGAGGTCATTGAAATACTGCACCAGTGTTATCAAAATACATTTCCCTTTGTAGGGTTGTCAAACATACCGGTACCAGTTGATGGGAAAAAAAAATGACACCAGCATTTCAAGCATTCTTGTTCGTGTTTGTTTAAGCATTGTCTGAGTGTCAAAGGTTTCTTTTTACAGTATGTTTTTACAAGCATTGAAGCCAATCAGACATATCTGTTGAGCACATGAACGCAACGGCCTATCAGAGGTGCTAGTCAGTAAGCTAATCACAATCTGCTGAAAACGCACAAGATTTTGTTTAGTTCAACAAGCCACACACTTGCGAATCCTTTCATTATAACCAACAAAGTGTAAACACTATGTAAATAAGACATTCATTGTACAATTATAACGGGAGTTTTCGCGAGATTAATAAAAACACAACGTGAAATACAATCCATGTACTTTCTACTCTGAGGTTAATATATCTGTTGTGTTCGTCACCACATGAAGTTCACGTTCACATCACGTTCACATCCGTCTGGTGAGGTTCAGTGAAGAAAATACACACTTTTTTGGGATTTCTAGGCAATACATTCCAGGTCGTGTTTTTCTTAATTTTGATTTCTCGCAACTTGTGTGTTTTTCTGGACTGAACTGCGGCGCTAATAGACTCATGAACATCCAGTCGGTCAAGGTCAGGGGCTTCATTTATCAGCGGTGCGTACGCACAGATCTGTGTGCAGGGAGTGCGTAAGAACAGTTTCACGCAAAATGTGGGATAACTTGTACTTATACGTAAAAATGTGTGTAAATATAAGCACACCTCATAGCATGCTTACACAGAGAATCTAGTGGTAGAATAGCGATACTACACATAAAAAGCATTTAAGAGAGTCACAGTATGCATTAAGCAATCTACATACAGTATGTCCTCTAATTATAAAACACTACATTTATATGTATTTTGTCATTTTAAACATGATGCGTAATTGGTGTCAAACCCTAAAGACAGCTGTGACAAATGTTGGATGCAATTATTTCCTTGGACTCAACCTACAGCTAGTTCCCTTTTCCAAAATCCTCAACAAGCCGAAATTAAATGGCGCTTTCATGCTATCACCAGATTCCCAAACATAATTGGAGCCATGGACTGCACCCAAATCGCCATTAAAGCACTATCAACCAACAAATTTGATGATGTAAATAGAAAAGGGTTTCATTCTGTTAATGTACAAATCATTTGTGATGCAAATTTGTTGTTGTTAAACGTCAATGCGTGACTCATTCTGTGTTTGTGAAGCTCCTCTTCTTTGCCATAATTGTGGTGAGGAAAAAACACATCACATGATTTTTACAGGGATGTGTTGTCACCATTTATGGTTCATTGGAGGCGTTTCTGAAAGTTAATGACCGTGAACGAGCATGATAAATACAGATTTTCTTGTACTAAGACCTTTAGGACCTAGAAAAGACCTAAAAGTACCTTTTCTATGCCCAGTTGATAAATGAGGGCCCAGGACTTTTGTTAAATACATTAAATTTCAGATTTCTTTTAATTGTTTCCTTTTGTGGTTTGAAAAGAAAAAAAGGGCTTATGGGCCTTTCACACAGAACGCGGCAACGGCACCGCTGCGCTAAGAAATCCATTCATTTCAATGGCTTGCGCGCATAGACTGTTTGTTGCTGCGCCGACCAAAGCGCACGCGCAGCGGAGAGCACCTCTGACTAGCTTGCGCGCACGCCGTGGTCAAAGTTCAAAATATTTTAACTTTTACCGCTGCGCTCTGTGACGATTACCCGCGCGGCCAATAGAAACGGTACATCAAAACTAGCACGGAAAGCAAAATGGATGAACAGCTTGTACTGTGCATGTCGAAATTTCCGGAACTTTATAAAACAAGTTTGCAGTCATATAGGGACATCGGGAGAAAAGCTGTGTCATGGAGACACATCTCAGTTCAAGTTGGCATGTCTGGTGTGTTTTAACATAGCTTGTAGATAGGCGAATAAGGGTTTTAAAAGTGTAAAAAAAAAAAAAACTATCGAGATAACTACCATTTTCTTTTTTTTTAATTATCTTTACTAAGTGTTAACAATAAGATTATTATGAGTAATTGTATTCAGTTGGATCTAGTCAATGTTTTATCTAAAAATGTAATTAACCTTTTGATTCCATAAAAGAGACCAAATTGTAACGTTACTATCATTACTTTGGATGTCATATCTTTGTTTTGTTTTTTATTATTATTAAGGTCTTTGGACAAAAAAAATAAAAAAGTTCTCCCAAAATAGCTACTTTGCTCTGGCCAGCGAAGCGCATATCGCGTTGTATCTGAAGGGCTTCCCTGAACTCCGCGGCAAGCGCAGGGCATTCCGCATCCTGTGTGAAAGCCCCATTACTGAGGTTCAACATCACCAGGGTCAGAAACAACACCAGGGTCAGTAAATGATGACTTAATTTTCATTTTAGGGTGAGCTATCCCTTTATAGTTTTTGCTGTGGTACCGAAATTGGTACTGGTACCGACATCTTCACAAAATGTGTAGCCCAGTTTATACGTCTGACTTACTGCGCATAAATGGCTTTAGCAAGACAGTCTCTGCGGACGCCACACTCCAATTGAGAGCAAGGCTTGAGGACGCTCTGTTTGCCAGCGCGCAGAGTTCTCACCGTCAGACACGACTGCAGCTCGTCTAACGGCACCTGCAGCAGTTCAGCGGCCTTCTGCAGGAAACCTGCACACCAAATAGAGACATAAAAAAATAATCATTATTTAGAAGAGGCTATTTTTCTACCCTCTCTTTGAAACACTCCGTTTTTATAGGCGTGCCGCATTCGAGACTTGAAAGTAACTGCTATGATGCCACTGCTATGATGGGGCAACAGTAGACATGTGCCGATATTCGGTAATGCAATATATCACGATAATGATACTAACAAGCATGAGAAGCACATGGCTGAACAAGTGACGGAGACGCATGCGCTGAATGAAGTGCACATTCACTGACAGTAGAGGGCGCTGATGGAACTGCACCCCAGAAACCAGCAAACAAAGCAATTGCGCTAGTGACGTTTTTAAAATGTTTTTTTTTTTTTTTTTTGTAATCTCAATGTTGTTCATCACAGCACCAAATACTTAATATTTTAAGACTTAATAGGCTATTTATTTTCAAACTTAAAGGGGTACTT
The DNA here is from genome assembly GCA_023029165.1 of Gobiocypris rarus. Lineage (NCBI taxonomy): Eukaryota > Metazoa > Chordata > Actinopteri > Cypriniformes > Gobionidae > Gobiocypris > Gobiocypris rarus. The sequence goes on from CM040916.1 coordinate 52,955,544, forward strand.
CAGCACTGGGAAGATGAATCTGTATTTAAACTGGGTCATTAATGTAGTAAAAATGTGAAATTATTTTTGAATTTGGTGCCTTCTAGACTGAGAAAACACAGAAAATGTATTTTTGTCTCATGGTGATGAAAGACAACAATTCCCAGAACGCACTGCTTCACTGAGAGCCGAGTGCTGTGAGTGTGATGTTGAAAACATGTGGGAATAGCGCCTCCTGCTGGCTGTAGTCTTCACCCTCTGGACAAAAACTCCTCCGATGACGTAAAATGACGATATTTGCGTCATCAGAGGAATTTTTCCAGAAATAAAATACATAATTCTCTTGTCTCAGGGTCATATGAGGGGGGAAAGTACGATAATTTGAATAAACTCCCAGGTTTCTACTGATACAAAGCTTAATGCTAATCGCTGAAGTAACCCTTTAAACAATTTTATATTTTTATCTGCACTACAGCATGCCCTAATGATTAGACATTTTTTGATTATTTGTTATTGTTATTAACAAACAAACAAAATAATACTTTCTGTAACAAATGTCAATCTTAGTTAATACATTAAAATAAGAGACCTTATTATAATGTTAACCTGTTGTTCTTTATAGCCTAATTCTTTTGCACTTTAATCTGTTTGAAAATTTAAATTTTATATATTTTTGTTGCATTGTATTATTGTATTTAAACATTCAGAGTTATTTTTGTTGTTACTTAAACCTGTTATACTATGACAACACTTTTTTTGCAACTTATTTCAATATCGTGATAATCCCGTATACCGTGATAAAAGCTTCAGCAATTAATCGCAACATGAAAAATTGATACCGGCACATGCCTAGGCAACAGTTTTGCACATCAAAAATTATTTTTAACATCCTCGCCATTACATGTATGTAACTGTTTTGAAAACCTCAGAAGTTTGCCACGCTTAAACCTGAATCAGAAGACGAACCTACACCTCAAATACCAAGGATACTCCAGTCTGCGACAGCTTGGTAATTAATAGGGATAGCCCCGATCCGATACTGTGCGTATAGGGATGCCACAAGTACCGGTACTTCGGTACCAAATCGGTACTTTAATTATAAAAATGTGACGATACCACAGTAGATTTAGCTATGTCTCTATGTAATAATAATACTTCTCTACTACTAATAATAATGCCTAGATGGTTGATTATTTTTCACTTTTTTTATAAACAATGTTTACTTTTAAACAGTTTACAGCCTTTAAATGTGTATGTATTATTTACTTATGTGGTTTCAATAAAAGCTGTTTTTGGACAAATGAGGAAGTTTTGAGTTCTGAAACTTACAGGATATTTTTTATAAAGACCTTTTATAGGTCAAAAGAGTGTGTATATAGCAAAAAGTCACAGGTAAGTACTGGGGTGAGAGGAGGAATGTGATTGGGACACGTCAAAACCCAGACATGAACTTGCATCACCCATAATAGTACTTTGTCTCATCATGTCTGGAGTATGCACCTTACCTAATTCACAGACATAACTCTGCTTCTTAGACAAACAAAACAGCAGAAACACCACACCTTTGGAGCGCCCATCAAGGTCACATGACTGAGCCTCTTCTGATGCAGGACTGAAGTCCACATTCCCCAGCTGAAGGAGACCTGCAAGAATCTTTGCAAAAGACAACATTTTTACAACCTAGTATAATATTTATTTCCATAATTTTATGTTGTGTTATTTTGGTGAATTTGCATCAAAACCTCAGGTGTAATAGCACTGAGAAATAGTCAATTAACTATTTTTTCAGTGTGTGACAATTTAATTCATACAAATAAGGTCTTACTGACATCATAGTCATTTAACAAGTTTAATTAATCGGTCCAAACCACTAAGTGTAATCTAAAACCCCAAAAACCATTCATCTCCAATCATCATTGAGGTTTTGATGTAATTTTACCCATGTCACTGCTTACCCTGAAAATCTGTGCCCGTTTCCCCTCATCAATGCCAAGGTTGATCATGGCATCCACCGTCTCGCAAACAGTCTTCTGCTCAGACAAACAGAATGCAAGATGTCTAATATTAGAAGTGCCTCCTCAAATTCCACCTGAAATTATTCAAAAGGCAAATTCTTGATGTTGAAACTATATTATTCCCCAGATCTTTATATAAAGTTGGATCTATACGTACACTATATTGCCAAACATTTTGTGACGCCTGCCTTTACATGCACATGAACCGTAGGGTTTAATATGGAGTTGGCCCACCCTTTGCATCTCTAACAGCTTCAGCTCTTCTGGGAAGGCTTTCCTCAAGGTTTAGGAGTGTGTTTATGGAAATTCTTCTAGAAGCGCATTTGTGAGGTCAGGCATTGATGTTGGACGAGAAGGTCTGGCTCGCAGTCTCCGCTCTAATTCATCCCAAAGGTGTTCTATCGGGATAAGGTCAGGACTCTTTGCAGGCCAGTCCAGTTCCTCCACTCCAAACTCGCTCATCCATGTCTTTATGGAGCGACGCTTTGTGCACTGGAGCGCAGTCATGTTGGGACAGGAAGGGGCCGTCCCCAAACTGTTCCCACAAAGTTGGGAGCATGAAATTGTCCAAAATGTCTTGGTGAAGCATTAAGAGCTCCTTTCACTGGAACTAAGGGGCCAAGCCCAACCCCTGAAAAACAACCCCACCCCATAATCCTCCCTCCACCAAACTTTACACTCGGCACAATGCAGTCAGGCAAGTCCCGTTCTCCTGGCAACCGCCAAACCCAGACTCGTCCATGGGATTGTCAGTGTCAGACAGACAAGCGTGATTGGTCACTCAGAGAACACGTCTCACTGCTCTAGAGTCCAGTGGTGGCGTGCTTTACCCCACTGCATCCCACGCTTTGCATTGCACTTGGTGATGTAAGGCTTGGATGAGCTGCTCAGCCATGGAAACCCATTCCATGAAGCTCTCTCCGCACTGTTCTTGAGCTCATCTGAAGGCCACAGGAGTTTGGAGGTCTGGAGCGATTGACTCTGCAGAAAGTTGGAGACTTCTGCGCACTGTGACCCTCAGCATGCGCTGACCCCGCTCTGGGATTTCACTTCGTGGCTGAGTTGCTGTTGTTCCCAATCGCTTCCACTGTTATAATCCCACTAACAGTTGAGCGTGGAATATTTAGTAGTGAGGAAATGTCAGGAATGGACTTATTGCACAGGTGGCAACCTATCCCGGTCCAACGCTTGAGTTCACTGAGCTCCTGAGAGCGAGCCATTCTTTCACAAATGTGTGTAGAAGCATCTGCATGCCTAGTGCTTGATTTATACACCTGTGGCCATGAAGGGATTGAACACCTGAATTAAATTTGGAGGGGCGTCTCAATACGTTTGGCAATTTAGTGTCCATCTTTATCTACACACATACAGATAATCACATAGGACTAAAGCAAGTGTAGGTTTAAAATCTATAACTTTAATTCTTACCTTCTAATGTTTTCTCAGCATTTGGCAACCAAACAAAGTCTTGTTCCAAAGGCAGCATCCATTCCAGTCTCTGTTTTTCTGTGGCTCCTTTCATCATCTTCAAATCAAACCAACAATAAACAACAAACGTACAAATGAACACACAAGCAAACACAACTGTCTGACTGCCTGACACATCAGAATGTTTCCAGTTGATGTACACATAAATAGGCATTAGAACTGATAGTATTACTGGAATTGGAAGTCTTTTGCAGTGTTTGTATTTTGTGAACGCAGGCTCTTTACTTCACCTGGTAGAATATGTGAAAATTTCTCTCATTCGGCGCTTGGATAGCCACTCTGGTCTTCTCCAAGAGATATGTATGCACTGAAGCCCCAACCAGCAGCTGAGAGCTGAATTATAAAATCACAATGGTTTAAACAAATCGCTTTAGGCTCATGTGTTCATGTTCAATGAATCTGAGAGAAAGCACAACTGACCCGTTGAGCTGAAGCTGAATGTATTTTCCAAAGCGACTGCTGTTGCTGTTGCGTAACGTGCAAGAATTGCCTGGGGATGAAGGGAAAAGGAAAATAAAGGCTTTTAGAAAGAGTGTAATGAATATTTCACTGAACACCATAGAAGAAAAGCATTAACTTGGCACAATGCAAGTTGTCCTTCAGTCCTTCTCACCAAACGCCTCCATGAGTGGGTTGGAGTCCAGTACTCGTCTTTCGATCTTCTCTACTGTGCCCTGGGACTTTTGAGAAGAGGAGGCCACAGTGGCATAATACTTCATCAGACAGCGCGACGTCCATGTCTGAAGAGATATTTGTGTAGTATTTATAACACATATGCATTGGAAAACATGAATTAGAAACCTATGGCACACAAACACCACTTACCTTCCCAGCTCCACTCTCTCCAGAGACGACCAGCGATTGGTTCATGGGCTCCACCTGGCCCTGCACGTTCCTATAAGCCTCTTCCGCTACGATGAAGATGTGTGGCTTAAATTCCTGTGCACAAATATACATTTTAACATTGCCTTCTAGATAGACAGCACTTTCCAATCATGCACTGACTGTTGTTCAACGGTTCAGATGGCAAATGTTTCAGTGTATATAATATAACCTACTCTTACCTGTCCCAGAAAATGGCCATTAAATGTTAGTCAATATTATCTAGAGTGACCTCAGTTTATTTATATCCAACTTCCTGATCCAACAGTCTCATTTACTGGCCCATGGCATAAATGCAAAAAGGTCCAAGTTTGTATTTTACTTTTGCAATAATGAATGGCAGCTGGTGAAACATATGGAAAAATATGTTTTAAATGTAAAATGGTAATGACTGACTCTTCACTTCATACTGAATCCCACAGAACCTGCAGCACACTGAACAGACCAGGTGTGCAAACATTGTTTTGACACTGTCTTCCGCTATGACAAAAGACAGACAGACGGCTAAACATCATCCTGTCATCTGTTATGCATAAACTGCAGTTTCAAAAGACAACACAGAGGTGTAGCTGGTATGACTAAAAGCTTATATTATGGTACAAGCAACTTTATATCATGGTTATGGTCATAATCAAAATGTAGTCATTCATTGCTTCATTCAACAACAATTTAACCAATAAATATTTTCTGTATTACATACTCAAGCAATAATGTCTATTGGAAGAATATCTGTTACAAGCAGTAATGTTTCTATAGCTAACATCATGAAACATTGTGAAACAGCAAAACCAATGTTACTCATGTATGGAGCAAAAACAACACAACCTCTGCGTCCATTTTCAGGCCATCTCGCTCTCTAACGTCTCTCCAAAGCTGGAAGGCTTTTCTAATGTTAACACAGGTCCTAAAGTCCTTGACTGATCATTTGACTGAGCGATTTTCCTCTGAGCTTTTCTCTTTTGTAATGTCTCTCAGCCATTTCTCTTCCTACAGTCTTTCTTCAAATCTCTCTCTCTTTCTTACTCCCTCTCCTCCCCCATCATAAGTGGACACGCCCCCTATTTCTGATTGGCTCTTTCTCTGTCCTCTGCCATAGAGACAGAGCGCCACGCGTCATAATCTGAAGCTGGGGGGGGGGTTCAAACCAACCGCCTTCATTGAAGTGTGAACCTAGAACCAAAAACTAATTTTTAGAAGCTGTTTACCAAAAAACAAGCGTTTTAAGACATAAAAGTGGACACAGACAATTGAGACAGAGCGAGACATGTTATATTACACTGAGAACTACACCCGCTGGAGGGGAACGCAATCAGAGACAGGAAATATCATATATTAAACTGACATTTGGATATTTGACTAAATGTTTACTGTACACGGCATTCTGAGTGTCAGGATCCCAAAATTCACCCATTCTTCCTGCTGAAGCTTCACATTTTATTGCCTGTATCCACTTTCGTCTGCTACACTGTGTAACTTTTTAGTTTATTCTTAGCTAAAAACACTTAGTTCTTTCAAAAATATATGTGCTCATTAATGTATATTTACTTCTTTCAACTAATAAAGTATTCTCGTAAGTTTATAATATGCCATTGAAAATACATACGGGTGAGGGGTTCGAATGCGCGCCGCCATGTTGCCCCTCCATCTTGAAAGTACAGTAGCCAAAGAGGGACATACCCGTAAATTCAAGCTTCGCCTTTGGCATTTTAACACTTGATGGCACTGTGTCGAATGTGACTCCTCATCATCTTTGGAAAGTGCTTTTCTTTGCCTTGGTGGAGGTCTCAGCAATTCACTGGCAATGACCCTGTTTTTATTTTTCCCTTTCCCTCTACCTCTACCTCTAGCTCTCCCTCGCACCTCCATCACATCAACTGATCTCTGCTCACAGAGAAAATGATATAGCCTATAATGTAAACTTTGCTTTACGCTAGTGATGTTGTACAATATACAGAATAACGATAGCACTGATAAAAGTTACTTTACTAAGATTAACTTGCATTCGTCTGGGAACCTGATAGCTGATGTTAGCAATGAAATGGTAAAAAAATAACGAAAACCATGTAACCATGAAGCCATGTTAATCTTGGACTAAATCAGCCACTGTAGGAGTTAAAACGAAATCGGAATTGAGAGGAACAGAAACTAATATTCACTGGATGGTCATAGGCCTGTAGTTTTAAGTTCACTTAAATTAAAAGTTGTTGTTTTTTTAAAGCCTAATAAATGTTGAAATTGGTAGCTTCCAGTTATACTGTAATGTAACGTCATTAATGTTTCATAGAGACATCAGTGATACTGGCCTTCATTCATAAAAACAACATATTGACTACAACACATTTAAAATATGCTGTCAATAAATAGTTTCTACATTAATTTGGAGAGTAACTGAAATTATTACAATAGCAAAACATTAAAAACTTATTAATCGTGATTAATTACAGAAAAAAAAATTGATTTATTAGTTTTATATATATACAGGGAGTGCAGAATTATTAGGCAAATCATCCTTGTTATGCATGTTGTCTTACTCCAAGCTGTATAGGCTGGAAAGCCTACTACCAATTAAGCATATAAGGTGATGTGCATCTCTGTAATGAGAAGGGTGTGGTCTAATGACATCAACACCCTATATCAGGTGTGCATAATTATTAGGCAACTTCCTTTCCTTTGGCAAAATGGGTCAAAAGAAGGACTTGACAGGCTCAGAAAAGTCAAAAATAGTGAGATATACTATATATACTACTATAACTCTCTCTTCTCCCACATCATGAATGGACACAATGCAGGCTCACTCTCTCTCCTCCCCCATTATGAGTGGAACCCCCCCCCTGCTGCTGATTGGCTCACTCTCTCTCCTCCCATCATGAGTGGACACCTCCCGTACTGCTGATTAACTTCAAGTGGATTGTGATGCTCTGTCCAATCCACTTTCAACAGCGTTTTTCAGAAATCACTTACTGCACCTTTTACATCTACCTCTGCATGGCATGAAGCATCAAACCACCCAGCCCAACATATGACCATAATAAACTCAACGTATTTATGGCGTCCACGCCAAAGTATTTGTAACGTCTACATTTTTATATAGTAGATGTACGGATAGTCGTCACGTGTTTACCTGAGGCTGAGGGGCGGAGTGATATTCCCTCATCACATCCAGAGAGTACAGGTGAGGGATGGGTTGGAAGGGGTTGAGGGCGACCAGCGTACAGCCAGCATGTGTGTAGAAAACCTTCGCGCTGTACCTGGCCTGCAGACATTTCAGCACTGCCGAACACACAGAACACCACAGCAAGAAATTAAACACAGACTCACAAAAGCAGAAGGGCTAGGAATATGTAACCCTGGAACACAAAACCAGTCATAAGCCACACGGGTATATTTGTGGCAATAGCCAACAATACATTAGCCGCGTTTCCAGTGTCGAGCCAAACGTTTTCGAGAGCTTCCTCTGTTTCTCCGGATTAAAATATTACTACTCGGACTGCCACTGGAGAGAGTGCTAAAGCTGCTCAGGTCATATTGTTATTGGAAAATGTGTAGAAATGATTGTTCTTTCTAAATGTGATGTAATAGGTAATGTCCTGTGACTACAAAAAAACAGAAACAGACGCGACTGAATAATAATTTAGCTTTCAGATGATAATCTTAATTTCAGAAAAATTAACCCTTATGACTGGTTTTGCCATCCAGGGTCACATATAAGATAAGGTAAACAAATAATTCATGTTTCTTGTATTATTTTGTTAAAGTCTTGTAAGTAGATTGAGGTAGAGGTAGTCTGAGGTAGAGATTTAAAAGGGGTTTATAAAAGACAGTAATATCTATTTAACTGCACTGACATTATCGGATGAAAACAACTGCATTAAGCTGGATAATGACACTATAGTCCTTAGGCCAGTTTCACACTGCACGCGTTAGCAGGGCGTAAGCGGCACATATTTTTTCCGGCGCCCATGTCAACGGATTAGAGCAGAGGTCTTCAACCCTGCTCCTGGGGTCCCACTGTCCTGAAAAGTTTATTTCCAACCTGCCACCTGAATTAAAGCCAAAGTGCATTGTTCTGATCGAAATTGATCTGAATAACATGAAAAATAACACATTTCACCATGAAATCATGTAGTAAAGTATTCTGTGTGTTTCACAAGCACAATATGACATCCAGCGCGGTGAAAAAAAATAAATAAATACACGAAAACACATCATTGCCAGATGTTTTTGCTCAAACTTCAAAGGCCCGTTTAAATTATTAAAACTAGAGGCTTATCTTAACTTTAAGGTTACTTTTATCATGTAAACTACCTCTATACAGCATATTATATGCATGTGTGTTTGGGACAGAGGGGAGAATGGTCGCACTTGCAGCAGATATGCTGCCCGTCATAAATCAAAGCACGAGACAGACAGGGGTCGGAGGAGAACACCGGAAAAGATGACAGAATAGATAATATTCGTCTGTATTTGCAATACACAAGCCGCAGTTCAGCTGCAAACGCTGGCACAACAGGCGCACACTGCTCCCGCTCTCCATTCCCATTGCTTCTGCGCTGCTTAGACGTACAGCTGTTGAAATGAATCGATTATAGCCTACTGACATAATTCATCACATACACGATTCGCACGCTAGTGTTAAATGGCGGACGGAGGCGAGTGTGCGTGACCCTCTCCCGTTCCACTCACACACAAAAAAATCCCGTCCCATCCCAATCCCACGAAAAAACTGGGGAAATTCCCGTCCCAATCCCAGAAGAATGACTCCCGTTCCCTACCACTCCCGTGTTGTGGTTTGTTTTGACCGGAATCTGTCAGTTACAATAAAAAATTCAGTACAGATCACAGCATGCCCAATTGAATAAAAACATGCCAAAATGACATTTTTGTTTAAGATGGCTTTCAGTTCAATATATTAACGATGCACACGTTAAATTCCACGTAAATCATCTATGCAAACACAGGCGCACACACACACACACACGCGCGCCTTCTTTTGGTTACTTCAGACTGCCCTAAAATGGCGGTGAGCACAACTGAGGTATCATTTTCCAACAGTAGTGGTTGCAGCATGGCTTTCATGTCTGACAAAATTTTGATGATGATTTTTGAGGCTACAAAGTGCATATGGAAGCCTCCGTTTTCTTACTATTGGTGGTTGGCATTGGCCACCAACTGTTTTGGGTGTGGAGCACTTAACCAGACACACCAAATCAAACAGGAGAGCATAAAGAGACAGGGAAACTTGAATTGAGTTCATAATTAAATCATATAGTTAATTTACATAAACAGTATATTTGTATAGATGGTATCATAGTGTTATTACGATTTCCGGTCCCGCCCACTCTCGGTAGAAAAAAAACCCGCTCCCGTCCCAATCACGTGATTAATAATGATTTTGATTCCCGTGACCCGCGGGATTCGAAAAAATTTGTGCATGCGTGTGTGAGCACGAGGCTGCATGCTTTGATCTGTATTGTATGAAGTGATGGTTATTTTTTATGTGATATGTTGATTTTATAAATTAGAATACAATCTTCAATCTAAAATCAGGCAATCAAAATGCAGAAAGAATACCATACCATCTTGACATTATTTACTTGCAATTAAAATATGGCCAATGCTGATAGTTGACCAATATTGTCACTTACATAAATCACACAAACCTGTCCCCAAGTGCATTTGCACACACACACACACACACACACAGTACCTGTAGAAGGGGTAACCGGGTTGACTTTAGTGAGGTCATCGTACGTGTGAAGGTCAGCTTCATTGATGAGGAAGTCTCTGATTTCCCCTTCCAGCGAATCATTGAGAGGTTTCCCAAGGGCCTGGGCTTTGTCTTTCAGTCCATTTACCTGCGTAATGCAAATTAATCTGCTCAGAGCATGCATTCATAATCTCTCATCATACTGATGCAGCAATCCAGTTCAGAAATGTTTCATCGTGTGCAAGCCCTGATGCTGTTTTGCACAACATTACTACAAATTTAATTAGCAATGCACCAATATTAACATTTTGGCTGATACCAATAATTATTTATATTTAAAAGCTGATAACCAATATATCGGCCGATACATCCCTATTTTTTAACTATAACATTAAAAAATAACATATATCGACTGATTCCGGCATAGTATTGGAAATATTGTGAAAAACAGTATAATTGAAATATCATGCATCCCTAATATCAGCCGATATTGACGTAGTGGCTGAAATATTGTGCATCCCTAAATGTAATTAAAAACAGTATAATTTAATCTTAGAAACACCTGCAATCAAAGTTTATGGTATGCAAATGCATGTCACATAATAAACAATATCATCATCAAGCCTGTTTTATGTCAGATGTGTTTATGCATGACATCAAAGGAAAGAGCCATTTTTATCTGCAATATTACAATGTTTCAGTACATTTGTGTGTGTCATCTTTGAAACACTATCCCTCACTTGAAAGCTCCTAATAATAAGTGACAAAAGAGTAAAAAGATTATTATCCAAATATAATGCCTTTGACAAGAAAATTATGAAAATCGGGTATAGACGGAGTAGTGTAATTGCCCGTTCTTCATCCAATTCTGCTGTGAATCCACAAGACAGCATGTGTTGAGACGGGTCAGGACATGCTGAAGACCAGCTAATAATAAACAGTACACACTGTCTGCTGGCGACAGGCCTGCTCCTAATCCAGTAACAAACACAGGTTAACTACAGCAAGGAATCTGGGTGATGAACTCAAAAACAAGACAGACAGACTTTGGATTGTGTAGAGATCGCATATAGATCAACAACAAAACAATTACAGATTTTAACATGATCCTATTCAACTCCCAGGATTTAAGTTCATGCATGGATCAAAATGGCTCATACAAAAAAAAATGAGACGAATACTGTATCTCCATACCACAACAAACCATCTGCACTATACACACCGACCAGAGGGTGACCTTTAATAGTGCAACTTTATTAGACTTACACATGAACACAATTTAATATGTCTCCTGGACAGGATTTAGGTTCCTTTAAGGTCAAATAAAGTTATGCCAAAAAAGGACAGCCTAACATTAGGTAGTCTTGTGCGCATGCTCAGGTAAGGCTGACCTGCGGAATAATCTGAGCATGGCCTTCTTCAGATTAATGTCAATAATCCGCCAATGACAACACGAGCCACGTCAATGAACATGCAAATGAGGTAACACCGGAAAAACATGTTCATGGTGATTAGATTTAATCACAGTAAATCACTTTAATAACAGTTATTGTTAAGATTCATAGAAAACTAGTCCGTTTTCTAGGGTGACTTTTATTAATTTATTTTAAATTACGTTACCTTTAATAAAAACATTTTTATTGTTAGGACATGAATAATAAGGGACGTTGTTTTTACAATGTTAATACATCTGAAAATAAATGTATATAAATTATATATATATATATATATATATATATATATATATATATATATATATATATATATATATATGTCACAAAAATATTAATTCTGATGACTATGAAATGCAAAAAAAATTTGAAATATGCAAAACTATGAATACTTATGCATACACATTGTAATACCATGTTTTTTGGACATGGTACCATAGTAAAAACATGGACTATTTGAAGTAGCCTACCATGTAACTAAAATATTATGGTACATAAGCATGTCAATAAAAATTCTGCACCACGGTATTAATATTTCATACCACCACGGTACGGTAAGTTACTTTTTCGTTGTAACGGGCTGCTTTCAGATAAACGTTTACACAGTTTATCAAACGTTTATTAAACGTTTACACAGTTGAGTTCTAACTCTAACAAGTCTTGTTTGTCGATGACAATATTCCCCTCATAAACTTTGATATACATAAAGAAAAACTGAGGTAAAATAGAGTTAGAGTACCTTTTCCCTCGATCGATTTGGTTTTCCAGCTTTTTCAAAACTCAGTGTCCCGTCAGAGCTGTTAACGGTCGAAACGTCTTTATTTCGGAGTAAAAGCTTCTGTTTGACACTCGCCATGACTGTACACTTTACAAAGACGCGTTTCGCGGTATTTACTCTTTTATGTCTCTGCCATTATGCGAGTTATTTTATGTTTTTTAAGCCATGAAGAGATTCCTCAGTGAAGGACAAAACTCCCACCGGCGCCACTCGTACACACCACCGGCTACTGCACTGACACGCGCACGCAGGAACGTCATTTTAAGCGTCCCTGCCCATACAGTGACGTGTCCCTGTAAGCCACGCCCAACGCGGAAAAGAAACATCCCGATGCCAACGTGCGAATACACTTTGTTATAAACTGAGGATTATTACTGAACAATTAACGATCTATTAGAGGAATGTGTTTTTCTACTATTTAATAGAGATATACAAGTACAGCAATGATAATAGGAGTCCCTGTGTAGTGTGTTAGACCGGTTTATCCTGACAGGTCACTGCTGTAATGTGGTTTCTGTAGTCTAAACACTCAGCACAGGAAGAGGTAAGTCACATTTTCTATTATACAATAGCTTTGGTTAAATTGCTTTAATGTCTGGGATTATTTGCACATAAACTTCTGAGATCAAAACGGCCATTGTCAATTTTAGGATGCTTTATACTTTATATTTTCACTCTCCATGAGAATCAAACAATATATATATATTTTTTTTTTACATGAACAGAATTTATATATAATATACTGTGTATATAAAGTACCGGTTTAAAGTTTGGAGACATTACTATTTTTAATGTGTTTGAAAGAAGTCTCTTATGCTCAAGACTGCATTTATTTGATCAAAAAAACAGTTAAAAACTGCAATATTGTGAGATATTATTACAATTTAAAATATCAGTTCTCTATGTGAATATATAGTGCAGTGTAATTTATTCCTGTGATCAAAGCTGGATTTATCATCATTACTCCAGTCTTCATGATCCTCCAGAAAAATGATTTATTTCATGAATATTTCAGCTTAATATTGTTTTGGAACCTACTTTTTTCAGGATTCATTGATGAATAAAAAGTTTAAAACAACAGCATAAATTAATATTACATTTCTGCATGTTATTGTTATATGAGCTGTGTGTGTATATCGACATACTCATACATTATATACACATACATGTACATATAGTCATACATACACACTCGCACATACACATACACACACACACACGTATATAGACATACACATACATAAAATATATATACATATATATATATATATATATATATATATGTGTGTGTGTGTGTGTGTGTGTGTGTGTGTGTGTGTGTGTGTGTGTGTGTGTGTGTGTGTGTGTGTGTGAAGTGAAGATAATGGGTAGACGCTCAGTCTAGGTGCTAATTCTGGGTATATCACCAGGTTCACTCAGGTGTGTCGGCCAGAACACCACTTAAGGCCAAATCTTCCAGAGAGTGAAATGAAGAGAGGAGGGATAATTATTTTATTCTGTTTATTCTTTCCTCTTTCTTGTATGAGTTCAAATGTGAGTGTAATTTCAAGTGTGGTTTCTATAAAGAGAACGAATACAAATGAATAAGGGAAACATATGCATACACTCATTCCTTATTAGGCACTAATACACATTACAAATATAAATAAACAGTAGTCAGAATATGACTATATCTGACTATTCAAACACTTCTCAGATTTTCTACTATGCATTAAGTTACCAATAATGTAGAAAGTGTTTACTGTCATCTATGATATACTTTAAAGCATCAAAAGCGGTCCAAATAATAATATTTAACACCACTGAATGTTTTACTCAGCCACAGAATACTTAACATTCATAACAATAATGAATAAAGTAGAAACATATCTAAACATAATGTGACCCGCTTTAATTAGATGTACGGAGACAGATGGACCGGTTAGAAAGTAAAGTACGACATGGATATAATTAACACAACGGTCGTGTAGCGACCCTTAAACTCTCATCCATATCGAATATCAGAAATAATAGTTGACAAAGAAATACAATATCACGAGTAATGCAACAGATTTACTTACTTTTCTCATTCACGCACACTCTGAGGAAAGAGTCACTCACAATTATAACCTAACTAACCGATCTCTATCATACTGAATACTAACTGCGTGACAACTGACTGACCGCTCTATCGACTGCACACTACTACGCGGACGTCAGATACAAACCAGCGCGCGCTCTTGCCACCCTTTTACACGCACTGAATAAACGGGAGTGAATGTGAAACATAAAGCACATTATGGTAAACTACTAAATAATAGCAACACTAACATAACTTTGGGGCCTTTTCTACAGTGTGTGTGTGTGTGTGATGGGTAGGTTTAGGGGCAGTGTAGGGGGATAGAAAATACGATTTGTACGGTATGAAATGCATTATGCCTATGGAATGTCCCCATAAAACATGAAAACCCAACGTGTGTGTGTGTGTGTGTGTGTGTGTGTGTGTGTGTGTGTGTGTGTGTGTCTTTAGCTCCGCACACTGCACGGCTCCACGAGCTCGGCTGTTTTCTGAAAGAATCGGTACAGTGTATCTGTCTTTTATAAATATGATAAACTAAAGACTCTTGTGAAATATAAAGGATCAACACTACTCTACTCCAGATTAACATGAGACCGGCAGAATCTGTGTGTGTCATGGACCCTTTAATGAGCATAAGAGTCATTTTGACTGTTTTATAACATTTATAACATATATGCTTGTTTCTTTTTGCAGACAATGGCGTCACCAGACGAGAAAATCGCATTCGTCAGCAATCTCAATGGAACCAGCCTGACGGAGGTTTCTCTGGGATCTCTCCTAGCGCCGCTGTGTTTCCTCAGCCGAGGTCTCTTCCTGATAGTGTTCCACCTGGGAAAAGGCGTCCTCCCGTTCTCCTGGGCAGCTCATCTCCTGCTGGACTTCACCACACTGATAATGCCTTTGGTCCTGTCGTGCACCGCACTGAGCGACGTCCTTCACTTCGTCATCATGGGCATCGCCGCGGTTGACTTCTCCGTCCTGAGCCTCGTGTACAGGAACGGGAAGCAAGGCTCCCTCTCCGGGGCGATTGACAGGTTTGTGCGGAGCAGAGTAGAATCCAACATGGTCCCGTTTGTAACCGTCTTCCGCGTTCTGGTCAACGTGAAGACCGCGATCAGCATTTTGGCTGTTGATTTTAGTGTGTTCCCAAGACGCTATGCCAAGACGGAGACGTATGGAACAGGGGTGATGGATTTCGGTGTGGGAGCGTACGTGATGGCCAATGCACTGGTGTGTCCCGAGGCAAGAGGAAAGCACATCCGAGGCTCGAAGATCGCTCATGTGCTGAAACAGTCAGTCTCCGTCTGGCCTTTGGTCCTGTTAGGGTTCGTGAGACTCGCGAGTGTAAAGTCTTCCGGATACCACGAACATGTGACGGAGTACGGCGTTCACTGGAACTTCTTTTTCACGCTCGCCATCGTCCGAGTGGTGGCGTCTGCACTTCTGGCTCTCTTTCCCGTGAGCTCCTCGTGGCTCCTCGCTTTGCTCATCGGTGGAGCTTACCAGCTCATCTTAGAGACGACAGGTCTGAAGGCCTTCCTCATCCGCAGCGATGAGCGCACGGGCTTTCTGCAGGAGAACAAAGAGGGGATCTTCTCCGTCGTGGGTTATATAGCCATCTACATGGCTGGGGTTCAGGTTGGCCGATACCTCATGCAGAGCAGAGCCTCCGTCCAGGATTGGATCGGAGCGATCCGTAACCTTCTGTTGACCAGCTTCGGGTTGTTCTGCGCGTTACACGTGTGCCAGACACGCATCGAGCCCGTTTCCCGCAGAATGGCCAATCTTTCCTTCTGTGTTTGGACTGTGGCGCAAGCCGTGCTCTTCCTCTCGTGCCTAAGCATTGGGGATTTAGTGCTACTGTTCTCTAAAGTCATCTCGAATTGTTCCCTTGTGTCCGCATCGTGGTATCCGTACCAAAAGAGGACGTCGGATAAAGCGAGAAGCGATATGGATGCGTTATGCCTGGTGCAGTCGGTGAACCGGAACCAGCTGCTGTATTTCCTGCTGGCCAATCTCATGACGGGTTTGACTAACGTGTTCATAGACACGCTGAACAGCAGCGATGCTTTAGCTGTGGGTGTTTTGCTCCTGTATATGTTCGTCAACAGCTCGCTCATATTCATTTTGCACATCAATAAAATAACCATTAAGTTCTGGTAAACACCATTCGCTCGTCTCAACTGCTGTGATATAGAAATGGTTTGCAAAAGTGCAAATTAAACGTGTTATTTTGTAAATATGCTGTGTATTCTGTGTTATATATCAAATACACTGAAAAAAAGTGTGTTGGATTTACATGATTTAATTGTGTACATCGGTCCCATGTAAATCAATCAAGGTATACTTTAACATAATTGGTTCATTCAACTTCAGCATCATAGTATAAACACATTTTAAATGACCCAATTAGTCTCAAAGTGATTTCTAAATGGCTCCCTGACATGATTCAGACATAACATTTCATACATTAATTCACTTCAATATCATATACTTGGTAACACTTTACAATAAGGTTGTATTAGTTAATGCATTAGTTAACATTAACTAATGATGAACTGCACTTTAAAGCATTTATTTATCTTTGTTAATGTTAATTTCAACATTTACTAATGCATTAATAAAATCTTGTTGACATTAGTTAACGCACTGTGAACTAACATGAACAGCTGTATTTTTATTAACTAGTGTTAACAAAGATTAACTAATGCTGAACAGAGCATGGTTAGTTTATGTTAACTAATGCGTTAACTAATATTAACTAATACAACCTTATTGTAAAGTGTTACCATATACTTTAATTATTTTATTACACTAATTGACAAACTTTCAGGTAGTAAATGCATACATTAGCATCTTAAATGCTAAGCATTATAACTTCTTCAGCAATGCAGTTATGACTTATTGTATTAATCCACAGGCTAAGCAAATGCTCCTCTTCTTCACAATGGTAACCCACTGAAATTTAAATGGTTCTAATAATTCCTAAATTATTGAATATTAAACACTATTAAACCAAATCAAGTCTCCCCCGTTCTCATCTTGCTCAAAAGTACATTAAATAACACTTTTACCTATAAAATAACAACATTTACTCTCTCTTGATTTAGCCATATGCAAAGCATGCTGGGAACTAACTAGCCCCGCCCAGTTTCAGTTAATGCAATTCATGTAATCTCAACACAAACGGATTAAGTAAACTTCAACTTGACTTATCCTCTTGATTTATTTAAGTGGATTGAACACAATCAAATTAAGTTAGGACAAAATGTATAGCAATTGTTTTGCTTTAGCTCATTTTAATTAAGCAATTTGAACACGCAGTACAAATCATTTTTTTCAGTGTAGGAATGTACTAAATGGGATGATTTCATGCTAATACTTTCCGATTTTGGTCTTTTTATATGCTCTAATTGGCTATTATTTATAGTATCTTTTTTTGTTTTTGTTTTGTTTTTTTATACGTAGTCCTGTGTGGCAAATGGATTAAAACTATTCCATGACTTTTAATATCATAATTTTAAAGTTGCATGCATAATAATTATAAAATACTGATGTTTGCTCAAATTCCAAAGACTTTTAAATAAACTAATATTATGCCATAAAACTACAGGCAACATATTTTATGTACAACCCCAAATCAGAAAAAGTTGGGACAGTATGGAAAACGCAAATAAAAAAAGAAGAATTCTAATTCTAAATATCTAAATTTAAATCTGATTTCTAAATTTACTTTGACTTGTATTTCATTGCAGACAATATGTTCAAAAAATATCTGGTCAACTTTGTAAATATGCATCCTTTCCTGTCATTCAAACCTGCAACACATTTAAAAAAAAGTTTGGACAGTAAAGCATTTACCACTTTGTAATGTTGCCATTCCTTTTCACAACACTTAAAAGACATTTAGGGACTGAAGACACCGAGTGATGAAGTGTTTCAGGTGTAATTTTGTCCCATTCTTCCTGCAAACAAGTCTTAAGGTGGGCAACAGTACGGGGTCTACCACACATTCTCTATTGGAGACGGGTCGGGACTGCAGACGGGCCAGTCAAGGACCCGGACCCTCTTCCTCCGCAGCCAGGACTCTGTAATGTGTGCAGAATGTGCTTTTGCATTGTCTTGTTGAAATATGCATGGACGTCCCTGGAAAAGATGTCTTCTTGAAGGCAGCATATTATGCTCCATAATCTCTATGTACTTTTCAGCATTAATGGTGCCTTCACAGAAGTGAAGTTACCTTTGCCAAGGGCTCTGACACAACCCCATACCATCACAGACCCTGGCTTCTGGACTTGTTGCTGGTAACAGTCTGGATGATCCTTTTCTTCTTTGGTCCGGAGCACACGGCGTCCATTCCTCCCAAAAATACCTGAAATACTGATTCATCTGACCACAGTACACGTTTCCACTGTGTGATGGTCCATCCCAGATGCCTCCGAGCCCAGAGAAGTCGAGCGCTTCTGGACACTGTTAACATAGGGCTTCCTTTTGGCGCAGTACAGTTTTAACTGGCATTTGTGGATGTAACTACGTATTGTGGTACTTGACAAAGGTTTGCCAAAGTAGTCCTGAGCCCATGTGGTGATATCGCTTATAGATGAATGACGATTCTTGATGCAGTGCCGCCTGAGGGATCGGAGATCACGGTTGTTCAGCTTAGGCTTGCGCCCTTGTCCTTTACGCACTGAAATTCCTCAGATTCCTTGAATCTTTTAATTATGTTATACACTGTTGAATGTGAAATATCCAAATCTAATCCTATCTTTCTTTGAGGAACATTGTTTTTAAACATTTCAATAATTTTCTCACGTATTTGTTGGCAAACTGGCGATCCTCGGCCCATCTTTGCTCCTAAAGGATTAGACCTTTCTTGGATGCTGCTTTTGTACCAAATCATAATTACAATCACCTGTTGACCTCACCTGTTTCAAATCACATCATTATTTAACCATTTTACGTCATCACTAGCCCTAAATTGCTCCTGTCCCAACTTTTTTTGAAATGTGTTGCAGGTCTGAATGACAGGAAAGGATGCATATTTACAAATGACATCAAGTTGACCGAACAAAACATGAAATATTTTGTGTTCATATTGTCTGCAATGAAATACAAGTCAAAGTAAATTTAGAAATCACTACTTCCTTTTTTTATTTGCTTTTTCCACACTGTCCCAACTTTTTCTAATTTGGGGTTGTAGTTTTCAATGTAGCCTTTTAATTAATGAATTAATTAATATATCAACTATTATGCGAACTGCATGCACAAATATATCCTAATATTCCAAAGTATTTTCATAAATTATTTATGAATATTATTACTTGAAAAATAATTAAATATGTCATGCAGTCTTTGAATTAAAATAATATTTAGACAAATATGCATTCATAACACCTGCATGTATACTAAAACAATTTAAAAACAATTTAAAACTTCACATTATATGCACTTACACACGGATTACCATCTAAACACACTCATTTGATGCAGTTTTACTCACCGCCTGAGGATCCCACTTTTAAAGAATAAAACTACATGAAAAATAATTGTAAAATAATTATGAGATGCATTTTAAATAAATAAGTCGTGCAGTCTTTGAATTAAATAATATTTAAACAAATATGCATTATTGAATAAATTTAAAATAATTATGTTTTAATTAATATTATGTCATAAAACTATATGCAAACTATTTTCATTTTTTTTGTCTTTTAATTTAATTAATATTTAGATGAATTAATATATCAACTAATATGCAATCATAAAACCTGCATGTACTAATTATTAAATAAGTTTACTCATATTCTTTTAACTACATTAATAGCCTATTATACGTCATAAAACTATATGCAACATATTTTTTTATTTCCATGTAATCTTTAATAATTAGGTAATTATGTAATAATAAGATTCTATATAATATTCCATCGTTTTTTCATTAAACTTTTAAAGAATATGAAGTCATTAGAACATGCATTTTAAACAAACATGTCATGCAGTCTTTGAATAAAATAATATTATATGCATATTTAAATAATTTTAAAATACTGATGTTTGCTAAGTCTTTTAACATTATGTCTAATTAATAATATAATTAGTTTTTTTTTTACTAATATTCCATAGTTTTTTTAATCTAGAAAAAAATCTTTTACTTTTCATTAAACTTTTAATTAATATGAAGTCATAAAACTAAATGAAAATTAATGAATCAATATATCAACTAATATGGGATCATACCTGCATGCATTCATAATAATTAGAAAATAATTATGAGACATGTTTCCTAATATTCCAAAGTCTTCTCAATAAACTTTTAATGAATATTAAGTCATAAAACGACATGCATTTTAAACAAATGTGTCTTGCGATCTTTAAATTAAATAATATTTAAACTAATATGCAATCATAAAACCTGCATGTATTATAAAATAATTGTAAAATGCTGATGTTTGCGCAAGCTGATGTCTTTTAACTAAATTAATATTATGTCATAAAACTACGGTATTAAATAATTAATCAACTAATATGCGATCAGAACAACTGCATGCATAATAATTAGAAATGTTTACTAATATTTATTTACAAAGTCTTTTTGTTAAACTTTAAATTAATATTAAGACATAAAACCGCATTTTTAAACAAATATGCATAATTAAATAATTTTACAATACTGATGTTTGCTAATATTCCAAGTCTTTCAACTAAATTAATATTACATCATAAAACTATATGCAAAATATTTTTATTTTCATGTAGTTTTTTAATTCATGAATTAATATATCAACTAATATGCAATCATAACAACTTTATGCATAATAATTAAAAATAATAATTAGGAAAAATGTTTTTAATTAAACATGTAATAAATATTAAGTCATAAAACCGCATGAAAAATAATTAGAAACTGCAAATTTAAACAAATATATCATGCAATCTTTAAAGTAAATATTATTTAGAAATGCACAACCTACTTAAATAATTTTAAAATACTGATGTTTGCTCATATTCTAAAGTCTTTTAACGAAATTAATATTATGGCACTATTCTGTAATATATCAATTAATATGCGATCCTAGCAACTACATGCACACTAATTATAAAAAGAAAATAATAAAAAGTGGTTTTATATTGTTATCATATCAAATCTACCCAAAATGTAAATTATGCTCCTAATAATGCAAATTATGAACAAAACGATCTCCTTCTAGTTGCTTTGCAACCATCGAGTAAATCCACAGAAGAAGAAGAATCTCTGCTCCGCCCATGTGTCAATCAAACTGCACACGTGACGTCAAGCCCTCCGAGCCCGGAACTACTTTCTGACGTATCAGGGGGCCAAGGGTCACAGAACATTCGCCTGCCACATACGCCTCTGTCGCACTTGTTTGTTTTTGTCCAAAAAAAGGAATCAACTGTCGAGAACAGGTGGGTAGACCAGCTGCAGATTGATATGTGTGCATTTAGGCGCTGTTTTGAGCGCAATAACGGCTGATAAGAGACGTTACCGGGAGGATAAACGCGGAGTTAATGCTGATGGAGTCAGTCCGTCAGTCAAACTAGACCTTTTACAGCACACTTTTGAATTCTTATAGCGTGTATTGTGTTAAAAGCACATTTGCAGTCTGTGTAACGTGCTGTAAAACAGCTTCGTTGTGTGTACAGTTGCCGTGTAGCTCACGCAGGAACTGAGAGAGCTAGCATGCTAATCAGCTTGGAAAAGTTTCACAGGTTAGCCGTGTGCTAACTCGAGTTCGACACACACAAATGTCTGTTTATTTTGTAACATCATCTCACGTCGCATCCCTACAACATCTACACCACTGTATATTTTAAAATGCCTCGTTTAAGGTGCGAACATGTCGTTGGCTAGCAGGCTAATTATTAGCATGTGTGTCATCGGAGCGAACATGAGCGCTATTAACACAGCTCTGATCAATGTAATTGTTGTTATGACAACAGACTATCACGCTTATTGCATGTGAATGTAACCTGAAACGTGTATTTTGATGTTTCAGAGGTTGTTTAGCTGATCATTGTCGTTATGTGGCTTGACCTCTGAAGATTGTATGCATTTGTTTGGGAATTGTATACAAATATATGCGAATGTGATACAGGTACACCAGTGTTTCATTCAGGACTGGGGTGTAGAGTAAGTGTTTAAGCCTCTGTACTCGGATAAGAGTGTATGTGTAAGCTAATAATCCTTAGCAAAGCTACAAAGGCTGCTGGGAAGGCACACTTTAGCAATGGACTATATGGCTCAAATAGATAGAACTGCCTCCGTTGTTTCTTGGTCTATCAATATTAAGGTCTAAGCGATGCAAATTATCAAAGGTTAAAGACTACAAACTAAGCAAATGTGCTTAAAATTTAGTCTTTAAAGGAACACTCCACTGTTTTTAGAAATAGGGCTTATTCAACATCTTTCCTACATTTAGATACGTGGGCAAATGCGTTTTTGTCTCATTTCCTGCATTGTTTTAGTTTGGCTAGCTTAGCTTAGCATAATGAATGGAATCCTATGTTGCCAGCTAGCATGTCCCTAGTAAAGGTGATCAAAAAAACCCACCTAATTACTTCTTGTGGCCTGTGTATTCACAACGAGTACAAATAGCGATGCAGATTAAGACTAGACTTCATATACTGTATGAAAAATTGCCAGCTACTATCCACGCCGGTATGTTGACGGAAGTTTTGGGATTTCATGTGTTGCGTGATATCTCTGCGCCCAAGTAGCAGTGCTTCCGCCAAAGTTCAGTTTTTTCAACTTGAGTGATTTGCGTGAATCACGCGTTCAAAAAGCTCAATTCGCGTGAATCGCGCCACAGAATGCCAATTTACGTCTCTGCATAGACTTAACATGTAAATCACTCGCACGAATCGCGTCAATCGCGTCCGGTGTGAACGCGCCATAAGGCCCAATTCTGTTTTATACTCATTCCACATTCCCCTTGAAACAGAGTGGTAAGGCGTAGGGGTGAAAATATTCCCCTAAGAAATGGGACACCACTACTACACCATCATACGTCATCATACACCGTTTCTTTTATTAGTGTCCTGTTACATTTAACCTGTATAAACAGCAATAAAGTGCGTAGGCTTTATCTAACAGAAATCAGGCACGAGCACATTTAACACACTCACTCCCAGCGTAGTTTTGCGCTGTATTTGGACTTATTAAAACGGCGCTTGTTTTCAATTAAAAAACGTGAGACTTTGAGATTTCTAAGACGATACAAACTGTTAATTTAGTTTATTAACCGTTCCATTCCTTGCTGATCTGCCGGCTGGTACGGATATGGTTTCGTTTTCTACTGCGATAACAGAGCTCTTCGCAATGTAATATAAACGAGTCAGGTGTTGCCTTGGTTACGCGAGTTTACAGACGATACATATGATGTAAATAGCGACTGCATTATGAAGGAAGGCCAGATATTTTTTAAACTGGTATTAGTTTTGTTCACATCACTCAAACAACGCGTTTAGCAACAAGTGATCAATTCTGAATGGCAACATCACTACACGCATTCTTGCAGTGCGGTAGTCCGTGTATGCAGGGAAAATCCTCATACCCCTTCGTTCGAAGTGTGTTCCTAAAAAATCTATCTGGTAGGGCTTGGCGATATGGCCAAAAAATCATATCTCGGTATTTTATGGTTGAATGGCGATACACGGTATATATCCCGGTATTTTCTAGGTTTTTCTATTTGGAAAAAAATCTGTATTTATTCTAATACAATTCTAAACTAATAATTTTATTTCACATCTTGCCCAATGATGTCCTAAAAACAATGTTGATATTGAAGGCTATAAACAAATAGGCTACAGTGAATGTAATGATGGCTATGCAATATATTGTTATATGCAATATAACTAAAAATGAAAATGAAAACAAAAGCACAATAGCTTTTATTTGATTACCCCATTATAATGGTCACTTCTCATAAAAAATACTTACTTGTAGGTTTAAAATTCCACATATGGCACATTTATTGTCCAACAATAAATAATTTATAAATATTTTAGTGAGAATTATTGCATTCCTATCGCGCTCCGTCTGTTAGCTGCGCGTGCACGCGGTGGCGCTTAAGCCTGAATCTTAGCGGCTCGTCCTCTCCTCTCCTGACAGCATAATGGACATATTCGCATGACTTTCTAACATTTACAGATGGAGAAAATACCTTTGAAATGTAAGTTATGCACCACATTTCAAACGCATTAAACAGTGCGAGTATGTATGTGTCTGTCAGCACAAGTAGCATAAAGTTATCTCTCAGAGCATCTGACAGGGCACGCTGCTTTAAACTTTACGTGTTAACTGTATCTTACCAGTTATTTTGAAGCCCTTAATGTAGAGCACGTGTTTAGGACAAGTTGTACATTGCACTTTCCCTGCATGAGCTCATTCTGATTGCTCCGCTGTTTTTCAGATGCGTTTGTATCAATCTACTGTATATCGATATAAACGGTATTGCCTCATTCCGTATCGCTTCTAAAAAATATATCGATATATTGTACAAACTCGATATACTATCTGGCCCTTTCCCTTACCCCTACCACTCCAGCCAACAGAGAAACGAGACACCCCTTCATGTGAACGCGCAAAACGAAGGGGTAGGGGAAAGTGAAGGGCTAAGGGGTAGAATTGGGATTGGGCCTAAGTGTCGGGTATGATGCACACCGTTGATATTTAATAAAATAAACTCAAATCATATGAAAATATTTGCATTATTTCACTAGGATCCTGTTAGGGCTCGTTTAGGGCAATATAAGGAAGGAAATCCCACAGAATAGAATCTAGCTAAAAGCTCATGGAGCTGCTTGATTTATTTATTGTTTGTTGATTTTCAAATAATATAAAACTTGTTGAACAGGGCTCCAGACTAACTTTTTTCACTAGGAGCACAGTGGCCCCCAACTGAAAATTTTAGGGGCACAGGCAGAAAATTTAGGGGCGCACACTGTAAATCAACATGCTAATTAAATCTGCTAATTTCCACTGTATTACTAATAGGGATGGGTATCGTTAAGGTTTTAACGGTATTACTCTTACCGATGCTGCTTATCAATCCGGTACTCTTAACGGTATTCTTATATATTTTATGCAAAAAAAAAAAAAAAACATAATTAGGAACATAATTAACATGCCTTTATAATCTGAAAAGTAAAATATCTATAGCAAAAGAAACAGCAATGTTTGAATAAAACATATTTGTAAATGGACCAGTGTGCAGGCATTTCTTTGTGTGTAAGATAAGATACAACATAAGAACAAAGTGCAAACAAATGTTAAATAAATACACAATAAAACAAAGGCACAAATGAAATAAACATTGCTTTAATTTCCGGAAGGTCTGCTAACATTAATATAATATTACTTAGAAAGAACAAACTTACAAAGAAATCTAATAAAGTAATGAAATTTAAAATAACACTGCATAGTTTTCATTGTATAAATTGATAGATTAATGTTATTAACTAAAGTTATTCGTTCAAGAGATGTAAATATTTTCTCTTTGCCTTTTGTTTGATTCTCAATCGTCAGCCGGTTTATTAGACGCTGCCCCTTTAAGACCGAATGCAGAACTATAATAATATCCTATTCTCCTATTTCTCCTATTCCTATTTTGACACAGGCTATTCGTTGTTTATTTGATGGTTTAGATGCGCACACGAAAAGTTTAAAAAATAAAGTGCAAGTCGGTCCATTTCGCAGCACACACACAAGCCGCCTTGAAGTTGGAAAAAACGTCTCTTGAGCGGATTATTGTGCATTTAATAGCACTATTCATTATCAAACACATCCCGCAGTTAAGCAACAGTAGATACTGCAGTTTACAACAATCACTGATTCTGACCTTAGGTTTAGGGAGAAATGACCATGGAAATGACATCGCAAGGCTGTGAAGGGAAGGAGTCGCGCTCGGCGGAACAGGACTATAGGAATAGTTTTACCTCATATCTTCTTTTTATAATTCTTGGAAGTCGAAATTGAAAATAAAATTAGATTAATATCACAGCACATCCCTAAAGGTTAAGCAGACTAAACCATTTGACCATCGTCACTCATTAAGCTGATGTGTTGTGTTCGCTGTAGCTCCACGTGAGAGAGAGAGCTCGCTTTCTCTCTCTTCTGGATTGCGAATAGCAAAAATGTACCATGGACAAATGGTTCAATATTATCTCATATAGAAACGGCTGGCAAAGATATAATTTGCCAGATATAATGTCTATCAATTATAAATAGTTAGTGTATTTTCTTAATTTCTCCAGTACCGACAGCAGGCAAATTTACCAGTTGCACATGTGCGACTGGGTGTAAAATTCAGTTGCACACTCTCAAATTTTAGTCGCAAAATGCAACCATTTGGTCGCAGTCTGGAGCCCTGTTGAATTGTTTTAAGTGTGTGCATTTGCTCTTTTTGAACACTTTTCATCTCATTTGAACAAAACCGTGATAATTTGGGTCACTATAATCGTGATGTGAAATTTCCATACCGTTTCATCCCTAATTACGGTTCATTATGTAAGGTATTTATACTCCACTGAAAACATAGTTATGTATATTAAATTGCATTTCTGTCAATAGATCCTCATAAATATTACACACGGCACCTTTAAACCAGACGCTTAAGACCCCGATATGCTTTTTCATATATCGTATACCTTTCTCATTCTTCATTTAGGGGTGAAATGAAGTGTGGGTTATCCAATTAATCCAGTAGCGCATATTCACAATCACATCCCAGTAATAAAATATCAAATTAGGGAGGGCCAAACCACACAAATGATTCGGATTCTTAGGCTTTGCTAACTAAAGACTGTCCTCACACTCTCAGGCCGATCTGGACAAAGACATGGCACGTCTGGTGGCTGTCTGCAGGGACGGGGAAGAGGACCATGTTTTTCTTTCACGCCAGATTCCCTTGTACATCGATGACACACTCACGGTAAGATCATTGGTTTCACTTTGCATTTTCCCATCTTTAAAGTACATGTTCCTGGTCTTATTGCACGTTTTAGTGACCAATACCATTAAACCAGTTTTAGATGTTTGCCTTGGTATCACTTAAGTACCAAGTGCTTTTATGTTCCCTTATAAGTCACAGACAGTGTTGTGTTATTTTGATTGTATATATGCATGTTTATGTTGCAGATGGTGATGGAGTTTCCTGACAGTATTCTGGACTTTGACAGCTATCAGATCAACAGTTCACAAATGAAGCAGTTTATTGAGGTAAACGATGACATTTTCCAATTCTCTCATGTCTGGGTCATATTTTACCCTAAAAACAAAGATAAGAAATTAGAAAATATATTTTACACCATTACCGGTATCACTGATAACTACACCGTTATCATCAAACTACAAAAATCTCAATTTGTGAAAACATAGGGCCCCATCACACGTGCGGCGCAAGTGTTTTTTGCTAGTTTCATCCCGACGCAGTTCTCATGTTCACGTCCAGCTCCTCGTTGTTTAACCTGTTACCTGTCACCCCCATTTTTGAAAATATACATGAAAATGCACTATACATACAAATATATTCAAATATACATCCAAACTTAAATGGTTGCAATTCAAGAATGCTTTGGAGTATAGGCATACGTTTGGTCTCATTTGAAAGAAGACAGTCAGCAGATTATTGCTTAAGTGAAATCAAAAGTATGAAAAGGTTATGGAAGTTTAAATTTACTGAACATCAAATGTACTGTACTAAATATTTAATATTTTTATATAAAATATATATGTTACAAAATTATTTGTACACTAAAGTTAGTATCAAATTAAAGCCATATGTCTAACCAATTTGTGTTCCAAATTTGAAGTTGATATCACAAAAAATTGAAGTTCCCATGAGATTTTGTTTAGGCGCTGTACCACAAATAGCCACCGGGTGTCATTGAAATTCCATTGATTTTTTTTTTTTAATGCTATCTCATGTAACATCTATTTATTTTTGTCCAAATATCACAAAAACATTTGGCAGATATAGAACCGTGAGACTCAGACATTTCCGACGGTATGTGTTTTGTCAAGAATAAAAAAGTTTTTATTATAAAATAGTTAAAATAAATGTTGTAATATGAAACATGACAACCCCCACTAGGGGAGGAGCCCGCTATAAGAATTTAGAGTACCGTTTTAATGGTAATGCAAGGTCCGATTTCAAAAACCGATTTCACAGGATGAGTCTCGAGTTCGTAAGCTTTCAAATGATATATAGTTTGTCAACATTAAAACAGGATAAATATAGGATATAATTGTTTTAAACATGCAGTGGCAAATGGCCAGTGACAGTTAACAGGTTAAATATCAAAAGCACTGGTGCATCTGGGCTCATATTTATCAAGCATCTTAGAATTACTCACAAGAACACTGCTAAGAATTGACTTAATTCTTTGACTTAAAATTCTAAAAACATTCTTGGCTCAAAGCTGCGCTAAAAAGTTAGTTATCAAGCGTCTCAGTCACGCTTTAAGTGAAGTGTAGGACTAAATCTTAAGTGTCAGTCTTAGAGTTGATTTACGACACTTTGCTCTGCCATAAACGTGATTTTGCATGAACCAATCACTGAATAGATTGTGTTATTATTTCAGAATATTCTCAGATAAATTCACGTTGAATGTTGAAATTTCGAAGTGTCCATTCAACACACATTTGACAATAAATAATTTTCAAGACAATACATTATAATATACACATTTGAAATGAAAGATAGAAGATCTTGAATATGGAAGTTTAAAGGGTAACTAAACCCCTGTTCACAGCCTAACTCCACCCACTGGCAATATTTGGAAAAGTGGGCAGAGCCCAGCGGAGACAGAGGGGGCGAACCAAGGGCGGGGCTGAGCGGGGGGCGTGCACCTGAGACCCCGCAGTGACGGATTGATTAACAGCTGTCAGACTCGAAAAGATTGAGAATGACTGGAGTGACACCAGTAGTTTTGCAACAGAGCGGTCATTTGAAGTAGAGGACTTTTCTCCGCCGTCTTCACCTGAAGTGGAGGAGGGTGAATTGTCTGTAAACACAGGGCCAGAGCCGTATCGATTCGAGCCGCTGCCTCAAGCTGCGTTAACTCCCGATGCCGTCCATACTAGCGAAACCGCAGCGCAAGAGAGCAGTGAGTGGTAAAACATTAGCATTATGGATAGTATACTCGCGGTCATCCAGGCCAAGTGCACGCAACCACTGACGCCAATTTCCACTAGTAGTCGCAAAGCAGTTTAACCTCACTCCTCTGATCTCAAGAGACGCTCTAGCGACTGATGCTAGGGGTTGCAGCCTTTAGCCTCCTTCAGCTAGCAGTCACTGTGCGGGTAAACCCCATCCAGGCCAAGTGCACGCAACCACTGATGCCAATTTCCACTGCTGTTGCAACCAGCAACACTACACCTACGTACTATCCTTACTAACCACTGTACTAAATACAGATAAAACTAATGCTAAAAATATACGCTAACTTGAAGCTATCTTAACTGATGCAATACTATGCTAACTAACTATGCTTCTTCTAGTGTTGTCACGATACCAAAATTATGACTTAGATACGATACCAGACTAAAATACCTCGATACCGATACTAAATCGATACCACAGTCAAAATACCACCCAGTAAAAGTAATTGAATAATATGACAACAGAACTTATTAATTTTTTAACTAAAAACTCACGTGGCCCGCATGTTCCCGCCCTGGTTTTTGACCATTTCTTCTAATTGCAATTTTTTTATTTTATCTTTGTTTTTAAAAATAAGCTAAAAATGCAAATTACAAACAATATGACAAAAACAGTGCTTTATTTTTCAGCTATCGGTCTGTTTAACAGTATAGCAAGTCAAGAAAGAAATACAAAAAACTGCTTAGTCTTCACTCAATAAATTAACTATCACTGATTCTTAATGAATATATTAAAATGATTTAGCCAGTCATGGGGTGGTTTTCTTGTTTTCATTGTTGTTAGATTAACATTAATCACACAGAATATTAGATCCGGCTTAACACCGATCCAATCACCTCAACTGTACACGTTCACTAAAGACACCCCCGACTGTGTTCCTGAATACTCACAGGATGTGCATTTTTACATATTTTTGAGCATTGAAATCCATAATGCTAAAGAACTGAATCGCGATCGCATGTTGTCTGAAAGGCGTGTGCGGATCAGAGTCCGCCGCGTGAGCACATTCCCGCACGCGCTATATTTTCTCATGCGCGCATGTTTCTGTTGCTTTCTTTGTCATGCGCTGCGCGTGTATATTTAACTCTTCAGCTTCCAATGTTTAGTGAACGGTGGAGAGCTCTGCACACACATCCTGACTCCTGCTCTCAGTCATCGACAAATAAATTCAGCTCTTATTAACGCGCGGTCCTTATTAAAGTACCGGTACTAATAAAATTCCATATCGTATCGTTTGTAATAGCAAGTTATCGCAATACTTCTCTAGTACCGGTATATCGTGCAACACTAGCTTCTTCTAACAATAATACACTAACGACTATGCTAATAAATTAACTAAACTAGGTTACACGAAATAATCTATTTAACTATATAAACGGCTATGCTAACTAGATTCTAATATACGATATCCTGATAATTTTCAATACT
Source organism: Gobiocypris rarus (assembly GCA_023029165.1). Lineage (NCBI taxonomy): Eukaryota > Metazoa > Chordata > Actinopteri > Cypriniformes > Gobionidae > Gobiocypris > Gobiocypris rarus. The sequence continues at coordinate 52,986,513 of CM040916.1, forward strand.
CAAATTCCAACTCCTGACTCGCTAGTGGTTTTGACGGAACAAGATGTTTTATACTCAAATGTCAAAACTCTTACTTGAATCAGCACTAATAAAGCCCCAGTCTTGCAGATCATCAACTAAAAAAAGTTGTTCTAGGGTTTAGTTACCCTTTAATGCGTTAAAAATGCAGACAGCCCTAGCGTGCGTGCGTGTGTCTACACAACTTCTCCACATCACTTCTCCAACTTGACAGAGCCACAAGTTGCAAGCAAAATGATAGCGAGTCATATCTGTAAGGCTTTTTGTGTTTTGTCCACCAGCATCACAGTATGCTAAAGCAGCAGGACCTGAACATGGCGCTGATGGTGATGTCTCGTGAGGTCATCAGCGCTCTGTCTCAGTCGGTGCCGTGCGTGGGCTGCCGGCGCAGTGTGGAGCACCTGTTCTCCCAGCTCACGGACTCTGGGTACTTCGCGCTGGAACCCCTCACCGTGGGATCCTCCGGAGTGCTGTCAGTCACACGGGCATGTCTCACTGACCCCAGGAAACTCTACACACTCTTTTATGTTCATGGGTAAGTGCTGCCAACGCTGTTAAACGTTTGCCTCATATCCAGACCAACTGAAGTTAACAAAATCAGGATTGACAGTCTTACTATCCAATCAAGTCCTTATTTCTAAAGTTTAGGTCGGCGTGAAATGGAAGTTGTGATTAGGGCTGGGTTAGAATATACAAATATTTGTTCGATGGGTTGGTATTTGAATTTCAATTTTGTGTTTTTTTTTCGCACACCTGGCATCCCCATCGGAACGTTTCTCATTCGCGGTTGCATATGTTTACACTAGGGATGCCACAATTCTCAATATAATATTGAACTGTTCTGTACAGCATTCACGGTTCAATACGCGCTTGTGAATTGTGTTTTTTCGGTTTCGCATTTAATAAATTATTTTTCCACACATTCTATAATTTGCCTCCATCCCAACATACTGAACAACACGACATACATTCCCATCACATGTTAGTGGTAGAGTTATCCTCACGGGACACTATAGTTATTCACAATCACCAAAGTTCATCATATGCATGCGTTTTAAAGCCTTGCCGGTTTCATTGGCGTGTTCTGTTTTAACATGAGCACTAAACGCCTGTCGAACACGGGATTACTGGACTGAGACGTCTTACTGCGCTAATACTGTCAAATACACACACGGTTAACTTAAACACAGTCGGTTATGCCTAAAGTGACAGTAAAATCGCAGTCGTGTCTGTATATTAAATGCACGCAGGTCTTAAATTGACAACAGGGCAGCCTAAAGTGAACACGCGGTCCTTAAAGGGACAGTGCACCTCTAAAATGAGCTCATTATTTACTCACTCTAATGTTGTTTCAAACCTGTATTCATTCATGACAGAATTGTCATTTTTGAGTGAAATATCCCTTTAATGTTAATACAACAACAAAAGACAAAGAGAAAATCACCCACTGCTCTTGACTGAAAAACTAATACAGCAGCTTTAATAAGAATCAATGGATATTTTATAGTGAAGTCTATGTAGTGTTTGATTTTTACATTTATTCATTCAATTTCATACTTAAATGCTGCTGTACAGCTCTGAGCCGCCAGTGTAAATCTTATATATATTTATTTTATATTATCCAATACACTAGGAATGTGTAAAGTTTAGTAAAGTTAAGTTTAAGTAAGGTTTTTCAATTCTTTTAAGTAAAATAAAGAAAGTATTGCAATAATAAAATAGTATTTTTTCTCTTTAACCTCTTGCTGTTCCTATCGCCTAAGAATAGAATAACAAAAAATGTGACAAGCCATCAGAACCGAACCGAACACCGTGGTTAAAAACCGAAGTATGTATTGAACCGTGGGCTAACTGTATTGTTGCATCCCTAGTTTACACTATAACACCTGCCGAAATACAATACTCTTTTTAGCTGTTTTTAATAAGATGGACAGTTGAATAGTATATTCTCTCTATAGAGCGCACAACCGCACAAGCTTATATTGAAGAAGCGCATGCCCAAGCTTGCATTTTGGGTTAAGCTGCGTTCGTTTGACATTGTGGGAAATAGAATAACAGAATCAAAATGTATTAGCCTTTTTACCCGTTACCCTTGTGCCTGTGCGGCCGTGCGTGTTTACTTTCGGTTTGCCAATCCGGAGATTGGTTGCTTGAAAGGTGGGTTCATTAGCCTACTATTCTTAATAAAAACACAACAACAGAACCGTAAATGACAGACTCCATTAAATAGGCGCTTTTACTTTTCACTTTGAAACCAAATCTTCCTCGATCATCTCGTCATTCAGCTTCTCAAGCTCTTGATCAATGAGATCCGACTCTGCTGTAGTTTGGCTCGCGCTGCACATTCAGTTTTAATCTGTTCATCACATACATTTAAGTTAAAACTGAACAAACATTGTTCTACTATAAAATATCAGATCGACGATACCGCGGTGGGCAAGTGATGGACACCTCTGACTATCGCAGCAAGCCTAATGTTACCCGTTATTTTTAATATAACTGAATCTACTGTGAAATATAGGAGCTTGTTACTGGGACGTAACAGACCGGTGTGTTTTGTATCATATGCAAGTCTGCATTCAGTATGCAGTTCACTATTTGATGCAAGATTAAAAGCCACCATAAGAACTTTGATTTCTGTCATTAATAAATATTAAATTTTCTTGGTAACACTTTACAATAAGGTTGTATTAGTTAACATTAGTTAATGCATAAGTTAACATGAACTAGCCATGAACAACACCTCTGTTCAGCATTAGTTCATCTTTGTTAGATGGTAAATCCGGGCTATTCATGTTAGTTCACAGTGCATTAACTAATGCTAACAAGATTATAATAAAGTTTTAGTAAATGTTGAAATGAACATTAACAAAGATAAATAAATGGTTTATAAGTGCAGTTCATGTCAACTAATGTAGTTAACTAATGAACCTTAATGTCAAGTGTTACCATTTTCTTTTTTGTTATGGTAAAAAGAGCAAGAGAGACGGAGAACCCCACACAGACTCCCTGGGATGATGCCAATGTTGCGCACCTTCACTGGGACAGGGAGGGCTGCAGTTATGGGGAGATTGGGGTGCTGCTGACTCATCTGTTGTTAAAGGGGTACTTCAGCGCTGGGAAGATGAATCTGTATTTAAACTGGGTCATTAATGTAGTAGAAATGTGAAATTATTTTTGAATTTGGTGCCTTCTAGACTGAGAAAACACAGAAAATGTATTTTTGTCTCATGGGGATGAAAGACAACAATTCCCAGAATGCACTGCTTCACTGCCCTACTCTAGACACGGCTAGTCGGCTACAGGATTACTGGATCACTTGCCCACCGCGTTCATTTTCAGAAAATCAGTTCAGTTAGAGACACTACAATTAAAAACTGAACGTGTCTGTTCGATATAATGCGAGTGAGCCGATTGAGCGTCACGGCACAGACGCAGCAGGATCGGATTACATTCATCACATGAGCGGAGGGAAGAGCGGATTCACGGCTGCGCCGCATTCACAGCACGTGATCAGTCTGGCGTGTTCAGCTCATGTCTTTGGAAGCTTAACTTTCATAGGAAGTTCATTTGAACAGTTGAAACACTCCCTTTACTCTCCACCGCTCCGTTTACATGAATCTCCGCAGCTCGGGCAGTGCTGTGAGTGTGATGTTGAAAACAATATGGGAATAGCGCCTCCTGCTGGCTGTAGTCTTCAGCCTCTGGACAAAATGACGATATTTGTGTCATCAGAGAAATAAAATACATAATTCTCTCGTCTCAGGGGGAGATGAGGGGAAAGTACGATAATTTGAATATAATCCCGGGTTTCTACTGATACAAAGCTTAATGCTAATCGCTGAAGTAACCCTTTAAGTCTGCTAAAAGGGGCATGGACAATGATTTAATATCAATATCTTGCTAAACGTTTTCCTGCACTGATTAAATGTTGAAGGAATGTAGGCTAACACTAGCCTGCAGATAGCTAGCTTATTTATTTCACAATGGACAACAGGTTAATACCACTCACAGACTAAAGGCAACCCACCTTTCCTGGTGTCCGATTGACACCCTTTCTTTTGTCTTTCCTCTCTCTTTCCTTTTCTGAAAACCAGATTTACTTTTATTATGCAACATAGTGGTGCCTCTGTGTTTTTGAAGCAAGCTGCGCGACTTAACACCGTTACTGATGATTGCTAAAGCAGGACCAAACCATTTCATGCAGATACGGGGGGTGGTCGTTCAATATTGATCTTTTCTTTTTGGTCAATGGGGATATTTAACTTTTATTGCCAAAATTAATTAATTTTATTAATATTTGAAACATACTCAATGATGATGGTTTATATAGTGTATAATATATATATTTTTTAATTATTAGTTTTTACCTATTTGTTGGGGATTGTCCTAACTTCTCCCCCCCTATATGGCACCCCTGGACTTCCTGAACAAAAACAAAAATGTAGGGCGTCCATGGAGAATTGATTGGGTTGGTTATATGTGAGTGACAGGTTGCCCCGCCCTCAAACATAAAGGATATGCCGTTTGAATAGTTTTGAAATTTGTTTTTCTTCCCTGTATATTTTAGCGGTGTTGTCTTTTATTTTAACGTGTGCTTTTTATCCCTCTGTTGCAGGTCAAAGTTAAACAACATAATTGATTCCATCCCCAAGAGTAAAAAGAACAAACGCTGTCAGCTGCACTCTTTAGACACGCACAAACCGAAGCCTTTAGGGTGAGTCTGTTTTTTTTAATCATCACGTGACATTTGATGTTTGCGATTACAAGTTGTTCCTTACTTCCTTGCCAGCAAACCTCTAGTGTGGACTTTATATTCTAATTTAAGTAAGAACTTCAATGCATCCCTACTAATATCAGTACGCCGTAGGGTTTAACGGAGCTTACCTGTCCTGCAGGGGCAGCTGGATGGACGTGTGGGAGCTGATGTCACAGGAGTGTCGGGATGAAGTGGTTCTGATTGACAGCACCTCTCTATTAGAGACTCTGGAGACGTACCTACGCAAACACCGGTACGAGATTGTGATGTCACATACACTGTGATTTTTATGAGCTTTCTCTGATTTTGTCTTTCTGCAACATCATTCTCAGGTTCTGTACGGACTGTAAGAACAAGGTTCTGAGAGCGTATAACATCCTGGTGGGGGATCTGGACTGCAGTAAAGAGAAGGGCTACTGTGCGGCTCTGTACGAGGGTTTGCGCTGCTGCCCGCACGAGCGCCACATCCACGTCTGCTGCGAGACCGACTTCATCGCTCACTTACTGGGCCGGGCTGAACCGGAATTCGCGGGGGGTTATGAGTGAGTGTTTAAGTCCATGTGGAGTTTATTTGATATGCATTAAAATTATACTATATCATTAAATGGAAGCATAAGCTATAGGGGTGTGCGATATGACAATATTAGATTGTAGGGTTGTGCCGATGGACGATATCACCAACATCACGATGGAGCGCCACCATCGTGATGCCACGCCCCCCGTTGCGAGTGCGACACACACTAATCCTCTTCTATAGTTAAACTAAAACCTTTGCAGGGATTGCTCTGTAAATTAAATTGAGAGTATAACTAAAGCATATATGCTATTTTAAATAATGTAGTCTACGCCAGATATATAGCCTACATTTTTAAATAATCCATTTCATAAGCGTGTTTATTTTAGCACTCCGTCAGTGAAACACTACAGCCTGTAAAACATTTAAACGATTATCAGTTAATAATGGTAACATAAAGATTAAGACAATTAAATATTAGTAAAAAAAAAAAAAAGTTTTATTTCCCCACAAAGATGCGTCAGCTTTAGGATGGATGTGGGACACGAGCTGGAGGCAGCTTCTCGAATATCTTCGTCTCCTGATGTTGTAAAGCAACACGTGTTGTAAAACGTCTGAAGAGCAAATTTGATCTTCCACAGGGTCAAGACATTTAGGCTATGTTTGATTATGCACTGCCAGAGAAAATCGGCGGTGTGTGCGTGAGTGAATTGCGCTATTCAAATAAACTTGACACGCCAAGTCTAATAAGAACAAACTGTGTTAAATAAAATTGGAAGTAAAAAGGTATTCGTCCTACATTGTTTTTTTCACCACAGTAAAGCATGTGAATGGGTAGGCTATAATAGACTTAATTATAAGCAAACGAAAGGAAGAAAGCGTTTACAATTCCCTCGAAAATGAATGTGACGCGAGTGAAGATTTATGAAAAGAAACGTGATGTCCAGTGGGATCAAATGGACTAACTGTTAGCCTTCTGGTTATGCCTATTGTTAAAGTTCGCGGAAGGGTACAAACATATTTGAAAAGCTGGCAAATCTTTAATTGGGCTCAGCCTCCCTCTCTCATTCGGCATGAATCCATATGTTTTCCTCTCATTCGGCATGAATCCATATGTTTTCCTCTCATTCGGCATGAATCCATGTTTTCATGGCTGCGATGTAACTGCGAATTTATTTCCTTTGAAAACAATTCTTTGTGCTTCTGTCCTGTGGTAATATATTCACGTAAAACAGCATTCACATACAAAACACGGGGATAATAACGAAATTATAGTTTTAAATAGAAAATAGTATTTATGTAAGGAGGTATATTAAAATTAAAAGTGCACAACTCTTTACTTTGTTTCCCCTCACGTGCAACCTAGTCCTTATTTGGGTTAGCAAAATAACGCAATAGAAAATAGTATTCATGTAAAGAGATAGTAAAATACAGATATAGTAAATTATATATTTTTTATTTAAAAAACAAAAAAACGACGATATCATCGTCCATCGCGATGTTTTACTGTAAACATCGTCAACTGCCAATTTAGGGGACATCGCCCAACCCTAATAGATTGTGATTAGATCATTAGTTTTGTGCGACAGTGCACATTCTATCAGTTTGATGATCATCTTACTGACTTAGGAGTTCTTTATCATCACATCATTATTTGCATGCATTTTAATGCAGATTTTCTGAGCATCCAAAGCATGCGCAAAAATGAAGTTAAATAAGTTTTTCATATCGCCCAACCCTTCGTTGGCCTAAATAGTCATAGTCATTCTGTTTTTTTGTTTTTTCATGTTTCGTTACCTTGTAGGCTTGACATTAACACCTGCTAACCAGCCAAATTTGTGTGTATTTCAGCAGTGGCGTGTAACGTAGTCACTTCTACTAGCTTCTTTGACGGCTTAAATTTTAAATATAATATATACAGTTTTCAATTGAAGTCTTTTAAAAAGGCATCTGAAACAATTAGGGCTGTAATCAACCAAAGAATGTCTTGGTCGACTGAAGTCCTGAAATTTTTGACTAAAAATGACGTCATTAATTAGACGTTAAATTAATGAGCTGTGCACTGTGTAGTACTTGGTAGCCTTGCTGTCTGCCTAAATGAATAATGAATAAACATAAAAACCTAATAAGCTAATTGCAGTATATTAAATGGTTTTTGACCTGATTATTTTGCACTGAAGTGAGTCTGACACTATCTAGAGTGACACACAAACCCACCTCCGCTCACACACTCGCTTCATTTGCTCTGGATGAATATTTTTGGTGTTACATGGCTTAAATTATGTGCAATACATTCCAAAATTCAACTTTTACCCAAAGTGCGCACACAGCGGGACAGTTCTTTTTCGCTGCTTAAACAGTCAAAAACACCTAAAATAATATCAAAATGCCGGTCTTGGCAGGTATTCACATGAACACATCCCGTTCTGTTTTAAGTGAACATAAACAGCTGAGGAAGAAAACACATGTGTAACAGTATATTGGATTCGTCGTCAGCGTGGCGCCGTCCGAGAACTTCTCTGTTTTTCGGATGGACAGAACAGCCGATGCCGGTAAATCCAAAGGCGGTGGAGTGTGTTTTATGATAAACAAGAAATGGTGCGATCCTAGGAACATCTCCATTATTTCGCGATCCTGCTCGCCTCACTTGGAACATTTAACTATCATTTGCCGTCCATTCTATCTGCCGAGGGAGTTTTCCTCAGTCATCGCCACTGCCGCTTATATTCCACCACAGGCAGACACGGGCTGGCATTATCTGGCCTCCATGATGTGACCAGCGGCTTAATAAACAAACACCCGGCGCTGCTTTCATCGTCGCGGGTGATTACAAAGCAAACTTAAAGAAAGTATTGCCAAACTTTCACCAGCATGTCTCCTGCCCCACGAGGAGCAAACACACTGGATCATTGCTACTCTCCGTTTAAGAACGCCTACAAAGCTCGTTCACAGCCAGCTTTTGGCAAATCGGACCATGCCGCCATTTTCCTCACCCCGGAATATAAACAAAGGCTCGTTCAAGAACCCCCGGTGAGGAGGGAAGTTAAACGCTGGTCATCCCATTCAGAGTTCGCGCTACAGGCAGCTCTTGATGACGTCGACTGGGACATGTTTCGCGCGAGTTCTGATGACGTCAGCGAGTTCACGGATGTGGCGCTCTGCTTTATCAACACACTGACAGAGCAAGCCACACAAACAATAACTTTAACGTCCTTCCCTAATCAGAAACCGTGGGTGGACAGTTCTATCCGCGCTGCAGTAAACACACGCACTGCAGCCTATAATGCCGGTCTCCTAACAGGGGATATGAGGGAGTACAAAGCATCATGTTACGCCCTCCGGCGCGCCGTCAAAGCCGCAAAGCTCCGTTATAAAGACCGAGTGGAATCTCATTTCCAACTCAACGACTCTCGGCGGATGTGGCAGGGACTTAGGACCATCTGTGCTTTTGGAACTAAATCCCCTGCAGAGGTGAGAGCTGATCCGCTGCTTGTGAACGAGTTAAACTCTTTCTACGCTCGCTTTGATTGTAATCGCGGCAGCGCGACTCCGCCGAGTGACGCGTCAGAGAGAGTCCCTCAGAGCAGCAACAGTCACGTGATCTCTGTCTCGGAGGACGAGGTTCGGAGGGCACTCAAACGTGTGGATGTCAGGAAAGCTCCTGGGCCAGATGGTATTTCAGGTCGTGTTCTACGGTCCTGTGCTGATCAGCTCGCTGGGCTCTTTACATCCATATTTAATGAGTCCCTTGCCACATCCGTTGTCCCCACCTCCTTCAAAAAATCCACCATCATCCCTGTACCTAAGAACAGTAAACCCTCTTGCCTAAATGACTATCGTCCAGTGGCTCTCACATCTATAGTCATGAAGGTCTTTGAGAGACTCATTAAAAACAACATTTGCTCCTCCATTCCTGACACTTTGGACCCTCTTCAGTTTGCCTATCGTCCCAATAGATCGACTGAAGATGCCATCTCTCACGTCCTTCACTCCTGCCTCACTCACATCGACAGCAAAAGTGGGAACTACGTCAGGCTGCTATTTATTGACTATAGCTCAGCCTTTAACACCATAGTTCCCATTAAGCTAACACACAAACTCCTGGATCTCGGCCTGAATTCTTCTCTCTGCCTCTGGATTGAAGATTTCCTCACTGGCAGACCCCAGGCGGTGAGAGTAGGCCAGTTCACCTCCACCTCCATCACCCTGAGTGTGGGAGCTCCACAGGGCTGTGTGCTGAGTCCCCTGCTCTACTCTCTCTACACCCATGACTGTTTGTCCACACACAGCTCCACCTCTATCATCAAGTTTGCTGATGATACTGTTGTCCTGGGTCTCATTTCCAACAACAATGAGACGGCATACTTGGACGAGGTGGAGCAACTGACATCATGGTGCCAGGACAACTGTCTCTCTCTGAATGTTAGCAAGACCAAAGAACTGATTGTGGACTTCAGGAAGAGACAGCAACGGTCATACTCCCTCTCATGATCAGCGGGACACCGGTAGAGAGAGTGAACAGCTTCAAATACCTGGGTGTGAACATCTCCGAGGACCTGACCTGGACTGCACACATCCAGGCACAGGTGAAAAAAGCCAGGCAAAGACTGTACCACCTGCGCCAGCTGAGGAAATTCAGGGTTTTACCAGATATCCTGAAAACTTTCTATCGAGGCGATAGAAAGTGTCCTGACTCAGTGCATCACAGCGTGGTACGGGAACAGCACCAGTCATGACTGCAAAGCCCTGCAAAGAGTGGTGCGCTTATCCAGGCGCATCTCAGGGTCAGCTCTCCCGCCTCTGCAGGACATTTACACCAAACGCTGCAGAGGTAGAGCTACTAAAATAATCAAAGACATTACCCACCCTGCGAACTCTCATTTCACCCTGCTGCCATTTGGTAGCGCTTTAAGCCTGATGGCAAAAACTGAAAGGCTCAGGAGGAGTTTCTTCCCCAGGCCATCAGACTCCTGAACTCAGTCACGTGACTGCACTTCACCCGCACACACATAAACATCCGGTTTTAACATTAACATCCACATACTGTCATTGCACTGCACTTTATGTTCTTATTGTTACTGTGTAACAACCTGTTATAAACCTGTTTGCACATTATACTTCTGTTTGCACATTACATTATACCTATTGTTTGCACATTATACTTTATATATATATTTTTATGCTAACCAGCTATTTAAGTCTACAGTTTATCCCACTTATCATATTCCACTTATTTTTTTATCTTTATTTCCTATTTTTATCTTTTACTTGATTATTTATAATTCTACATATGTTTAGTACTTTTTATTCTATTTTATTCTATTTCTATTTTAATCTCCTCTTGTGTTTTCTTGTAACTGTTATTTGCACTGTCTTTAGAGCGGACCTGTTTACATTTCACTGCCAGTTGTATATTCTGTATATAACTGTGTATGTGACAAATAAAACTCTTGAATCTTGAATCAGCTCTTAAAGTGACAGTAGCCTAATATTCCTGCTACCAAATTATGAGATGACGATAAAAATATCTATATGGCAGTATTTCCCCATGGTATTGATGTCAAAATTGTGGCTAGTAGCTCGTTAATGTGGCTGGTAGCAAAGAGTTAATGTCAAGCCCTGTTTGCATGGCTATATTTAATAAGTTTGGCTGTATTGCTCGGTGACTTGCAAAACGTCTGATTTAAAAATAATCATGACAAGATTATGGATTGCTGTCCCGCCTGAAAAATAATTTGATGCGATATTTTTGCCCTTCCCTAATAATTACATTAATCATGCATACACCCTCATTTAAAAGTGTTTGGATTATTTACAGGCGTCGAGAGAGACACGCAAAGACCATAGATATCGCCCAGGAGGAGGTGCTGACGTGTCTAGGAATCCACCTGTACGAGCGACTGCACAGAATCTGGCAGAAGCTGCGAGCAGAGGAGCAGACGTGGCAGATGCTCTTCTATTTGGGCATTGATGCACTGCGCAAAAGCTTTGAGGTGATGCTTTTGACCAAATATTCATGTTGTGATTCATTCTGAATACACTTTCCATAAATAGGATTGCTGGAAAATGTCAAGATCATAGTTTTAAACAGTGTACATGTACAAGGTTGCAAGAGAATTTTACTTCTAAGATGGATATAAAATAAAATGCTTGTGCAATATTTAGTTTGACCTTCTGAGGTTCCTCGCAAGACATTATGTGAATGAGAAAATTGACTTGATTAGCAGTTTAAAGCCTTATTTTGTGCTTGTGGAAAGTGCTGTATATGTCGATGTTGTTTGTGAAGCTCACCTGATCAGTGTTCAATGGTGTGCAGATGGCGGTGGAGAGGGTTCAGGGCATCAGCAGGCTGGAGCAGCTCTGTGAGGAGCTCTCAGAAGAGGAGAGAGCCAAAGAACTCAAACAGGAGAAGAAGAGGCAAAAACGCAAGAACAGGCGCAAAAACAAGTGTGGTTTTGAGCAAGAGGCCGAGGGAGAAAAAGATAAAAGCCTTGATGAGGTAATGACTGCTTTAGTGTGTGTGTGTGTGTGTGTGTGTGTGTGTGTGTGTGTGTGTGTGTGTGTGTGTGTGTGTGTGTGTGTGTGTGTGTGTGTGTGTGTGTGTGTGTGTGTGTGTGTGTGTGTGTGTGTGTGTGTGTGTGTGTGTGTGTGTGTGTGTGTGTGTGTGTGTGTGTGTGTGTGTGTGTGTGTGTGTGTGTGTGTGTGTGTGTGTGTGTGTGTGTGGACTGGTAATCCCTACGGTATGGGGACAAAATGTCCCCACAAAGATGGCAATATCCAAATTTTTGTCCTTGTGGGGACATTTTTGGTCCCCATGAGGAAAACATCTTATAAATCACACTAAGTGATGTTTTTGAAAAAGTAACAATGCAGCATGTCTCCTGTGATGGGTAGGTTTAGGGGCAGGGGCAGTGTAGGGGGATAGAAAATACGGTTTGTACAGTATAAAATGCACTACGCCTATGGAATGTCCCCACAAAACATGGAAACACAACATGTGTGTGTGTGTGTGTGTGTTCCTTTCCTTCATTGTCTTCTCTAAAAGCTTGGGCTCAGTAGATATGTAGATATCTGCATTTACTTAAACAAAAACCAGTAATATTGTGAAAAATTATTACTATTTGAAACAACGTGTGTATGTATATGTATATAAATATATATGTTTATATATACAGGTCCTTCTCAAAAAATTTACATATTTGATAAAAGTTCATTATTTTCCATAATGTAATGATAAAAATTTAACTTTCATATATTTTAGATTCATTGCACACCAACTGAAATATTTCAGGTCTTTTATTGTTTTAATACTGATGATTTTGGCATACAGCTCAAGAAAACCCAAAATTCCCTCAAAAAATTAGCATATCATGAAAAGGTTCTCTAAACGAGCTATTAACCTAATCATCTGAATCAACTAATTAACTCTAAACACCTGCAAAAGATTCCTGAGGCTTTTAAAAACTCCCAGCCTGGTTCATTACTCAAAACCGCAATCATGGGTAAGACTGCCGACCTGACTGCTGTCCAGAAGGCCATCATTGACACCCTCAAGCGAGAGGGTAAGACACAGAAAGACATTTCTGAACCAATAGGCTGTTCCCAGAGTGCTGTATCAAGGCACCTCAGTGGGAAGTCTGTGGGAAGGAAAAAGTGTGGCAAAAAACACTGCACAACGAGAAGAGGTGACCGGACCCTGAGGAAGATTGTGGAGAAGGACCGATTCCAGACCTTGGGGGACCTGCGGAAGCAGTGGACTGAGTCTGGAGTAGAAACATCCAGAGCCACCGTGCACAGGCGTGTGCAGGAAATGGGCTACAGGTGCCGCATTCCCCAGGTCAAGCCACTTTTGAACCAGAAACAGCGGCAGAAGCGCCTGACCTGGGCTACAGAGAAGCAGCACTGGACTGTTGCTCAAATTTTGCATGTCATTGGGAAATCAAGGTGCCAGAGTCTGGAGGAAGACTGGGGAGAAGGAAATGCCAAAATGCCTGAAGTCCAGTGTCAAGTACCCACAGTCAGTGATGGTCTGGGGTGCCATGTCAGCTGCTGGTGTTGGTCCACTGTGTTTTATCAAGGGCAGGGTCAATGCAGCTAGCTATCAGGAGATTTTGGAGCAGTTCATGCTTCCATCTGCTGAAAAGCTTTATGGAGATGAAGATTTAGTTTTTCAGCACGACCTGGCACCTGCTCACAGTGCCAAATCCACTGGTAAATGGTTTACTGACCATGGTATTACTGTGCTCAATTGGCCTGACCTGAACCCCATAGAGAATCTGTGGGATATTGTGAAGAGAAAGTTGAGAGACGCAAGACCCAACACTCTGGATGAGCTTAAGGCCGCTATCGAAGCATCCTGGGCCTCCATAACACCTCAGCAGTGCCACAGGCTGATCGCCTCCATGCCACGCACTGAAGCAGTCATTTCTGCAAAGGATTCCCCACCAAGTATTGAGTGCATAACTGAACATAATTATTTGAAGGTTGACTTTTTTGTACTAAAAACACTTTTCTCTTATTGGTCGGATGAAATATGCTAATTTTTTTAGATGTATGCCAAAATCATCAGTATTAAAACAATAAAAGACCTGAAATATTTCAGTTGGTGTGTTCACTTTAGGCTGCCCTGTTGTCAATTTAAGACCTGTTTGCATTTAATATACAGACACGACTGCGATTTTACTGTCACTTTAGGCATAACCGACTGTGTTTATGTTCACCGTGTGTGTATTTGACAGTATTAGCGTAGTAAGACGTCTCAGTCCAGTAATCCCGTGTTTGACAGGCGTTTAGTGCTCATGTTAAAACAGAACACGCCAATGAAACCGGCAAGGCTTTAAAACGCATGCATATGATGAACTTTGGTGATTGTGAATAACTATAGTGTCCCGTGAGGATAACTCTACCACTAACATGTGATGGGAATGTATGTCGCGTTGTTCAGTATGTTGGGATGGAGGCAAATTATAGAATGTGTGGAAAAATAATTTATTAAATGCGAAACCGAAAAAACACAATTCACAAGCACGTATTGAACCGTGAATGCCGTACCGAACGGTTCAATATTATATTGTGAATTGTGGCATCCTATATATATATATATATATATATATATATATATATATATATATATATATATATAGTAAAGTGTAATGTATTCCTGTGGTCTATATATATATATATATATATATATATATATATATATATATATATATATAGTAAAGTGTAATCTATTCCTGTGGTCAAAGATGAATTTTCAAAGTTGCGCAGGTGTTTTTCTTTACAAAATGACCGCCAAATGACTTGTTTGTAGGGTTGGGTACCGAAACCGAATCGGAGCGCAGATTTCGGTGCCACTTAAATTCAGACGTGCTTTCTCGCTTTGGCTGGCGCCGAGCCAGAGACAGACACGCTCAGCGCTCGTCACATATCACAGATATTCAGTGTTTTCAACCACATCATGTTTATTTGAGATTTCAGACATGTAAATGCTGTAAAGAGTACTAGCAAAAAATACACACTGATGTCTATGGAAGCGGCAAAAACAATCCTTTCAGGCAGTTAAGATAACCTGACTATGTGTTTTCTTCACATCAGATACACATTATATAGTGACTATATAGTTTACTCTACTCTTCTCCCAGTTCAGCAGCGGTCACTTACTTTCATGTGTTTCGTGAGACGAGTATACATTTGTGATGTAAATCCGAGATCCGATTCTCTGAGGCGCCGCCCATCACGCAGTACTGTATAGATCAACTAACACACATTTACTCACACATATTTGAAAATCTGAATATCAGAATAATAGTTTGTGAATATTTTGAATAAAAAGAAAAAACGAAATAAACCCGATACAGCTGAGCTGTCCTAGAGCACTGGTGCGGCTGCGGTGTGTCATGTGAGAAGCGTGATGCGTCTCCATGGAAACAATAAGGCCATTCGTTCTAAAATATTTAGCCAGAGAATATGGTCATGTTTCTGCAAAATAAAGCTGAAGATTGAAGCTGGTTGAAGCAAGAACACAGACGACTGCTGTTATTACTGTAACTGTTATTTAGAGCTAAATTAGGGCTGGGCGATATCTAAAAAAAAATTATATCTCTATATTGTCAACATTTTTACGATATTCGATATATATCTCGATATGTTTGCAATTGCTTTTAAATAAACAAATAAAGATGTATTTTGCCCCCATTAAAAACAACAAAAACTTTTTAGATAGAACCAAATTAAATACAAAATGTTTAAGTTTACTGAACAGGATGGGATGACCAAAATCTTAAATCATGATACGAGTAATTTTATATATTTTTTTAAATGTACTTTTATAATTACAATATAGATTTTTAATTTGATATATAGATTTTTCAAAACATAAGCAAAACATGCAAATTACAAACAATATGACAAAAACAGTGCTTTAGTTTCAGCTACAGTGGGTCTATTTAACAGCAGCAAGTCAAGAAATAAAAAAATCTAATATATATATATATATATATATATATATATATATATATATATATATATATATATATATATATAACTGCTCAGTCTTCACTCTAAAAATGAACTATAGGCTACACTGATTCTTAATAAATATATTAAAGTTGTTTTGGCCAAGCATGGGGTATTTTTCTATTTTTCATTGGTGTTTGATGAACATTAAATCACACAGAATATGAGCTCCGGCCCTTTAAGAGCTGCACGGACCCAATACACTGACACACACGATTCCTCACTCAGCTCTGTGTGTGTTCACTAAAGACACACACTACTGTGTTTAATACTCGCCAGGACGTGCATTTTTACATCTGTTTGACCACTGAAACCCAATAATCCATGAAGGAACTGAATCGCGATCGTATGTTGTCTGAAAGGCGTGCACGGGCGCTTCAGGTCAGAGTCCGGCAGCGCGAGCACGTCCTGCGCCGCGCTATTATTCCTCTCATGCGCGCATGTTTCGCATATATATTTAACTCTTCTGCTTCCAATGTTTAATGAACGGTGGAAGCAGAGCTCTGAGTTATCTGGTAATGTTTTTTGGGAAAGTATGCATGTTGAATTTGAAATATTCGATATTCACGATATTTTCAAATTTTACATCGTCGTCAAAATTATTGCGATATTATCGCTAATATTCTATATATCGCCCAGCCCTAAGCTAAATTAGGCCTGTTGTTGTTGGGTTAGCTGGCTTTAGTTTTACTGTGAATTTGTTAAATTGTGTGTTGTATTTATTTATATATTTAAGTATACTTTAAACTTGTAATAAATTGTTCAATTTAAATAATTAAATACAAATTGAATAAAAAGCCATTCTTTAATCTCATCCACCTCATGTTGTGGCTCTTTTTTTAAAAGTATCGGTTTAGGCACCGGTATCGAGAAGGAAAAAAAAAAGCTACCCAACCCTACTTGTCTGGCATGCGTAATACAGCGTTTTTAGTCGTTTCTGATCATTTTGATAACGTTTTTATCTGTACAGAGGGGAAGTGAAGGAGGCCGTCACAGGGGAGAGTCTAGTCATGGTCTCTACTGACACTTATCACACGTTGTGCTCATATAGGCGCAGGTCCACCTGATCTGGATCCGGCAGACTACTCTAAACCTCGGGATAAACCGAGAGACTAATATTATAGTAGATGCCATTCTTCTTATGATGTAACGATCAGGTGTTATGGGAAGTGTTCCCGGTTCCGGCTCACCTAGGTAATGCAGCCTAACAGCCTTCCTCGTTGTCTTTCCGCAGGGTTCGTCGGAGTCTGTGGATGGCGGCTGTAAGTCGTGTGGTAGTGGAGAGGAGTCTGGCGGTAGCGTGGAGGTCATCATCACCAGCGAGAGTTCCTCCTGCACTTGCCCCGCGGCCTCCCTCCTGCGCTCCCCCAAAACCAAGAAAGGTATAGAGAGCTTGGGGAGGATGCCTAGCAGGGCTGTGCGATTATGTATCATCTGCGGTAATACACCGCTCTGTTCTGAATGCTTTTGCTGTGTGATGTAGCCTAGTGGAATGCAGTTACAATGACCCCGAAATTCAATATATGTCCCTTTATGAGAAATTTGTCTTAGTAAATTAGTAATGGCACTATCACACGAGCATTTGTGCTTTTTTTCCCAGATATTAGCATGATTAAGTAAGGATTGAGAGACATTAATTTTGCATGGTCCACCTTTAAAGGAACATGCCACTATTTTTGAAAATAGGCTCATTTTCCAGCTCCCCTAGTTGAGTTTTACCATTTTTTAATCCATTCAGCCGATCTCAGGGTCTGGCGGTAGCACTGTTAGCATAGCTTAGCATAGATCATTGAATCTGATTAGACCGTTAGCATCTCGTTCAAAAAAATAACCAAAGAGTTGGTTTTTTAAAACGTGACTCTTCTGTAGTTACATCTTGTACAGACGGGAAATTAAAAGTTGCGATTTTCTATGCCGATTATGGCTAGGAACTATACTCTCATTCCTGCTTAATAATCAAGGAACTTTGCTGACGTACCGTACCGCAAACGAGTCGTCAGCAATTCTAGTCTCACTTCCTGTCATTTCCTATATAGACTTGGTTGGCATTACTGGGAACACCAGAGCCGAGCCGTTTGTCAATTCCGAAAAAACTGTGATGTATTCTTGTAAAGATGAAAACACTAGATTTCATTACAGCAATCGCAAAAGTTCAACAAAATATAGCCAATATAGTCAAACATTTGTCACGGGACATCACATCAAAGCAGTTTTCATGCATTTTATCACAGTGTGTGAGGTTATTAATGTGCAATACATTCAAAAGTTTTCTTTATTTCATTAAGGGAAGGACTGGAAGGCTTTAAGCTTACAAGCTAATATAGTCACATTGCATGTGCACGACACTTGACCCACATTTTCTCATCAGAATGCATGCTGCTCCCCCAAATATTATATTATAGCCTCCTTCATAAATCATCCAGTCTTTCGATGAAGACGGTTGCTATAAAAAAAGCTAAAAACGTTGCTTTTGACAGTAATTCGAGAGTAGTATTGTGACTGACATGTCAACTCCAAATTTACTTTGTAAAATGTTAATGCTGAGCTAATTAATTTGTGAATGGCTGTACTAACAAGAAAACCGAATGGATAAAGATAAAGCCACATGACAAACCGATGGTTGACTAAATCTAAACCCGTGTCATTGATGCCAAACAGCTCATCATAACTGCATTGTTTGTTAAACGTGGTACTGCGGTAAATTTACGTTTGACATTAGACTCTAGCGCAAACAAATGCATGAACAAACTCCCTTTGCATTGCACACGGCATATTCAGAAAAACATTTCAAATTTTATGATAATTTTAGAACGTTATTGCATGGGTGATTTATGAATAGGCAAGTGATATTTGTGGGAGCAGGATGAGTTTTGACAAGAAAATCACACCTCTGGCCATTGCGTTGGGTCATCTTTCCAGTCACAGATACTGTACGGACAATCCGATCCAATACGTCTCAGGTTTTCCATAAATCTTGCTCTATCAAACGGCAAAAGTGATTCTATATAGGCTATACTGGGTTAACTCCATGCATTTCCAGTGTCGGGGAATCGACTGTTTTCACCCACGCTGACTCCCCACCCGCCACGCCCCAGCTATGATGACACAACGCCGACCAAGTCTATAACAATGTTTCACATTTGCATAATGCCAGCCAGTTGAGAAGCTGAAATTTATAGATATGGTAAGGGACATTTCCTTTCCGACATGCGGTGTAAGCGGTCGACCAATCACAACCGACTGAGCCGTCCGACCAATCAGAGCAGAGTCGGCTCTCGGAAAAGAGTGAATCTCTGAACAAACCTTTTTAAGACTCTTTTAGAAATGAGGTGATGTGCAATGTATATTTTCAGAAAATTAAAGTGTTTTTTTGGTCCTTGGATGCAGTGTAAATTTTGACAGCAAATTTTGATTTAGTTTTAGTCATAGTCTTTTGACTAAAATGCCATCTAGTCTTAGTCATATTTTAGTCACCTGAATTGTTTTTAGTTTTAGTCTAGTTTTAATGTATCAAAAGATTTTAGTCGACTAAAATCTAATGTGATTAGTTAAATTGTAATGCATTAATTAAGCGTTACGTAACCGACTGTTACTTGAACTGACATTGACATCATTGTGTTTTTGACAATAAAAATACACAAAAGAGAGCTCAATTTACTTTTTTGGTTCGTTTAAAAAAATATAGTTTTTATAACTTTGTATTTCTGTTTGAGTTAGTATATCAGGTTAAGCTAAAGCTTTAAGTTTGTTTATTTATTTAAGTAATGGAGATTTGTAATGGTTTTATGTAACTATTATAACCCTGATACTGAATATGTGGCAAATACTGGTCTTTCCTCCTGACTATGAATTAAATGGGAATGA
The DNA here is from genome assembly GCA_023029165.1 of Gobiocypris rarus. Taxonomy (NCBI): domain Eukaryota; kingdom Metazoa; phylum Chordata; class Actinopteri; order Cypriniformes; family Gobionidae; genus Gobiocypris; species Gobiocypris rarus. Next base: position 53,006,186 of record CM040916.1, read on the forward strand.
AATTAAACACAGTTTATAATGTAACCAAAAACTAATATATAATGCTTGACTTTTATTTATAAACAGGCTCGGAATACACCAGGACTCTTATTTTGAAACGCATTATTATTGCAGTTGCAGCTGCTCTTTCAAGTTCAGATGAGGGAGATAAAATATGCATGGTTACAAACGTCTAAAACATATTACAATATAAACATCGTAAAGTAAACAGTGTCCTTATTCATCAGTATTAATTCATAAACAATTGCCTGATATAAATGTGTGTTATTGATTGATTGAGCCGCTCTGAAGCGCTGTATTGGAGATGCGTGAGCCTGGAGAAGCTCAACAGCTCCGTGTTTTCCAGCCGTAGATCCGCACGTTACAGCTCAAATGTGCGCATCTGTCACATCAGTTCTGACCGGATCTCCTCCCTAATTGTTCCTCCCAGACATTTTCGTCTCGTTTTTATTCGTTTTCGTCATAGTTTTTGTCATCCAACTCTACTTTTTTTAGTTATAGTCTCGTTTTCGTCTGTGAAAAAAGGTTGTTGACGAAAATGATGACACAAATTATTCGTCAATGAAATTAACACTGCTTGGATGCGTGTAAACCTGTTGTAGGAAACTTTTAAAATCGCATAATAGGGGCAAAGTATAATTTAATGTCATAGCATTATTTATGCACTGTGAATAATAGCTTTACCTGCAACTTCTCCGTGCAAAAATGTATTTCGCTGATACTGATTTCATGATTGCTAACAGTCTATAGTCTCTCTATTTTAACTTGTTGATTAAATATGAGAATTTGACACAAGATGATGCATGCATCTAATAAGATCTACTCTTATAAAGATAGAAATGCCCTGGAAATTAATATAAGGTGGCGAATATTGCCCCTTAATAAATAATCCCATTACCCAGAATGCCTCTGACTGGTGTGTTTGTGCCTGTTTGTTCCTCTAGTAGTGTTGCCTCACAGTAACGGCAGTGACTGTGGTTACTGCTCCAGTATGGAGGGCAGTGAGACGGGCTCTAGAGAGGGCTCAGATGTGGCCTGCACCGAGGGCATGTGTAACCATGATGAAACGGGTAAAGCAACGTTATTATGATTATAGATGGTCAAACATTTGTCTATTCAACTGTGTTGACGTTGCATCTTATTCCGGAAACGTGTAAACGTAATTTTTGTTTCCTGTTAGACTGATTCCAGATGATTTCAGACCTTTTGCGTAAAGCCAGCCAGTCAGATTTGAGCTTGTTTTGCGAGAGTTTTTTATGTATAGTCAGGATTTGTATTCTCCTAAAAGACGTTGGATAGTGATAATATTTCTGTTTGGTCTTCAGGTGAATGCTCATGTAGTCACAACTGCTCGGAGGAGAAGGAAGAGGACGCTGTGGACAGCTGCGTGGAGTGCTGGGCCAACTCCGAAGACAACACAACGGGAAAAAATAAGAAGAAGAAAAGAAAAAACAAGGGGTCACTTTGCAGGGGCGAGCATGTGAGTTTACATGAAGGAAATATTGTTAGGTCCGACTTGTCATTTATTGATTCAACCTGCCTTGATGAAATGAAAATAGCTGCATTGTGTTGACTTACGGATGCTTTATCTGCTAAACATTACTAATAAAACCAGCTCTGCAGAATAAAGAACAAATCTGCATCAGATTTTCACAACAATCATACTATTAAAGGTGCAGTGTGTAGTATTTATGAGGATCTATTGAAAGAAATGCAATATAATATACATAATATTGAGTGGTGTATAAAGAGCGTGTTGGTCTTTATTATCTTAGAATGAGCCGTTTCTATCGACACTCACCGCAGGTCCCTTACAGTGAAGCCGCCATGTTTCTACAGTGGCCCTAAAGGGACAAACTTCTCTACAGAGCGCTAGCTACTCTCGGCTGTCTCAGATGACAACATCTTTGTCCTGTGTCAGCCACCGTAGCTTCTCTGTGCTTTGAAAGGGAGGGCTGAGCGGTTGCAATTCACAACCTCACCACTAGATGCTGCTAAAATGTAAACACTGCACCTTTAATGCCAAAATGTTGCAAATCATTTTTATGTCTAAATATTTCAGTTCTTTTAGGCCCTGTTTACACCTGGTGTTAAGATGTGTTAAATGCAGGTGGTTTGGAGCTTGTCCACTTTCACCCACTTCCAGAGGTAGACGAAAACACATTCGACCGGATTGCTTTCGTAGTGTAAACGCTCATGTGGTCAAATGTGTGGAACAGTCATTAAAAGACCCCCCTGACCCTAATGCAGACGAAATGATTATTCGATCTTTAAAGGTCAGCATTGCTCTCGTAAGGCGGAGAGAAAAGACGAAGAGCCCTTGATCGCAGTTCGTGTTGGTGATCGGCATTCGCCTCCGTCCCTTTTTCAATGACGTACGACTCGGATTTACTGGGAAATATCCGATTTGACATGGCAGACGCAAACGCACGTATCCCAATCATATTGGATTTATTAGCACATATGAGTGAGGCCTGAATCCGATCTGAGGATATTGGAATTCATGCGTTTTTTTTCCTGCTTACATGTTCATATCATATCCGATCTGTGCCACACGAGTGGGAAAAATCGGGATTAGGTCACTTGAACCATGCAGTGTAAATGGGGGCTAAGTGTTGGTCAATTACATTTTTATTTTATTTTTCAGTGAAATGAATGTACTATATTTTAGTTCAGTGTTTTTTTTATTTATTTAATACTTAGTATATTTTAGGGGATTTTATGAGACTAAATTATATTTATGCTGTAGTTATTATCCATTTATTCACTTTATGAGCATAGACCTGAAAATCTTGAATCTTGATCTCTTTTAAAAGACCACGATGATTATGGATAAGTGAAAAAATTTGGGATTTAAACGTTGTCAGCTGAAGACTCAAGTTTGGTTTGAAGAAAATCATACCAAGCACAATGTTCTTCCACCATTCCTGATTTCTAACACACACACACACACACGAATGAAATGAGAGTGAGTCTCCCTCGTCTACTCGTGATCCGATCGACCAAAACACATCTGGTGTAAGAGGATCTTAGTGATGCCTGAAATTTCTGAATTTTTAGTTTTGCCCGAAATCAGCAAAAACAGTACTTACATTATTAGCATTCGGTGCATCGCTGTTTGTTAGTGATGCATGACATAGTTACTGAAGTTCTCCCTCTCTCATAGGCGTCTAAAGCGGAGGACGAGTGTGTATCGGACGGCAGCAGGAGAGGATCTGGATCGGCTGCCATCCACGAGTCTTCCTCTCCTTCACCACATCTGTGCAGAAGCAAAGAAACCCCGTGCTCTAAGTTGAGCTGTGAATCCTTAGCAAGCTTCAGCCATCATGTGAGCAGCAGCAGGCATTGCCACAGTCAGCCTCTCCTGCCAGACACCTGCACACAGGCAAACAGCTGCGCCAAGAGCCTCGTGGAGCTACTGGTGAGTCTGGTCTCATACCACAGTCCAACTCGTGTCAGCCAGTCTTATTATAAACCCGTGAGACCTTCGTTCATCTTCAGAACACACATGAAGATAGTTTTGATGAAATCTGAGAGCAACTGTAATGCATTAATTGACTGTATGCAAAGACCCGCCCCCTTTAGTTACTGTTGCTATGTCCGACAAGCCATGGCGCGCTCACACCACACACACACACACACACACACACACACACACACACGTTCTCACGTAGAGAAAATACATCGCGGAGCAAAGAGGACACTGACACCATGCCGACAGACAGGACAGAGCACGTTACTTATTAACTTTTTTTTAAAGAAATTTAAACTATAAATAGCGTTTCGTGGCTCTTTAATCGCTGTAGTGCCTCAGTTAAAGCTGCCCGTGAACCGATAATCTCTTCCTTCTAGTTCATTGATAAACATGAATGAACACTAAACGAAATGTTGTTTCAACCGTGGAAAGACGTCAGTACTAGGGCTGGGCGATATCCCAAAAATATATATATCTCGATATTGTCCAAATTTTTACGATATTCGATATATATCTCGATATGTTTGCAAGTGCTTTTAAATAAATTAAAAAAGATTTTCTTTTGCCCCCATTAAAAACAACAAAAACTATTGAGATAGAACCAAATTAAATACAAAATGTTTACGTTTACTGAACAGATTCGGATGACCAAAATCTTAAATCATGATATGAGTAATTTAATATTTTTTAAAATGTACTTTTATAATTACAATATAGATTTTTTATTTGATCTTTAAAAAAAAAAAAACATAAGCAAAACATGCAAATTACAAACAATATGACAAAAACAGTGCTTTATTTTCAGCTACAGTGGGTCTATTTAACAGCAGCAAGTCAAGAAATAGATCAAAAATCTAATATATATAAAAGTCTTCACTCTATAAATTAACTATAGGCTCCACTGATTCTTAATAAATATATTAAAGTTGTTTTGGCCAAGCATGGGGTGGTTTTCTATTTTTTATTGGTGTTTGATGAACATTAAATCACACAGAATATGAGCTCCGGCCCTTTAAGAGCTGCACGGACCCAATACACTGACACACACGATTCCTCACTCAACTCTGTGTGTGTTCACTAAAGACACACACTACTGTGTTTAATACTCGACAGGATGTGCATCTTTACATCTGTTTGACCATTGAATCCCCAATAATCCATGAAAGAGCTGAATCCCTCCTCTCTCGCGCATGTTTCTGTTGCTTTCTTTGTCATGCGCTGCGTGTATATTTAACTCTTCTGCTTCCAATGTTTAATGAACGGTGGAAGCAGAGCTCTGAGTTATCTGGTAATGTTATTTGGGAAAGTATGCATGTTGAATCTGAAATATTCGATATTCACGATATTTTCAAATGTTACATCGTCGTCAAAATTATTGCGATATTATCGCTAATATTCTATATATCGTCCAGCCCTAGTCAGTACACACCGTTTCCAAGTTCACCGACGTTAATCTACGAACTCTCCTGACTGCTTTGTCAGACAAAACCGCAGATCCGACGATGTGATTGGTCAGATCGCCTGTCAATCAAACTCGCATCGAAGGGGGAATTGACCATTTAAGCATCACACATAACCAACTGTTACTTGAATAAAAACAAAAACTGACATTTTGACACAATCGCTGGAAAAACACAAAGCTCAATTCACTTTTTTTGGTGTGTTTTTTAGAAACATCTATAGTTTTTATAATGTTGTATTTCTGTTTTAGTTAGTTAAGCTAAAGCTTCAAATAAGTTTATTTATTTAATTTCAGTTAATGAATATGTTTTATTGCTTTTAGTGAACTATTATACCCCTGATGCTTTATTGAATAATGTGTCAAATACTGTTCTCAGTTTTTCCTCCTGATTATGAATTAAAAGGAATGAAAATATGTAAATATAATGCGTGACTTTAATTATAAATAAGCTCAAATACACCGGGACTCTTATTTTGAAATGCCGCACTATTGCAGTTCGAAATATGCACACGACTGTCTAAATCATATTACCATATAAACAACGTACAGTAAACATTGTGATTATTACTCAGCATTAGTTCATAATCATTCCCTTGTCATAAATGTGTTATTGATTGATTGATAAGGCTGGGAGTCGATTGCATCGAGAGGAATCGACTCTTCAGCCATTTTCAGTTCTACAGAGTTTTATGTTTTATGAAACTTACCCATATTCAAGAGTTTATAAAGAAGGAATGCATGAAGCTGGAATAAAACGGGTTTTTGTTTGTTTAAAAGAAGAGGGTCCGCTCTTTCTCTTGATATTGCATGCTCAGATATTTATAAAACAAAATATTCTATGGGCTATTACATTTTTGTGAAAATGGTCAAAAACCCTAGCCTGGATGCCAGCCGAATTTAGCCCCGCCCACAACATTTTTGCTCAGGGAATTCGGTCTGGACTCGCTCCATAGAGGAGTTATTATCCCTGAACAGAAACTGTTCGGACCAATGAAATCATCAGGGCGGGCTTTAGACGATGATGGACAGATGATCAACAGTAGCGTAATCATCCACGTCATCGAAGGCACTTGCGTTGAATTTGCTCTTATCCTAAACGGAGAACTTGTTCGTATATGCATTCACCTTCACTATTTCTCTCAGAAACGATGATCGTGTTGGGACGTACTCTGTGTATCCTTCAAACACTGGCAAAGATCGTTTACACATCTTTTTCTTCTAACGTTACTTAATCTAGAGTGTGTGCAGACAAGGTTGCCAAGTTTTTTTGCAATGTCATGCAATTGCAACTCAAAACTAGAGCCCAAAACAATAAAAAAATGGTGCTTAGTTGGCAAAATGTTATTTTGGTTGCCTGGTAAAATTTGCATTCCTGGGTCTATATATCACATAATTGGGGTCGCTCCAACCCACGGACATGGCGAACACCCCACGGAAAAACACAGACTTGGCAACCCAGTGCAGTTGAGTTCTGTTGATATTTGACAACTAACGTTACGCGTCGCTCTGATTGGTTGTAGGTCTATCCAATTGAGGTCTTTCCTGGCTCGGTTGAAACACACCCCATAATCAAAGCCCAACGAAGCGGCATCAGACTCATATCTGACTAGAGTTCAGTATGACCACGTCAGGCTACAAAAACCCAGGCGGTGGCTTGCAACTTTGTTTTAAAACGCTGGCGGGAAAAGAGTTAAAACAGTCCATGTGACTCCAGTGGCTCAATCTCATGAAGCCAGGAGAATACTTTGTGCGCTAAACGCTATTCACTGTGATTTGTGTGTTGAAATGGATGTTTTTGTTCTGTGTTTGTGATCAGAATGAATCTGAAGTGACCTCGGATGATGAGAACTGTCTGACACAGGACGAGATCCAGTCGTTCGTGGAGAACAACAAGTCCTTCTACCGCACACGAGACCAGTACAGACAGCACCTTAAAGACCGCTTCACCAAATACTGCCGTGGAGAGTGGCTCCCCACCGCCAGCGTCAGCTAGACTGCGCCGCACTCGCTCTAACGCACACCTATTTTTATAGACCGTGGAAACACTCATGATCACTGCTGCATTGTTGCTTTTTCCAGGCACGATTTGGGGAATATGAAATGGGTAAAAGAATCAATTTCAGCGCTGTATTTGACCATGTTCCTGTTTTTGTTTGTTTCTTGTGGGTGAAGTTACACGTCTTTTCTGCATCTATACACACACACACACACACACACACACGTCTTCCCCTTCAGGCTCCTCCTCTTTCACTCTCAACCAATCACAGCTGGCTTTGTTTTCCTTTCTCTCTTGACGTGTCGATTAGGGAGCAGGTTGTTAGGAACACAGTTGTTAAATTGATAATCGAGCTCGCAGGCCTCGGCTGTAGGGTTATAGATGTTGGTAGTCTTAATGTATTGTTTGTGAATCATTTCTTTTTGTTTGTTTTTCTTTCTCCCGGATTGTTTCTCTGACTGTGACCGTTTTAGTGGCAAGAATTGTACCAATAAATGTGTACAGAATGATAATGATCTGAAGATTTTACAGGAAGATGAGAGCATCCATTGGATGTGATGTTGAAAGCAATGTGCAAAATTTACAAAATAAAGAATATTTATTAATATGCATCAGATTTGAGTGTTTCATGTTTCTTGTGATCGTTTCTATTGTAATATCTAGTTTGGTTAGCATATAAAATATGCTTAATTTCTCGTGATGAAACCGCTTTGATTCATTCATAGTGACACTAGATGGTGTGGTTTGTTCTGTTTCCTCCTCATGCTTTATTAAAATACAGAAAATATAAAGTTAACTAGACTGTTGCACACCAATTGAAATATTTCAGGTCTTTTATTGTTTTAATACTGATGATTTTGGCATACAGCTCAAGAAAACCCAAAATTCCTATGTCAAAAAATTAGCATATCATGAAAAGGTTCTCTAAACGAGCTATTAACCTAATCATCTGAATCAACTAATTAACTCTAAACACCTGCAAAAGATTCCTGAGGCTTTTAAAAACTCCCAGCCTGGTTCATTACTCAAAACCGCAATCATGGGTAAGAGTGCCGACCTGACTGCTGTCCAGAAGGCCATCATTGACACCCTCAAGCGAGAGGGTAAGACACAGAAAGACATTTCTGAACCAATAGGCTGTTCCCAGAGTGCTGTATCAAGGCACCTCAGTGGGAAGTCTGTGGGAAGGAAAAAAGTGTGGCAAAAAACGCTGCTCAACGAGAAGAGGTGACCGGACCCTGAGGAAGATTGTGGAGAAGGACCGATTCCAGACCTTGGGGGACCTGTGGAAGCAGTGGACTGAGTCTGGAGTAGAAACATCCAGAGCCACCGCGCACAGGCGTGTGCAGGAAATGGGCTACAGGTGCCGCATTCCCCAGGTCAAGCCACTTTTGAACCAGAAACAGTGGCAGAAGCGCCTGACCTGGGCTACAGAGAAGCAGCACTGGACTGTTGCTCAAATTTTGCATGTCATTGGGAAATCAAGGTGCCAGAGTCTGGAGGAAGACTGGGGAGAAGGAAATGCCAAAATGCCTGAAGTCCAGTGTCAAGTACCCACAGTCAGTGATGGTCTGGGGTGCCATGTCAGCTGCTGGTGTTGGTCCACTGTGTTTTATCAAGGGCAGGGTCAATGCAGCTAGCTATCAGGAGATTTTGGAGCACTTCATGCTTCCATCTGCTGAAAAGCTTTATGGAGATGAAGATTTAGTTTTTCAGCACGACCTGGCACCTGCTCACAGTGCCAAAACCACTGGTAAATGGTTTACTGACCATGGTATTACTGTGCTCAATTGGCCTGCCAACTCTCCTGACCTGAACCCCATAGAGAATCTGTGGGATATTGTGAAGAGAAAGTTGAGAGACGCAAGACCCAACACTCTGGATGAGCTTAAGGCCGCTATCGAAGCATCCTGGGCCTCCATAACACCTCAGCAGTGCCACAGGCTGATCGCCTCCATGCCACGCCGCACTGAAGCAGTCATTTCTGCAAAAGGATTCCCCACCAAGTATTGAGTGCATAACTGAACATAATTATTTGAAGGTTGACTTTTTTGTACTAAAAACACTTTTCTTTTATTGGTCGGATGAAATATGCTAATGTTTTGAGATTTGAGAATTTTGGGTTTTCATGAGCTGTGCCAAAATCATCAGTATTAAAACAATAAAAGACCTGAAATATTTCAGTTGGTGTGCAATGAATCTAAAATATATGAAAGTTTAATTTTTATCATCACATTATGGAAAATAATGAACTTTTATCACAATATGCAAATTTTTTTAGAAGGACCTGTGTGTGTATATATATAGTCAAAAACTATCAAATCATTTAAAACGCGTGTGTGTGTGTGAGAGAGTGTGCATGTGCAGCATGTGTGTCGTTTTCACTTTTTATTGAAGTTATGTTGTAAAATTATTTCTATTGTGTTAATTGTTATTATTAATGTTCATATATTCCTAGCTTTGGCAATATTGTATTTCCATTCATGCCAATAAAGCAATTTTGTGTGTGTGTGTGTGTGTGTGAGAGAGAGAGAGAGAGAGAGAGAGAGTGTGTGTGTGTGTGTGTGTGTGAGAGAGTTTGTGTGTGAGTGTGAGAGAGAGACAGAGTGTGTGTGCGAGAGAGAGAGAAAGTTTGTGTGTGTGAGAGAGTGTGTGTGTGTGTGTGTGAGAGAGAGAGTTTGTGTGAGTGTGAGAGAGACAGAGAGAGAGAGAGAGAGAGAGAGTGTGTGTGAGAGAGAGAGAGACAGAGAGAGAGAGAGAGAGAGAGTGTGTGTGTGTGTGTGTAAAAGTCCACTGTTCTGAGATGATAGTGACCGCAATACTGTGACTCTTTTCTTTTTAAAGCAGGTTTCTATAAAAACATTATTGTGTTCAATATACATTTTAATGACTCTTTTTATTGGTGGTTAGTTATTTTATCAGAATTAAGCATATACGCTACACGAGCATCATTGTGACACAATGTGGAGGACATTCATGTACAGTAGCAGCTGATGAGTGAAGACGAATAAACGCGCGGGCGGCGACGACAACCTGACGCTTATCGCTGCCTCTGACGTTAATAATTAATCGCGGGGATTGGGTCCGTGTGTGTCGAGTGTGTGTGTGTGTGTGTGCGTGTGTGAGCGTGTGAGCGGCAGAAGATCAGGGAGGGCTGGAGTGATTTGTTCCCGCCCTAAACACACCGACTGACACTGATTCAGAGATAGGCTGTTATTACTGAGCGCGACACAGACACAAAGTAGCAGCCGCGCGCGGTTTAGAACGCTCACTGATACATTGTTTCATTCCGGCGCGGTTTAGAACTCTTTGTTACACTGTGACATCGCGCGTGCGGTGACTGTGACACGCCGCGTCTGATGATGGAGCGCTGGAAGGGGAGAGTCGCGCTGGTCACCGGAGCGTCTGTCGGGATCGGAGCGGCGGTGGCTCGCGCGCTCGTCCAGCACGGCATGAAGGTGGTCGGGTGCGCGCGGAACGTGGACAAAATCGAGGTAAACGATCTTAAAGCGAGTTGTTAGAGCTCAAAGGCCTGCGTAGCTGTAGTGCTACTTGTATTAGCCCATCAATGCTTCAGTCAAACTGCTTTTCTCCGAATGAGAGCCTTTATTTCTGAGTCGAGTGCGTTCATTTAGGAGGAATGACACTTCATTGATTGATCGATTTCCCCCCGCCCACTTTACTCCTCAGTCACCTCGAGCTCTTCATTTGACACTACTATCATATGCAATTAAATGCGTGTATGCATAATTTAGTAGTTTGACTTTTAGATCAGTATGCTGTTGAGTTATAGGCCTGTTATTAAATATAATGTTACTTGGCTATACTTAATTTTTAACAAGAGGAGAGTTTCTCGATGTTCCTCACTCAGATCTATTGTATGATTCATATTCATAGTCACTGAGATTCTTCTAAACATTCAGTCATGTGGATTTAGAAACATGACGATGAGTAAATGACACTATTTTGTGTGATAATATTCTGGGTTAAAGGGATAGTTCACCTAAAACTGGAAATACTATCATAATTTACTCGCCCTGTTTCTGTTGAACACAATAGAAGATGTGTCATTTTTTTCCTACTATGGGAGTCAATGGGTGCCGTCAACTACA